>CM031927.1:12044083-12587849 GCA_018703725.1 Brassica juncea
CCGGATATCTGTTAATTACCACACGTCAAGCAATCAGAACACGAGAATAACAACGATAAAAATAAGAAATTGAAAAGAGAGCAAAGTAGATCTTTATTCCGAATCTGCGTATGAGCGTTACAACAAGGTATAAGCCTGGGCTCGAGAGCTGTCGGCGAGATTCCTAGTTCTAGCAACCCTAAGACGGCTAAACCTAATTGAGACGCAGCTCGAAATAACAAAAACGGAAAATTGCCTAAATTGCTCTAAGTGCTAAGTTTGCTCTGGAAAAAGTTCTTTCCCTTGCTCCTCGCCTAGGACTCCTTATATACTAGCTCCAAGGTCGGTTTACGCTTTTCTCTTCTGCCCTTAAGCCGTCATAGCATAAAAATGGAGATATTCCATTTTTCCCGATCTTCACAATTATCTTCAAAACTTCTGTATTTATCCGCGGAAACTTGACATTTATCCTTCCTCGTGGGCCAAGCGTGAACCATGCTGTGGTTCACGGGCTTTTGGTTAGGAAAAATCGTAGGATGGGCCTCGAGTCGTGTTTTAGGTCCCTTTGGGCCGTCTTCCGACTCGACACGTTTACTACGAGTTTTCCGCGGTTTCTAATCCGCGAAGTTTGATCGATGAATTAGAATAGCGGGAAACATGGACTGAGCTTGCAACATTCCTCGGGAGATAGCATTCGAAGGTTTGACGAGAATGCAAAGACTGGTGTCGTATCGATGTTCGGAAAGGTTCAATCGCTACACAGCGACCGAACTTTGGCTCGAGCCCGGTCGCTACGTAGCGACCGAGCGAGACGAGTGCTCGGTCGCTACGTAGCGACCGAGCTTTGGCTTGAGCTCGGTCGCTAGGTAGCGACCGAGCGGGACGATCGCTCGGTCGCTACGTAGCGACCGAGCTTTGGCTCGAGCTCGGTCGCTACGTAGCGACCGAGCGGGACGATCGCTCGGTCGCTACGTAGCGACCGAGCTTTGGCTCAAGCTCGTTCGCTACGTAGCGACCGAGCGGGACGATCGCTCGGTCGCTACGTAGCGACCGAGCTTGGCTGAGCTCGGTCACTACGTAGCGACCGAGCGGGACGATCGCTCGGTCGCTATGTAGCGACCGAGCTTTGGCTCGAGCTCAGTCGCTACGTAGCGACCGAGCGGGACGATCGCTCGGTCGCTACGTAGCGACCGAGCTTTGGCTTGAGCTCGGTCGCTACGTAGCGACCGAGCTTGGCTCGGTTTGGTTGCTGCATAGCGACCGGACGGCGTGTATGCGTGGTGACCGAGCTTGGTTTGTTCGGTTTGAATCCCAAAGGATACTTCTTCGTAAAAACTTCGTATTGGTTATTTTTACGAAAATTACATCTCTTCTTTTACTATCTCTTTCGGAAATACGATCTCCGAGGATTTTCGGGTGGTAATTTCGTCGTAACCGTTTTTGACCCCAACAGTTAGCCCCCTAGCCCGTTAGGATCATGCATCGTAGGATCCTAGCGTGCGGTTAGGCATGTTTGGAAAGTTAGGCGTGATGGATGGAATTAATATCCGAAAGTCCAAGCTTGAATAGTAAATCCTCATGTCTTATAAGAAGGGATGTAACTTGTTCCATAAGATCTTTCTTAAAAAAAAACTTTCTATCCTTCTCTCCACCCTTTTCCTCTATTCTCTCAAGAGAAGTGTAAAGATGTCGAGCAAGAAAAAGATTGCGAAAAAAGGGTCTTCGTCCGCGAGTCCTTATGAAGAGCTCGTCGTTCCGAAGATGGAGTTCGTGCCTCACTCGGTGCATCCTGCCGAGAACGAGGCATGGTAGGTTGCTCATTATGGCTCGTTGACCCCTCCCAAGGAGAAGCCGTTCCCGGTTCTGGTCCATCGTGGAGTCGAGGAAGAGGATGCAAGCAGGACTACTGACGAGTTTCTCGCGACGATGCGATCGTTCTACCACATCCCGGATGCTGTGGAGTTCTGGGTTCCCTGCCGCGGGGAATGTGCTAACAGCCCCCCGGAGGGTTACTTTACTTGCTATGAGGCGTTCGTAGTGCGTTGTCGCCTATGGTTCCCCATACCCGAAATTCTCGTCCGAGTGTTGGACCGTTTCAAAGTTGCGATAAGTCAGTTGACACCCCTTGCCATTCAGCATCTTTTTGGGATTCTGATCCTAAGCTACGAGCATGGCCTTTCCCTTTCCGTCGATCATTATGAAGCGCTTTTGAGGCTTCAACTTGTCAGGGGTACGGATAAGCATAGGTTGGTCCCTCGGAAATTTATGTCAGTGGTTAAGAAGTTTATTTCGAACTTCAACTCGTGGAAGAAGTTCTTTTTCTTTGTTCGTTTAGACGCTGCATCCGTCGAAGAGAGTTGCATTCCACTGTTCCGGAGGTTGCCGAATGATCGTCCCTTCATCAACCCTTTTGCTCCGTTCCCCGAGGACATCATTTCGGTGAGGGATCTTCTCAGGAATGGTCCCTTCTTCTGGACTTCTTTTACGCCTGAGATTCGTGCAACCCGTTCCTGCTTTGGATGCGGACACGGGAAGCGACTCCGAACCCGACGACCAGAATCCCGTCGAAGCTCCAACAGCTGTGCCGGAGTCGAGCTCTTGGAAGGGAAAAGATGTCGATCTTGGCGACATAGAGTTTTCGATGGATGACTCTATGCTTCCAGGATGGGATCCGAACCTTGCTTACGGCGATGGGAGCGGTTCGAGCGAGGCCCCTATTCCGGATTTCGATGATTTCTTTGCTGGGCTGCCATTGGGTTTCGATGCTCCTCCTCCTACGAAAGAATCGGCGAGGCCGAGAGTCGTTGCGGAAGGATCTCGCATCATCAATGGGGTTAGTTTTTTTTTGAGATTTTTTTTGTGATTGTCCTATGTATATATTTATAACATGTCAATCGATTTTGCAGGGCCTGAGCCTGCTGGGCTCGGCCATTGAGGTGGGCCATAGAGAAGCCATGGTCTACCGCTTCAAAGCGGAGAAAGCGGAGCGGGATCTCGCTCGCGTGCAAGGCGAGATGCTGGAGCGAGAGGCGCAACTTACTCGTGATCATGCGCGGGGTGTTCGTAAAGCGGAGAGGAAAGGCAAAAGAGAAATCGTCGAGGTGATGAAGACTCGCGCATCTCAATTCCAGGTTGAGTATGGGAACCTCAAGAATGCCTTTACCTCGGTGGGTGACTTTCGCGAGTGCCGCGGTTCGGTCGGAAGTCTTTGGAGGACGCGAGCCGATGACTATGTGTTTGAAGAGGAAATGAGCTTGATGAAGAGTGGGATGAGTGACCGTGCCCATGCTGAGGCGCTTATCCCTCCGATTGACGAGAGGATTCAAGGGTTCTGGGATTCCATCCCGGTTTCCCCTGATACCGAGGAGGTTCCGACCGGGTTTCCCGACGGTGGCGAGGAAGTGGATCGTCCCGCAGATGCGTTCGGTGCTTCGTTGTCCGGGGACTTTGACTTTGGATTATGAGGGATGGATCAGTTATCCTTTTATCTATTTTCGGCCGAGTGTGGCCCTTTGAATTTGGATTTTGTTTAGGCCTAGATGGCCGTATTTGTATTTACCGGGACTGGCCGTTGGTGGCTTTGAATCCCTTTCCGCTTTACGCGGTTTATTTATATGACGAATGTTTTGTTTCGAGTTTTCCTAAGTTGGGTTGAAGTAAATACAAGTTGTCATCTCGTATTTAGTTCTGATTAGACGTTCAATCTGTTGGTTCGTTCGTGATTTTCGTTAAAAATTTACTTATCTTTACGATTTTCGAGAACATTGAGATATGAACGGAGAGACATGGTTTAGGATCTCGTATCTTTTAGATATCATGCCTTGAGATGTTTGAGACCAGAGCGTGGGTTTTAGGGCAAGACCTAGGTTTACTTTCGGTTAAGGTTTGTGCGGTGACTAGCCGGCTATCGTTTTTCCTGTTGCGATTTCTTCCTGATTCGTATCGATTTAAAGTCCGCAATATGTTCTCGGCTTATATGACTTGTATGGTACGAATCGAGCATCTTCTCAGAATCAATTGGAAGTGCTAAACCAAAATTTCGGATTTTTATTGTAGCGCGCTTTTGTCCTTGTGCTGGACGTTTTTAAAGATCAAAAGAGTGATCGAATTGCGTTTGTTTAAGACGGCTGGCGTGTTCGTCGGGGCCAATCGACGAACGTGGTATAAGGTTTTTGGTGGTCGCGTTCGGACAATTTGTTAGCATTGTCCTCGAATTTTAAATTTTGCGACGTCTCGCAGTTATTTCGAGGATTATACGTGTATTTTGCGTGTTTGAAAGATGATAATCTTTACGGTTTTTGGGCCGGAAGGGGCCGCAGACAAGAGTCTTAACGTTTTCAGGCGTGTCCTGAAAATTTCTTTTGTGTTTTACTGAAGCGTAAACGTTTTCGATAAAAAGGACAACGTATATTGTAGTAAAAGTTTTTGAAGTTTCTAAAAACTCGATTACAATAATGAAGATTTTTGTAAGTGGGAGTATACGAGTATACGCACCCATTCCCCCCCCCCTTTTTAGAGAGGGGGATAGCTGAACTCGTCTTTTGACGAGCTGCGTACGTACCCCTTTCGAGGATCAAGCCATCTCGTAGTTCTGTTTCATGCCGCGAGTGTTCTTACTCGGCGGTAGATGTCGCGATGTCCGCCTTGACCGTGTCGATCGTGGCTGGGTCGACTCTATTTTCCGGATGTTCCGGTTGAGTTGTCGCGTGGGCTTTGGATTTATGTCGAGCTTCGATGTCCGATGCGTTTGCGTCGATAGACGATTTTACTTCGTCTTCTCCCGGGGAGCTTTTGGCTGAAGATCGATCTATCTTCGCGCGTTTGCCGTTTGCAGAAGCCGTGATTTGCCTTAACTTATGCTCTGCGAGGAAGCATATTCGCGACTGTTTTTGGCATCCCCAGATGGCCGCGACTCCGCTCGGCGTTTGGAACTTGAGACCCAGGTGGTAGGTTGACGGAACTGCCTGCATGGCGTTGAGCCATGGGGTTCCCATGATCACGTTGTAGATAGCGGGATGATCGACTACCGCGAATTCGACGATTTTCGTGATCTCCTTGGCCATGACTGGCAATTGGATTGATCCGAGAGTCATCGACACTTCGCCTGAAAAACCCGTGAGCGGCTTTGGCGTCGGAATTACTTCTCCGAGTTTGATACTCATCCGCTTGAGAGTGTCGTGGAAGATTACGTTGACCGTGCTTCCCGTGTCGACGAGTACCCTTCCGACTTCTAAATCTCGTATGACGAGATTTATGACGAGCGGGTCGCAGTGAGGTTGGTCGATACCGCCGGCTTCTTCCTCTGTGAAGGTGATCGAGCAATTTTGGCCGTCTCGAGGAGGAGACCATGTAAGCCAATTTGCACTTGACTCTGCCTTCCGTTGGTAAGCCTTGATGGCCGACACGGTATCGCCGCAGTATTGTGATCCTCCGATGATCATATTGACTCTGCGACGATTGTTACCGTTCCCTTTGTCATCCGGCCTCCTACCGCGTTTATCCCCAGGTTGGTTTCGTTGAGGGGATTTTTCAGCGGGAGGATTTCTATCCGTCTTTGGAGGCTGATCAGAATCGAGGATGAGATCCTTGACGCTAGTTACTTCCGAAAGCTCTCCAGCGAGTAGCTTCGCGGCCAGTCTTGCTCCCAAGACTTTGTAGTTGGTCGTGGAGTGTCCTCGGGATTGGTGGAACTCGCAGAAGGTGTATTCGTCATACCCTTGATTGCGAGTCCATGTGTTGCCCGTGGTCCGGCCTTGATCCGAATTGATCGCATAGTTATGCGCCCCTTGGAGATCTTCCCCCTCGTGATGGACGTACTTGTCGTTACGAGAGTTCTTCTTTTTCCCCTTCGGATCTGCGTCTTTCGAGGATGGTGTTGCCGGCTTATGTTTTTGCGATAAGACTTTAGTCTCTTCCTCGACTATGATGTAGTCCGTCGCTTTGTGGAGGGCGTCCTGGATTGTTCGCGGTTTGTCGAGAGTTATCCATTTTCTGAGTTTCGACTTGTACCAGAGCGTCTTTCTCAGCGCGTCAATGGCCACTTTGTCGCTTATCCCGCTGACCCTGGACATTATCAGCTTGAACAGACTGATAAACTCACGGAGGGGTTCGTCTTCCCTCTAGGAGAGACTCCAGAGGTCAACATCGGAGGTTTCTCTGTCTATGAATACAGAGTACTGTTTGAGAAATTCCAATGCGAGCTGTCGAAAACTCCCGATGGTGTTGCGACGAAGGCGTGCGAACCATTCGAGTGCTGCTCCTTCAAGATTTTCGACGAACAGGCGGCAATAGCCGGCATCTTTTTCGCCGTCCTTCAGTCTTGCTCTTCCCATCGCGATGTGGAAAGCCTGAAGGTGCGCTTTTGGATTGGCCGTACCATCGTACTTCGGTACTTTGATCTTTCCCGGGTCGGACACCCTCATGTCCGAAATGCGACTGTAATGGTGGGTCTTTCGAGCTCCTTCTAGCAGTCGATCGATCTCGGGGGCAGCACTAGTAGCATGATGGATTTGAGACTTTACGGCTCTCACTTCTGCCGCAGTCTTGGTGATGTAGTCGCGAAGATCGCGGATATCCGATGTCTCGTCCGTAGATTTCCGAGCCTGTCGGCGGTTACTGCGAGTCAGCTCGGTTTGCCTTTCGGCCAGCTCCTCTTGTTCGTTCCAATAGGCGACTTCGTCTTCTTCCGTCATTGGTTTTTCGAACGGGGAGCCTTCCCGAGCGGATCGGCTTCTGGTCCTTCTTGGATGTCTGTCGACATCCTCGTCGGTGTCGTTGGAGACATCGCTAGGATCCAGGTTAATGTGTTTGGCTTCGTTATCCTCCGAATCCTTTGCAGGGGGGCGGAAGATTTTCAGAGTTCCCCTTTTCGACGGGAGATTTCTCGCTAGGGTTTTGACCGAAAGGTCGTTCCCGCGCGAGTCCTGCTCTATCGAGTGGGGTGGCGAAGTCGAGCCTCTTCCCGCAGATTTTGGTGGTTCCGCGGGGACGGATTGCTTGGGTTCTTGCCGTTAAGGTTTCAACCTGTTTGGTCAAGGTATTCACGAGCTTATCATGTTCTTCCGACCTTTTCTCATAGGTGGCGAACATCTTTTTGAACTCCTCGAGCGTCGCGGCGTTGGCTTGCGCGTTGGCCGCGGATACGTCCGCTACTTGAGTGTGGAGATCGGTGCCGCTGCCTCCGTTAAGAGGAGTTTGCACGTTATCCGCGTCGTTGGTTGACATGTCTGACTGTGTGTGGCTTTTGAGGGTTAGATTGATCCGTAAGGCCCCCTCCTTCTAGCGCCAAACTGTGGGAACCGAAATTCACACTGTCGACTTCCATTTAAATAAGGAAACTAGGAAAACCCTAATTTCCCAGAGGACCCGGATATCTGTTAATTACCACACGTCAAGCAATCAGAACACGAGAATAACAACGATAAAAATAAGAAATTGAAAAGAGAGCAAAGTAGATCTTTATTCCGAATCTGCGTATGAGCGTTACAACAAGGTAAAAGCCTGGGCTCGAGAGCTGTCGGCGAGATTCCTAGTTCTAGCAACCCTAAGACGGCTAAACCTAATTGAGTCGCAGCTCGAAATAACAAAAACGGAAAATTGCCTAAATTGCTCTAAGTGCTAAGTTTGCTCTGGAAAAAGTTCTTTCCCTTGCTCCTCGCCTAGGACTCCTTATATACTAGCTCCAAGGTCGGTTTACGCTTTTACTCTTCTGCCCTTAAGCCGTCATAGCATAAAAATGGAGATATTCCATTTTTCCCGATCTTCACAATTATCTTCAAAACTTCCGTATTTATCCGCGGAAACATGACACTTATCCTTCCTCGTGGGCCAAGCGTGAACCATGCTGTGGTTCACGGGCTTTTGGTTAGGAAAAATCGTAGGATGGGCCTCGAGTCGTGTTTTAGGTCCCTTTGGGCCGTCTTCCGACTCGACACGTTTACTACGAGTTTTCCGCGGTTTCTAATCCGCGAAGTTTGATCGATGAATTAGAATAGCGGGAAACATGGACTGAGCTTGCTACGTTCTTCGGGAGATAGCATTCGAAGGTTTGACGAGAATGCAAAGACTGGTGTCGTATCGATGTTCAGAAAGGTTCAATCACTACACAGCGACCGAACTTTGGCTCGAGCCCGGTCGCTACGTAGCGACCGAGCTTTGGCTTGAGCTCGGTCGCTACGTAGCGATTGAGCGGGATGATGGCTCGAGCTCGGTCGCTACGTAGCGACCGAGCGGGACGATCGCTCGGTCGCTACGTAGCGACCGAGCTTTGGCTCGACCTCGGTCGCTACGTAGCGACCGAGCGGGACGATCGCTCGGTCGCTACGTAGCGACCGAGCTTTGGCTTGACCTCGGTCGCTACGTAGCGACCGAGCGGGACGATCGCTACGTAGCGACCGAGCGGGACGATCGCTCGGTCGCTACGTAGCGACCGAGCTTTGGCTCGAGCTCGGTCGCTACGTAGCGATCGCTCGGTCGCTACGTAGCGACCGAGCTTTGGCTTGACCTCGGTCGCTACGTAGCGACCGAGCGGGACGATCGCTCGGTCGCTACGTAGCGACCGAGCTTTGGCTCGAGCTCGGTCGCTACGTAGCGACCGAGTGGGACGATCGCTCGGTCGCTACGTAGCGACCGAGCTTGGCCGAGCTCGGTCGCTACGTAGCGACCGAGCGGGACGATCGCTCGGTCGCTACGTAGCGACCGAGCTTTGGCTTGAGCTCGGTCGCTACGTAGCGACCGAGCTTTGGCTTGAGCTCGGTCGCTACGTAGCGACCGAGCGGGACGAGCGCTCGGTCGCTACGTAGCGACCGAGCTTTGGCTTGACCTCGGTCGCTACGTAGCGACCGAGCGGGACGATCGCTACGTAGCGACCGAGCGGGACGATCGCTCGGTCGCTACGTAGCGACCGAGCTTTGGCTCGAGCTCGGTCGCTACGTAGCGATCGCTCGGTCGCTACGTAGCGACCGAGCTTTGGCTTGACCTCGGTCGCTACGTAGCGACCGAGCGGGACGATCGCTACGTAGCGACCGAGCGGGACGATCGCTCGGTCGCTACGTAGCGACCGAGCTTTGGCTCGAGCTCGGTCGCTACGTAGCGACCGAGTGGGACGATCGCTCGGTCGCTACGTAGCGACCGAGCTTTGGCTTGAGCTCGGTCGCTACGTAGCGACCGAGCTTTGGCTTGAGCTCGGTCGCTACGTAGCGACCGAGCGGGACGAGCGCTCGGTCGCTACGTAGCGACCGAGCTTTGGCTTGACCTCGGTCGCTACGTAGCGACCGAGCGGGACGATCGCTACGTAGCGACCGAGCGGGACGATCGCTCGGTCGCTACGTAGCGACCGAGCTTTGGCTCGAGCTCGGTCGCTACGTAGCGATCGCTCGGTCGCTACGTAGCGACCGAGCTTTGGCTTGACCTCGGTCGCTACGTAGCGACCGAGCGGGACGATCGCTACGTAGCGACCGAGCGGGACGATCGCTCGGTCGCTACGTAGCGACCGAGCTTTGGCTCGAGCTCGGTCGCTACGTAGCGATCGCTCGGTCGCTACGTAGCGACCGAGCTTTGGCTTGACCTCGGTCGCTACGTAGCGACCGAGAGGGACGATCGCTACGTAGCGACCGAGCGGGACGATCGCTCGGTCGCTACCTAGCGACCTAGCTTTGGCTCGAGCTCGGTCGCTACGTAGCGACCGAGCGGGACGATCGCTCGGTCGCTACCTAGCGACCTAGCTTTGGCTCGAGCTCGGTCGCTACGTAGCGACCGAGCGGGACGATCGCTCGGTCGCTACGAAGCGACCGAGCTTTGGCTCGAGCTCGGTCGCTACATAGCGACCGAGCGGGACGATCGCTCGGTCGCTACGTAGCGACCGAGCTTTGGCTTGAGCTCGGTCGCTACGTAGCGACCGAGCTTTGGCTTGAGCTCGGTCGCTACGTAGCGACCGAGCGGGACGAGCGCTCGGTCGCTGTGTAGCGACCGAGCTTGGCTCGGGTTTGGTTGCTGCATAGCGACCGGACGGCGTGTATGCGTGGTGACCGAGCTTGGTTTGTTCGGTTTGAATCCCAAAGGATACTTCTTCGTAAAAACTTCGTATTGGTCATTTTTACGAAAATTACATCTCTTCTTTTACTATCTCTTTCGGAAATACGATCTCCGAGGATTTTCGGTTGGTAATTCCTTCGTAACCGTTTTTGACCCCAACAGGCCGCTTCTTTATGGGGCATGAATATCCTTTAGAAATCTGGTACTCGCGGATAGACAGACCGAAGAACCTCTGGTTTGAAAAATTCATAACTTCTTCATCCATGAAGCTTTTCATGCGCTTCCAAGCCTCAGTGAATCCTTGATGAGTTGGATTTCGAGTAAAATTGGATTCAAGATAAAAGACCTTCGGACTGTTGAGATATCCTTCTTGGACTGAACCTCTGTCGCTGGCACCAAGGTAGCCGGTTTGAACAACAAAGCTTCTCCAAATCTGAGGTTGTTGGGCACGGCCAATGCTTTCATTCAGAGGCTGAACCTGTCTTTCCTGGATACTCAAAACAAACACTAAAAGACCAGGATCAAATGTGCAAGAGAGATACTTGTTCAAATCAAAATTTAAGATATCATTTCCAAGAACAAGTAGCACACTTTTCAGCCTGTCAAGATGCAAATCAAAGTAGACATTACAGACAAGAATCTTATCAAGATATGCAACAACATTAATCATTTCCAAAACATGCATATCATTATCAACATCTGAACACACAAGGTTAAGTTCAGATTTGGAGTCAAATATCAAAGATTCAAGGTATTTTTCAAAGAAAGTGTTGTACACCACTATATCATCAAGGCTCAAGACAACATATTGATCACGAAATGATTTCAGAAGATGCCAAGTTTTATCATATTTAGAACACACAAGATCAGGCTGCGAAATAAAATCACAAAAATCAAGATCACAAAAATCATTTTCAGTTTTAAGTGATTTATTTTCCAGCAACTTCTGAATCAGAATTTTGTTCAAGGCACAAGAGGATGGCAACAAATGATCAGTGATCAGTCTATGTCTAGAAGAGTTAAGATCAAAGCTATTTTCTTTGAAAACAAATGAATCAAAAGATTTATTAGAACAGAAAACAGTTTGTTTCAAATCAAGCTCAAGAGACTTTTCAAAATAATCAAAACCATGGCTATCTTCTAAGAACTGATCAAAACACAAGATAAATCCAGAATTAATGCCATTGACATTTTGAAAATGTGGTTGATCAAGAAATTTATCAGGTTCAAAGACCTTAAAAGAATTAATCATGTTATCAAAAACAGATTTTGAAACACAAAATTCTTTCATTTTGTCAAGGCCAAAACGAATCACATGATGAGTACTGATCTTGACAAACATGTCAGGTAGAGAATTAAGAAAATAAGGTTCCTCACAGTACTCTTGAAGTTCAGAAGACAAAGGGGCAGGAGATGTGCTGGAATCAAAGCATAGTTGGCTCTTCATGAAGGTGGACATGATGCTTGTTTCTTCATCATCAAATACTGGACCAGATTCGTCCTCATCAAACATAGGATCTGGACCATCATCCAAAGATATCCAAGTGTCAAGACACGGGCACTGATGTGGAAAATTTAGTGGCTCTTCCTTAAAAACCTGCTGAAACAAATCAAAGCTACTCGGATGCTCTGGTTGCAAAACAGTTAGTTCTACAATAGCCTGTTCATTATCAACCATAAACTCAGGTTCAAGAGAAGAAATATCACAGCTTTGCTCACAAATTATCAAGCTTTCAATTGGTTCTTCATCAGATTCATCAAAAATGGGTATAGAATCTGAAAAATCTATAAGTTTTTCAAGACAGTTTTCAGATTCACCTTGGGTTTTCATACTGATGAACAGGGATGGCTCAGCTACTGGGGCACGGGTGGATATGCTCTTCTTTGGGCTCTTGCTGATATCCTTGAGGGCTTTGTCAACTCCCTTCACAAAGTTATCACAAAATCCTTGGACATCAAACTGAAAAGGTTGCATTTTTGGATCAGCCACATCTTTGGAGGTATTGACATGCTCTTTGCTCCACCTGTTTGGTTTTTTCTGCACATCAACAAACTCATCAAAAGTATTCAAAGCATATTTAAAGGAGGTTTGAGAGACAGAAATTTGTGGGTGCTTCTCCTTGTTACTTTTCCTTTGGAGACCAAACATCATAACCTGAAAATTCTCAACAAAAAAGTTAGATAAAAATTCTCACACTCTCTCAAGTGTTTAATCTCACCAACTCAAGTGTTTCTCTCAGATTTTATGGTAATCACTCAAGTTTCTTCTCAAGGTTCTAAGAGAACAAATCAAGAATCTCAATGGGTAGATCCAAAGCAAACAAAGGGTTTTTCTCAAGATAGATAGATAAGAGATTTTTGATTTTTGAAATCCGTTTTAACCACCTCAAAGGCTGGATATCTCTTCAGCCAGCAGGCTTTCTCTTCCACCACCAATCCACAAAACAAACTTTGAACTTTTTCAATTTTTTTTTTTTTGAATCAAATCGTAAATCTTTTTTTTTTATATATGGATGGTAATGAGGGGCTCGGATTTAAGAAAGGTAGAAGAAGAAGTGTTTGAAGAAGATGGAGAGATGAGAAGATGGAATGATAATAGAGTTACCGGAAGAGTGGCTCTGATACCACTTGATAGAACCAAAATAAGGATCACTCTTTCGGTAAGGTTGATATGAACTCAGATCCGAGAGGATTGAGAACTGATGGATCAAGGGGTGACATTAAGGGTTGCGGAATAGCCCAAAGATACTACCAGACTTCGATCGTTGCCGGATGTGACGCACCGGTCCAACAAAAGAAGGATCGAAACTTGGAGATAACCTCACCAAGAAACTAAGAAGTGTTCTAAACAAAGAACAATGAGAGAAACTCATACAAAGGGGAAAACAATCTGATTTATTTCGTGGCTTATGAGCCATATATATAGGATTTGTAGTCAAAGAAAGCCATAAACAATTATGGAAAATACAAACCTAGGAAAAGACAACATTGACTAGAAAATAATAAAGGGAGTCAAAGTTGGTGAAATTCATGAAGACTGGTCAAAGTGACTTCTCCTCTTCTGTCCAGGTTCATTCTGTTCGTGCTGGTACTTGGTGTAAGGATCAGGACATGATCAGGACGATCCACACGGCCTGTCGGCTGATTAACACGAACGGACTGAACTATCGGACGATCTGCTGAACCAAGTTGTGTACTGTTGTGAAACAAGTCCTTGGACAGCTCAAGTATCCATGCCTTAGTGAAATATGAAAGCTAAAAATCCATCATAGGGTCGGACACTGAAGCAAGAACTTTAGGACAGCCTTCGAGACACGCAGGACGCACCAAAAAGGCCATAAGAGAAAATATGTGAACATCTTCGGATTCTTCTCGTCCCAAGTTGAATCTGGCTCGACTATCAGTCTTAGAATGTTGAATTGGCTGGGAAAGACGAGCTTCAGTTCGGTCAGTTCGATCATCTGGTCGTGGATCTGGCCGAAGCTCCAATCCAAACGTTCGCGGGTAGATCCGGTACACGGCCCGATCGGTTTGTATGGTCTGGTCGGAAGAGCGAACCTCAATTGGGACGTCTGGAACGTTCTGATCTTCATGCTGGTCTGATTCCTCGAACTGGACCATAGGCTGGGGCACATCACCAGGCCCCCGGGTCCCGATAAAGGAACGCTCCAGGTCCCCGCTAAAAGAAACCCTGGGACCAGTCCCATGGACCGACCTCCCTTCCAAGAAATGGAAGATTTCCGATAAGGAAAACCTTTCATATTTCCGAATATGGAAGAGTTCAACCTAAATCAAACCAACTTCAAGGCGACTATATAAGGGCTCCTAAGTCCCAAAAGCAAGGGATCGACTCCTCATGACTTAGAGATTAGAGTTAGACGGCTAGAACTAGGGTCTATACACCGATCATTGTAGTTCCGGCTTGTTTACTCAATAATACATCTTCTTAAGTCTTTCTCTCTATTATTAACCTTAAATCCCCACAAAATACTTACAAGCACATACATACTACCAGCTTATCCATCGTTCTGTGGTACTCACAAAGATTCAACACAAAAAATCCCCTAACAGTTCGGTGCTAGAAGGAGCGGAGTAATCAAACTACGTGACGATGACGGTGGACGAGCATAACGAGCCATCCGATGATGCTCAAAGGTAGCTGAACTCCAGAAGCAAGTTGACGGCATGCAGAGCAAAATAACAGAGATGAATCAAACTTGGGAAGCAACCGAGGAAAACCCTAACCTCTCTTCAGAAGTCCAGAGTCTGAAGGAGAAACTCGACGAACAATCTAAACAGCTGGAGCAAAACGCCGAGAAGCTCAGCCAGTTGCAGTCAGAGAATACAGTCCTCTGGGATCAAAACCAAGCCCGTACCATGGCAAGCAATAAGAAGCGTCGTTTCAACAACCAGGTTCGACCCATGGGGAATCTGAATACTCCTAACTCCGGAGAAGGTGCGACCGATCAGGCTCCTGGGTCAGGCGTAGACGGGGCAAAGCGCGAAGGGGCCAAGAATCCTCAGGTCCACAACCTGGAGGTGAGTGATTCCGAGCCAGAATCTGATAAGGAGACGCCTGAAAAGATATCAGCGACGGAGTCCTCTATGACTGCCTATCTCGAGAAGATGTTCTCCAAGAGATTCGACGCCATGCAGTCCATGGTGGAACGCCTACCAGGAGTAGGTCCCCCGAAGGAGTAACCCGGAATCCTACACAGATACCTCCTTCGTGGAAGGAATCGCCTCGGTCGAGATGCCTAGGAAGTTTTCCTTCCCCAACATAAAGATGTACGACGGCACGGGCGACCCCGAAAATCATATCGCTCAATACAAGCAATGGATGCTTGCGGTTGTAATTCCAAAAGAATCCCGCGAGGCTAAAATGTGGAAAGGCTTTGGCTCCACTCTGATAGGACCTGCCTTACAATGGTACATCAACCTACCCACCAAGTCCATATCTTCTTTTGCAAGCCTCAGCGACAAGTTTTTGGAGCAATTCACAAGTAGTAGGAGCCTGGAGAAGACTTCAGACGGTCTCTACGAGATTCTTCGGGTAGAACCCCTGCGAGATTACATAGCCCGCTTCAACCAAGAAAAGGTGGCAGTTCTCGAGTGCAGCATTCCTACCGCGATCTCTGCCTTCAAAAGGGGACTGCTTCCAGACGGGGGCCTCTACAAAGAACTAACCATGTATCCCTGCAAGACCATGGAAGACGTGTTATCCCGGTCCTGGGTTCGAGTGAAGTGGGAAGAAGACGTCGCTAGCCGCGCTAAGGCCCAGCCGAAGCAGAACCAAAAGTTGGCCCGATCAGATCAAGGAAATCAGGCTGAAAGATCCTCCCAAAGAGCGAACAAGGAATCCGGGAACAGAGACCGGGGCAGGTTCCAGTACCGACCCCTGGAAAAGGAAGAAGGAATGTCGGTATCCATTTGGCTGACATCTGTTGGGGTCGAAAACGGTTACGACGAAGTTAATATCCAAACCTCCACAAAAACAAGTGTGAATCTCTTTCCGCGACAGATTATGTCACAACACATGATCTCGAGATAAAACCTTGTTTGAGTTCCGGTTAGATCAAACACAAGCGGTCCCATGGTAACGAAAACGTATCTAAATCAGCCATGGATAGGTTAGAGTGTGACGGTCGGAATACGGACAAACCAAGCTCAGTCACTACGCAGCGACCAAACATGCACAGTACCCGGTCGCTACGTAGCGACCGATCTCGAGCCATGCTCGGTCCCTACGTAGCGACCGAGCGCACATCCCTCTCGGTCGCTACGTAGCGACCGAGCGCACGCCCCGCTCGCTCGCTATGTAGCGACCGAGCTCAAGCCAAGATCAGTTGCTACGTAGCGATCGAGTGCGCGTCCCGCACGGTTGCTATGTAGCGACCGAGGGCGCATAGCAACCGAGAGAGATGTGCACTCAGTCGCTATGTAGCGACCGAGCTCTTCCGAAACATCGATACGACGTGAATCCATGCATTCTCGTCGACCCTTTAATGCTATCTCCCGAAGACCGTAACGAACCCATTTCATGTTTCTCGTCATTTGAAGTCACCAATCGAACTTTACGATAAAAACCGCAAAAAGTTTGTTTTTATCGAAAGAGGTCGTAATAAACGTTTCGACTCATAAAATGGCCCAAACAGATCTAACACATGACTCGAAGCCCACTTAAGATTTCTTAATCAAAAGCCCGTACACCGTATGACGGTTTATGCTTGGTTCGCACAAAAAGATAAATGTCAAGTTTCCGCGGATAAATACTGTTGGGGTCAAAAACGGTCATGACGAAATTAACACCCGAAAATCCTCGGAAATCGTATTTCCGAAAAGATAGTAAAAGAAAAATATGATTTTCGTAAAAATTAACCAATACGAAGAAGTATTGATATACCTTGGATTTGACCCATTTTCATCCATGGTATATAAGTATTTTACTATATATATATATATATATATATATATATATATATGTTTTCTACTCTTCTATGTATGTTTTCAGGTTCAGGTGCATTTCGGAGTAAAGCTATGACTTCGGAGCATTTTGGAGCTTAAAGGACATTTCACCCGAGCTGACCACGTAGAGTTCGAGGAGAGGAAGAACAATCGATCGATGCGCATCAGTGCTGTCGGTCGATACCAGGAGATGCCTCGACAGATGATGATTAATATCGATCGATGTACACAAGTACCATCGATCGATGTCGAGACATCAGACACGCGACATTTGGATTCAGCAGACTTAAAACCCAAGGCAAAGCCAAATTACCAAAATGCCCTGACGAGTTTTTAACCTAGTAGATTATATACTGCCTAAGTGTTTTGACGGCAGAAGACCTAGTTTTGTTACAAGTTTCATTTTGAGAGAGAGAGAAGAGAGTTTGGAGAGAAGATCACTTGTGATTGGAACTCCTTGTTTTCATTTCTTTTCATTTATACTATGAGTTTCTATATCTTTATTGTTATGAATTGCTTTGCTATGTCTGAGTAGTTCAATTATTAGATCCAGGGTTCAGATAGGTTTGTGGGATTAGCCCCAAACTATAGATCTGCCTTGTTGTGATATTCATGACAGATTTGTATTCATTGCTTGTTTTAGCCTTGCTAACTAGAACTTGATCATAGGATTGCATACTCAAGCACCCTTGTTATCCCATCCTGACATCTATCTATCACATTAGGACTGCTAGAGAGGGCTAACTGCCAATTTAGTATCTTAATAGGGCATATCATACTCGCGCATAGGCCTGGTCACTGGTTAACAAACTAGATCTCGTATCTCAGCGGTTAGTATGTCGACAACGAAAGAGTATCGATTGATGGTCTATTAAGACGTCGACCGATACACCTTTGTCAACGACAGCTGATCACTGAGTTAAGCGATTGAGCTCTAATATATCAATCATGCAATAATTAAGCATCTATAGGTATTATAATCTCCAACACCTGAACAGTGGCCATGCATCTAATATCATTTCCAACCAAGTTACATTTATTATTTACTTGCTTGTTACTATTGCTATTTCATTTAAACATTTACAACCCTTAGAATTAATAAACACTAGATTTAATTGTTCCCAAGCTCCTTGTGGATTCGATCCCTAAGTACTACTTCTGAACCTCTTTTGATGAGAGTAACACTCCTTAGGGTAATTTGAGTGGTATCAAATTTAGTGCCGTTGCCGGGGAGCTTTGATCGCCATTAGATTTAGTTTTATTGATTCTCTACCCCCTTTCTAATAATCTTTTTCTTGTCTTTTCAGGTGCATGCCCAGCGGTACCAGAAGCAACAAGGAGAAAGACTTGCTGTTCTCAGACGATCCTGCTCACTTGGAACGCACCATCCGTAGAGGTCAACGCTCCACATCGCTCGACGCAACAACTTCGTCGTCGATCGATACGCACAACCAACCGTCGACCGACACCAGACCATCATCGTCGATCGATCCCAATCGTTCGACAACGATCGATACTACACCGCGTACGTCGATCGATACCGTGTCGTCAAAAATGGTAAACATTATTATTCTAACACAGGACGAGAACGGAAACCTGTATGACCAGGCCGGTCATCTACGTAATGCAACAGGTCAGAAAATAGATGCTCAGGGGACTTTAATCCCTGATGCTGATGCTACAAGAGCTGCTCAACCTATAGATGAGGACGCTCGATCGAAACCACTGGCCGACTACAATCGCCCAGATGAGTACTATTCCAACAGATCAGCTATTCGACTTCCGGAGATCCAGAAGCAGAATTTCGAGATGAAGCCTCAATACTACACTCTCGTGTTGCAGATACCCTACTCTGGGTTACCGCACGAGCATCCTATGGACCATCTCGAACGGTTCGAGGATCTAATCGCTGCTATTCGGATGGAAGGAGTCCCCGAAGATTACCTGTTGTGCAAGCTCTTCAGATACACACTGAATGGAGAAGCGATGCACTGGCTTAGGGAGCAACCCACAGGATCTTTAAAATCCTGGGCCGACATCAAGAATGCTTTCTTACGAAACTTCTTCGATGAGGCGCGCGCTGAAGAACTTCGGAACAAAATTTCCACATTCTCGCAGAAGGCTGGAGAGTCCTTCAAAGATGCGTGGATTAGATTTAGGTTCTTCCAGCGAGACTGTCCACACCACGGATTTAACGAAGTGCAGCTGCTAAGCAATTTCTTCTGAGGTCTCGCCTTACAGTATCAAATGGCTCTTGATACGGCGAGTGAAGGAAACTTCACTACTCGGAATCCGTTGGAAGCTGTGAGACTTATCGAAAACCTTGCTAACAGCAGCAGCACCAAAAACACTAACTCTGAACGGAAGAAGTATGTAGTCTCTACCGGGAAGGAACATATGGACGAAGTAAGAGCTAAGTTAGATGTGGTGCACGAACTTCTTAGGAAGCAAGTCTGTTCAGCTGAAGGAGAAGTAGCAGATACGGAAGGAGAAGAAAATGTGAACTACATCGGAGGTACCGGATTCCAGAAATTTGGAAACCAGGGCGGAAACAGAAACTTCTTTGGAAATGGTCAAAGAAGTAACAAAAATTCACAATTTCAAAAACCCTTCAACAACAGCAAAAGCTACTCGAACTCTTTCTACCAAAATCCACTACCCCAGACTCAGGAAAGCAAGATCGAAGAAATGCTTGATCGAGTACTGTTGGGACAACAATAAATCACCATGGATTTCAACGGAAAAAGAGACTCCGCCTACAACAATCTGAACACCAAAATCGAGACCTTAGGGACTCAGGTGAGAAAACTTGAAACCCAAGTAATTCAGACGGGCGAGACTATAAAGAGGCAAGAAGCTTTCGCTAGAGAGGCAGGAGCCGACAAAGGGAAACACCACGTAAATGCCATCATAGATGATGATTTCTGGCAAGTGGTGAGAAATGAAAAGCTTGAGGAAGGAGACTTCGAAATCGAAAGCTCCATGAGTCTCGGCGGTTCTCAATGGTGTCGACCGATGTCAATGATCTCGCATCGATCGACATACCATGATGAAGATCGATGGACGGATTACTCCAGTCATTGATCGACGTCGTCCGCTAAATCGACTGAATGCAATGCGGTTCGAATTCTAACTCATGAAGAATTCGCAGCTAAGCATCCTCACCCACCCTCCCCTTTTTATGATAAAATCGATCGATCGGCTGAGCCAACTATCGATCGACAGAGTGAGTCCGACGTCGATCATCACAACACACCTCCTATCGATCGACAGACACCTCTGACATACCGAGTGCGGTTACCCTCAATCGGTAATGACTATATCAACGCACTCATACCTCCACCTAAACCATTAGCTAGCCAACCCGAAGAAAAACCCAACCCTTTAAATAGTTCACCAGAACCAATTCAAGAAAATCAGGAAGCTGAAGGGAGAAGGTTAAGGAAAAGGAAGGAGAAGATTCCTAAGAACCTTAAGAGGGAAGCTAACGATAAGGAGATGGATGGTTTCACAAAAAGAGTCCTCAGAATCCCAATCGAAAAACCTTTTGATGAAGCTTACTTCACACACCGGTTGTGGATGTTCTTCAGAGAAACAAAGGTAACTGAGGAGGACATTAGGAGAATGTTTCATCAAGTCAGAGAGAAGATGAAACACATGATCACATTGACGAAGAAGAGTGATCCTGGGAAGTTTGCAATACCATGCGTAGTCAAGGGTGTTGAATTTCTCCATTCAATGTGTGACACATGAGCATCAGTTAGTATCCTCCCTAGGATCATGGCAGACCAGCTTGGTTTGACCATTGAACCTTCAACGGAATCCTTCACCTTCTTGGATCTTTCAGAGAAACGATCAGGAGGAATCATAAGAGATCTGGAGGTACATATTGGTAATGCCCTTGTCCCTGTAGATTTTCATGTCCTAGACATCGAGTTTAACTGGAACTCTTCACTTATGCTTGGAAGATCTTTCCTAGCTACAGTAGGAGCTGTATGTGACATGAACAAAAGCAAATTGTATCTAACGCTCATAGACCCAAACATCCACTACGACCCCATCCGACCTAAGAGAAAGGTCATTAATTCTATGGATTACGGGAAAGAACTTGGCTTCACTGGCGCATGCCATTGTGGAGCAGAGTATGAATCGGAGTATGAAACAGAGTACTCAGAATCGATCGACACCCCAACCTTTCCATCGATCGATTCCAATGAGTCAACGGTGACCGATGACCGCAACAACACGTCACTCGACGTAAAGCACCCAGTTGACCATTTCGCTCCACCTAATCATTGTTACCAACACTTTGCCTTTCAACCTCCAAGTAAGAGAGGACTTGATGATTATTCCAAAGGCAGTTGGGCGGACAGTGGTTTCCATGAAAGTTTTGCAGTTGACAATGTAATTACTTCACCTAATGAGGAACATACAGAGGAATACGATGAGGATTATTGGAAAGAACGTGCAATAGAAATGTCTTTGCAAGATGAAAGATTCGAACCACATTAGTTCACCAACACATTTCCAACATCGTTCGATGTTGTGCACTCCACATCGATCGATACCCATCCTCGTCCAGCAAAACAACCGCTCACATCGATCGACACTCACACAGGAACATCGATCGATATTTGCGCCGCAAAGAAAATTCAGGGGCATGAGAATATTCCCTCTCCAACTAGGTTTATAGATACCTATATAAATCGTTTTGCACCCCCGAAACCACCTCCACACACCAGAGCAGACACACAAGCAAAAAAGATGAACACTCTTCCATCTACATCAACAGAAAAATCCATGAAGAGCAATCATCTTAAGAACACAAGTTCTGCAGAAATTACTCTGCCATCGATCGATGCAACTGTATCTACATCGATCGATACCACTCAAAACCCTAATCTTTCTATTTCTAAATTGAATGATTATGCAAACATTGATTACGGTTTTCTAACACCTGATGAATTTGGTATTTTCAGGGACCCCGATGGCAACGCACGTGCAATAGATGGAAGGATCTTACAAGTGTTCAGAGAGGACATAGCAGGCATCCTTCAAGTAGCCAATGGACCTGACAACCTCTTCTCACAGCAACGTGGCACTCCAGACGTCATTCAAACAGATCCTAATAACCATGTAGGAGTCGCCACAACAGAAATCAATCCAGATCTATCACCCCAACCAAAAGGGCAAGCATCGATCGACGGGACAACGGAGACACCGATCGACAGGGTAACACCAACGTCGATCGATAGGGATGAACCGACGTCGATCGACAGACGGTATGAATTTGTGAACCGCGCTCTTGACATGTACGGAGCCAGAAAGTTCACTTGGGAACAAAGGGACGAGTATGGAGTCTACAGAGATGAGTGTGGACACGCACGAGGCGTAGCTGGTTAGATGATACCTGTCACAAAGGAAGACATCAGGAAATTACTGGAAAGAGCATCTTTTTTTGAAGAGAGTCACATCTGTCTTCCAGAACATGCCACTTCCTTCACACTCACAAGACTGACACCAGAACTCTACACCAAAGATGAACAAAAAAAACAGATTCAAAACACAGAGAGAGAGAGAGATGGACAGGCAAATAGAGAAGTGACCGTGGTGGTGGCGAAAGACTACGACTCAGTCGAAGGGAGTGCGATGGAACCGACGAGCCTCTTCCCATGTCTTCTCCGACACATCTCTATCAGACCCGTTTACCTTCTCTGACGCCTAACGAGGTTCAATCAAGGGTGTGTGTGGTGAGAAAGGAAGTGGGTGGTGACGGCCGTGCATCTTCTCCTATCGAACCTAATTCTTCCCAGTGTGAGTCTTGCAGTTGGGTTCAGAGGAGCATCAGAAGCTCTCAATCTCCTCTATCTCTATCTAGCTATCTCTCTCTCTTATCTCTCTCTCTCTCTCTCTCTCTCTCTCTCACTCAAGAACGAGATCTGTTCAGATCTCAGAAAATAATTAAAAAAACAATTAATCTCAAGCGTTGATTCGATACCATCTAACGGTTCAAATGGTGATCCGCGCCTAACCAATAGAAACAAGGGGTGAAGATAGATAGAAGAGTTATTTTGGGCCTTTGATCTAAACTTATCAATGGTTCAAAATAAACAATACAATTTATCTATTTATTTATTTATAGTTATTATAAAAACTATCTAAAACTTTAAATAATTTGGTATTATAATTTAAAATTTGAAATCTAAATTTTGTATCAAAAATTCCACATGTTGTGTGATTGATTAAATCTTAAAAGTTAAAATTTAATATTTTATGATCTAGTTTAATATGAGATTTGTGGACTAAGATTTAGGGTTAAAGATTTAAAATTAAATATATGGTTTGAGTTTTAAAATATATTTAGAGTTTAAGTTTACATTTTATAATATAACTTTTAAAATATTAAATTTATGACTTTGTATGATATAAGGTATGATATTAAAATTTGAAAAACATGCTGAAAGTAATATACTTTTGTTCTAGTAATTACTTTTTACAAATGTTCATTTTGAAGTTTATTATGTATTGGATGTTGAAGTTTAAGGCATGTTTAAGGTTTAGATCTTGAAGTAGAAAAATTAAAAAATTCTAATTTATTATTAGTATGAGATTTTCTTTTTACCATGATTTAAAATTATAAATCTAAATTTAGTATTCAAATTTTATGGTTGTGTGATTGACTAGAATATTTAAATAATGAAATCTAAATGAAAATATTTCTTATATTTTGTGTTTAGATTTAAGATTTATTAGACTTTGAGGTTAAATTTAAAACTTGAAGCTAGTAAAAAAAGATTAGGTTTTGACTAAATATTTCAATTTTTTATTTAAAATTATTAGAATTTGAATTTAAACCGAAGATGTGAAATTAAATAATAAAAAAGTGATATTATTTCAGCATAATATAAGGTTTGAAGAATGTAGTTAGGGTTTAGGGAATGTTTGTAGTTAGGGTTTAGGGCATGTTTAGGGTTTAGAAGTCAAAGTAAAAAATATTACATTTGTTTTTTCTAATTTATTATTAGTGTTAGATTTTGTTTTTATAATTGCAATTCGATCTGTAAATAAAAATTTATACTTAGTTAAACTTATAAAACACATTATTTTATATATCATTCAAAATACACATACAACAAGCACTTCCTAAGATTTGCCAAGTCTATGGACTTTATCGGTTAAGAAATCAAGCTCTTTAAATAGTTTACAAGCTTCGTTGTATGTCCATTCCCCTGATATTTGATACCTATATCGAACTTGCAACAAGAAACTGTGTTAGCAAGTATAAAGAGAAGATAGAGCACAAAATTGAACAAGAAGAATCATCGATGAACTCACTTGTAAGATCTTGTTAGAGTAGGCTACATACACGGCATATGTTTGCCAGAGTCATGGTCTTGTTCAACGCACTTTAAAACCAAATCAGTAACCTACATCCTCTTCAACACTATCTCTTCAAGCCAGGTAACACCGTTGTAGAGAACAGAGCATCAAGTGGGGATAGTTCCTGCAAACTACAGTTTCAGTGAATGGATCCTGTTAATGTAGTTTCTTGTTCAGCAGACAAAACAATGCAACATTACAAAAACAATGTACTATAAGGTTTAAAGTTTCTGTTGAAGTAAGCTTGAAGAAAGCTTGAGCGTCAAGCAATCCTAATCCTAAGTAGATTATGATCTTTAAGAGATAAGGATCAAAGTGTATTTAGGAGTTATCTATTTACAAGTGTTTCCTTTTAGGATTAGGATATCTAAAAGTCTTATATATACACAATGTCATGAGATGATATGTGTGTGAGTTGTGTGATTGAAAGCTTGTGGTTTTGAGTGAGTTTCCACAAGGGATTAATAAGAAGAGTTAGTTCTTATTTAAGTTGTCAAGTTCTTATACAAATTCTTGCGCCACATTGTGGTATCAGAGCTTGAGGTTACGATAGGATGAGTGATCTTACCGTGGCGACAACGTCAATGACGAAGAGGGAGGGAGGATCTTCCTCAATCAAGTGTCCGATACTAACTGCGACAAATTACACCGTGTGGACTATGAAGATGAGAATCCTACTTAGGGTGCACAAGGTTTGGGATGTCATAGAAACAGAAATAGAAGATGATACTAAAAACGATATGGCAATGGCATTACTGTTTCAGTCAATACCCGAAACCCTCATCTTACAAGTAGGAGAGCTAAACACGGCTAAAAAGATATGGGAAGCGATAAAGACAAGGTATGTAGGTGCAGAACGAGTAAAGGAGGCTCGCTTGCAGACACTAATGGCGGATTTTGATCGTCTCAAGATGAAAGATACAGAGACCATAGATGACTTTGTTGGAAAACTGGCTGAGATATCATCTAAATCTGCTGCACTGGGAGAAGAAATCGAAGAACCTAAATTAGTGAAGAAGTTTTTGAAGTGTCTTCCCCGAAAGAAGTATATTCACATAGTGGCTGCATTAGAACAAGTCTTGGATCTCAAGACAACTGGCTTTGAGGACATAGTAGGACGCCTTAAAGCGTATGAAGAGCGAGTTACAGACGAAGAAGAAGTTCAAGAAGATCAGGGAAAGTTAATGTATGCAAACTCGGATTCACAGTCAAATCGTGAAGTCACTGAACCACAGACAAATCGTTACAGTGAAAATAGATGGAGAGGTCGTGGAGGAAGATATCAAAACAGAGGACGAGGTCGTGGAAGATACACTCCACGTGATGCATCACGAGTCACCTGTTATCGCTGTGATAAACTTGGTCACTATGTGACTGACTGTCCCGAGCTAAAGCTGATGTTCCAGGAGGCAGTAGAAAACGAGAAAGATGATACCCAAGAGGCTGACGAACTTATGCTTCATGAGATAGTTTATCTAAACGAAGAGAAGGTGGTTCCAAGAAGTTGAGAATGACGAAGATAACATCTGGTATTTAGACAACGGAGCCAGCAATCACATGAGTGGAGATAAGAGATACTTTTCAAACATTGATGAATCCATTACCGGAAAAGTCAGGTTTGGGGACGATTCTCGCATTGAGATCAAAGGAAAAGGATCCATTGAGTTCTTGGACAAGAACGAAGAGCCAAGAAAGATTGTTGATGTCTACTTTATTCCTGATCTAAAGAGCAATATCATCTCACTAGGGCAGGCCACAGAGTCGGGGTGTGACATAAGGATGAAAGATGAACATCTTATTATGCATGATCGTGATGGAAGATTGATTGCTAAAGCTCTTAGATCAAAGAACCGCCTATACAAGGTTCGAATGAAGATAAAGGAGGCAATGAGCATGCTTACAACTACAGTCAGTGACTCCATAAGGTGGCATTCAAGATTAGGACACATAAACTTCGAGACAATGCGATCAATGGTACAACGAGGGCTACTCATTGGTGTTCCACCAGTTAATATAGAGAAGAACGTCTGCGGTTCTTGCTTACTTGGAAAGCAAGCAAGACAATCCTTTCCTCAGGCAAGTACTTATAGAGCTGAAAAGGTACTTGAACTTATACATGCTGACTTGTGCGGTCCTATAACACCTTCTACGAGTGCTGGAAACAAGTATATCTTTGTGATGATTGATGATCATTCTAGATATATGTGGACTGTATTACTCAAAGCAAAGGATGAAGCGTTTGGGAAGTTTAAGATCTTTAAAAATCGAGTAGAGCAGGAGACAAAGATGAGGATACAGACCCTAAGAACAGACAGAGGAGGAGAGTTTGTCTCAAAAGATTTTAATGAGTTCTGCGAGAACATGGGCATTAGAAGACATCTTACAGCACCATACAGTCCACAACAGAATGGGGTTGTCGAGAGACGTAACAGAACGTTGTTAGAGATGACAAGAAGCTGTTTGAAGGCTATGTCCGTACCAAACTATTTATGGGGAGAAGGAATCAGACACTCTACATATCTACTGAACCGTGTAGCAACAAGAGTATTGAAGGATGTCACACCTTATGAAGCTTTGCGAGGAAGGAAACCAAATATTGCTCACCTAAGAACGTTTGGATGCATCTGTTACGCCAAAATAGACTCCAAGTTCTTAAAGAAACTTGATGACAGATCGAGAGTACTAGTGCACCTTGGGACAGAACCAGGGTCAAAGGCGTATAGGTTGCTTGATCCTAACACTCAGAGAATAGTGGTCAGTAGAGATGTCGTGTTTGATGAAACAAAAGGGTGGAACTGGAAGCAAGACACCTCAGAAAGTAACCAAGTCGGAAATTTCAGCGTCACGCTAGGAACTTTCGGCAATCATGGTATTTATACCGATGAAAACAGAGAAACAGAGCAGTGTAAAAACAGAGAAACAGAGCAAAGTAAAATCGAGATGGGAGCTGGGAATAAAAACACATCTATGGAAGAAAAAGATACGAGCAGTGAAGAGGAACAAGAAGATGATGATCCATTGATGTTAAGACGATCGGAGAGATTTCGATCAAAGCCGAAGTACTTGGAAGATTATGTTCTGTTTTCTGAATATGAAGGAGAAAGACTACTGTTAAGTTTGAATGATGAACCGAGAAGTTTTCAAGAAGCTAGAGAGTTTAGAGAATGGATTCAGGCATGTGAAGATGAAATACGATCCATCACAAAGCTTGAGTGCTGGAGTCTCGTTGAGTTGCCACAGGGAGTAAAGCCAATAGGTCTAAAGTGGATCTTCAAGCTAAAACGCAACGCAGACGGAAGTATTAATAAATACAAAGCTCGACTGGTCGCTAAGGGATATGTGCAACAACATGGAATAGATTATGAAGAAGTGTTTGCACCAGTGGCAAGAATCGAAACCATACGTCTTTTGATTGGTCTTGCAGCTTCCCATGGATGGGAGATTCATCATCTCGATGTTAAAACAGCGTTCCTGCACGGAGAACTAAAGGAAACGGTATATGTCAGTCAACCAGAAGGCTTTGAAGTAAAAGGAAGTGAGAAGAGAGTATATAAGCTAAGAAAGGCTCTCTATGGTCTTAAGCAGGCACCACGGGCCTGGAACTACAAACTAAACAATATTTTGATGAGTCTACGATTTGAAAAGTGCCACAAGGAGCCATCTGTGTATAGAAGATCAGTGGATGGAGATCTTCTAGTCGTTGCTGTGTATGTGGATGATCTGTTCGTTACCGGCATGAATCAGAAGATGATCAAAGATTTTAAAATAGAGATGGCAATGAAGTTTGAGATGAGTGACCTAGGGAGACTTACTTACTACCTTGGCATTGAGGTGAATCAACGTGTCGAAGGTATCTCACTGTGTCAGAACCGATATGCTCTCAAAATACTAGAAGAAGCTGGGATGCTCGCCTGCAATGCAGTTCAGACGCCTATGGAGATGGGACTGAAGTTAGCAAAGTCTGAACAAGAGAAAAGTATTGATGCGACCGGCTACAGAAAGATCATTGGGTGTTTTTGCTATTTACTTCATACCAGGCCAGACTTGTCATACTGTATAGGAGTTCTTAGTAGGTACATGGCTAATCCTAAAGACTCTCACGGAGTGGCATTGAAGCAATGCTTACGGTATCTAAGAGGAACTGCCACACTTGGATTAAGTTTTGAACGATCAAGGTCTGAGACAATAAGATTGATTGGCTACAGCGACAGTAGTTATAATACAGATCCTGATGATGGAAGAAGTGTAACAGGGCATATATTTTATCTTGGAAGAAGTCCTATCACATGGTGTTCTCAAAAACAAGACACAGTGGCTTTATCTTCTTGTGAAGCAGAGTTTATGGCCGCAACAGAGGCAGCAAGACAAGCAATCTGGTTACAAGATCTTCTTGGAGAGATCACAGGAGCCGTGTGCAATAAGACTGTCATACGAATAGACAACCGTTCAGCAATTGCACTCTCTAAAAATCCAGTGTTTCATGGGCGCAGCAAACACATACATTCAAGATATCATTTCATCAGAGAGTGTGTTGAAAGAGAGTTGCTAGAGGTCGAACATGTACCCGGGAGTGAGCAAAAGGCAGACATTCTAACAAAGGCTTTGGGAAGAATCAAATACAGGGAGATGAAAGACTTAATGGGAGTTCAAGACTTGGAAGACATGGAGTTCAAGCTTAAGGGGGAGAATGTTGAAGTAAGCTTGAAGAAAGCTTGAGCGTCAAGCAATCCTAATCCTAAGTAGATTATGATCTTTAAGAGATAAGGATCAAAGTGTAT
The DNA here is from genome assembly GCA_018703725.1 of Brassica juncea. NCBI lineage: Eukaryota > Viridiplantae > Streptophyta > Magnoliopsida > Brassicales > Brassicaceae > Brassica > Brassica juncea. The sequence goes on from CM031927.1 coordinate 12,072,718, forward strand.
TTAGGAGTTATCTATTTACAAGTGTTTCCTTTTAGGATTAGGATATCTAAAAGTCTTATATATACACAATGTCATGAGATGATATGTGTGTGAGTTGTGTGATTGAAAGCTTGTGGTTTTGAGTGAGTTTCCACAAGGGATTAATAAGAAGAGTTAGTTCTTATTTAAGTTGTCAAGTTCTTATACAAATTCTTGCGCCACAGTTTCCTCCTAACCAGAACCTAAAGTCTATCAACATCTAAAGATCAAACCTTTTCTATTACCGCAGTCGTCTCCTTCGCTCACGACCACCGCCGCTTCCATTGTTTTCTGTCAAGCAAATGCCAATGTCTGTTATAGTCCACAAAACACTCTACATTCTTGAAAGCTGCAAGTTTAGTCAGTAAGTTCTCTGTGAATGGCTAACCTTTGCACGTTTTGCTAAAGACGAGAGTAGTCCACAAAAGTTGTTAAAACTCAATTATCATTATGCAAGCTCCAGCCACTCAAGTGAAACCAGTACACAACGTTATTGCCACTGAGTTCTATAGATTTTGTATACATATCAATACCATGGGAGAACTTGTGACCTGTAAGCAACTAGCAATACTTAGCGAGCTGCTCTTAAACAAAAGAAGACTCTCAACAGTCGACAATGATGTTAAAAGATAATGATAATGTTTTAAGAAAAAGTACAAACCTTTAAAAGCTTCGTTGGCTTGATTCTTCATCTCCTCACCTTGCTTTCTGAACGGCCCCAGCTCTGCTCTTCGCCGGAAAGATCAGATGCCTCAGAGACTTGGATTGCCTGCACACAAGAAACATGGTGAATGACTCAAGTTCAAGTTAAGAACTACTTCAAGAACCATTTATCTCGGATAACTAATTACCTCTTTAAGATGAAGCAGTTGTTCTCTGGTGAAACGTTAAATCTCATGACCCTCAAATCTTGAGTATCCTCTCTACAAAACATAAAAAACAACTTTAGGTCGGATTCAATAATCATGAGCTCAAAATCAAAAAGCCGATTGGTGATCGAATGTAATACCCTAACGGCAGAAGAGGAGGACGAAGAAGAGGAGGACGAAGGGCGATGGGCAAAGAGTCTAGCCTTTGATGGCCATGAGAAGGGGGGCTTTTTTGAATCAGAGCCATCGTACAGACTGGTAGAGCGTCGCTGACAACGAACCCAAACGGAGACGTTCCAGGAAGACTACTCGCCGGAAACGGAACCGGTCCACTGTCTCCGCCGAACCATCTGTCATCAGCCACCTCTTACCTGATGAGATCGGAATCGCTGTCCCAGAAATCGTTTTCGACAACCCAGAAATCTTCTTCGATAATTTTGATTTTGAGAAAAAGCAAACCTGATGATGTTGGAAAAAAAATAAGAATCAGAGTATGAAAGGTTATCGAGAATGAGAGAAGAAACTGTTGGAAAAAAATTGTCTAGGTGATGAATGAAGTTTTTGGAAATGACTTAGCAAAAAGTTTTTTTTTTTCCACAAATTTGGCTAAGTGTTTTGGCTCTAAACGAAATTTCCAGCTACCAAAGGCATTTTTGGCTTCCCGCTTGATGAAATATTTTTGTAACACTAATTAAATGCTACGAAATAGTTGGGATCAGATTTTAACGGTTTTGGTAGCAGTTGGTGAATTCGTGCTACCCCGAACTGCTACTAATACCCATATTTCTTGTAGTGAACGGAACTCTATCAGGAGTTTCTGACAGCTCGCGTCGGAATTTCTTAAACAATACTCTATGTTTATAGATAGAGAAACTTCCGATGTCGATCTCTGGAGTCTATCCCAGAGGGAAGACGAACCCATCCGCGAGTTTATCAGCCGGTTCAAGCTGGTAATGTCCAGGATCAGCGGGATAAGCGACAAAGTGACCATCGACGCGCTCAAGAAGACACTCTGGTACAAGTCAAAATTCAGAAAATGGATAACCCTCAACAAACCGCGGACGATCCAGTACGCCTTCCACAAGGCAACGGACTACATCATAATCAAGGAAGAAACTAAAGTTCTGTCGCAAAAACATAAATTGGCAAAACCATCCTCAAAAGACGTAGATCCAAAAACAAAAAAGAAGAACTCTCGTAACGACAAGTATGTCCATCACGAGGGGGAAGATCTCCAAGGAGCGCATAATTATGCGATCAATTCGGACCAGGGCCGAACCACGGGTAATACGTGGACTCGCAATCAAGAATATGACGAAAACACCTTCTGCGAGTTCCACCAGTCCCGAGGACACTCCACGACAACTGCAAAGTCTTGGGAGCAAGGCTGGCCGCAAAGCTACTCGCTGGAGAGCTCTCGGAAGTAACCAGCGTCAAGGATCTCATCCTCGATTCTGATCGCCCTCCAAAGACGGACAGAAATCCGCCCGCTGAGAAATCCCCTCAACGAAACCAGCAGGGGGATAAACGCGGTAGGAGGCCGAACGATAAAGATAATGATAACAATCATCGCAGAGTCAATATGATCATCGGAGGATCGCAATATTGCAACGATAATGTTTCAACCATCAAGGCTTACAAACGGAAGGCAAAGTCGAGTGCAAACTGGCCTACCTGGTCTCCTCGCCGAGATGACCAAAATTGCTCGATCACCTTCACAAAGGAGGAAGCTGGCAGCATCGATCAACCTCACTGCGATCCGCTCGTCATAGATCTCGTCATACGAGACCTAGAAGTCGGAAGGGTACTCATCGACATGGGAAGCACGGTCAATGTAATCTTCCGCGACACCCTCAATCGAATAAGCATCGAACTAGGGGAAGTAATTCCGACACCGAAACCGTCACGGGTTTTTCAGGGGAAGTATCGATGACTCTTGGATCAATCCTGTTGCCAGTCATGGCCAAGGAGATCACGAAAATCGTCGAGTTCGCGGTAGTCGATCATCCCGCTATCTACAACGTGATCATGGAAACTCCATGGCTCAATGCCATGCAAGCAGTTCCGTCAACCTACCACCTGGGTCTCAAATTCCCAACTCCAAGCGGAGCACAAGTTAAGGCAAATCGCGACTTCTGCAACATCAAATCGCAAACGCACGAAGATAGATCAATCTTCGGCCAAGAACGCCCCAAGGAAAAACGATTTAACATCGTCTGCAGACGCAAACGCATCGAACGTTGAAACTCAACACGAGTTCGACGCTGACGCTACAACTCAACCGGAACATCCGGAAAATAGTGTTGACCCGGCCACGATCAACACGGTCAAAGCGGTCAGCGCGACGTCTACCGCCAAGTAAAAACGCTCGCGGCATGAAACAAAACTACGAGATGGCTTGATCCTCAAAAGGGGTACGTAGGCAGCTCGTCGAAAGACGAGTTCAGCTATCCCCTCTCTAAAAGGGGGGGGGGGGAGTGGGTGCGTATACTCGTATACTACCACATAGGAAAAGATGCATTATTGTAATCGAGTTTATAGAAACTCCAAAAAGTTTTACTACAATCTACATTACTCCTTTTTATCGAAAATGCTTACGCTTCAGTTAACGCAAAAAGTTTCAGGACACTTATCAGCAGCCTCATCCGGCCCAAAATAACCATCCTTCAACACTTAAAGATACACGTATAGTCCTCGGAACAACTGCGAGACATCGCAAAGTTAAACCGAGAAGATGATACGAACAAATTGTTTGAACGCGACCACCAAAACCTTACACCTCATTCGTCGATTGGCCCCGACGAACACGCCAGCCGTCTTAAACAAACGCAACTCGATCACTCTTTTGATCTTCAAACGTCCAACACAAGGACGAAAGCGCGCTACAACAAAAATCCGAAATTTTGGTTTAGCACTTCCAGTTGGCTTAAAAATTGCCTCTGAGAAGATGCTCAATTCGTACCATACAAGTCGTATAAGCCGAGAACCTATCGCGGAGTTTAAATCTGTACGAGTCAGGAAGAAATCGCAACAGGAAAAACGATAGCCGAAAATCGTAAGAATAGGTAATTTTCAACGAAAAATCACGAACAAACCAACAGATTGAACGTCTCATCGGAATTAAATATGAGACGACAACTCATATTTACTTCGAACCTACTCAGGAAAATTCGAAATGAAACATCCATCATATATATAAAACCGCGTAAAGTGGTAAGGGATTCAAAGCCACCAACGACCAGTCCCGATAAACAATAAAAACGGCCAAAACAGGCCCCTACAATCTCTCGAAATAAAGGCCACATTCGGCCACAAACATAGAACAGATAGACAAGCACCTCCCTCTCAATAATCACTCCACCTCTCATGGTCCAAAGTAAAAGTCCCCGGACAACGAAGAACCAAACGCATCCGCGGGACAATCTACTTCCTCGCCACCATCGGGAAACCCGGTCGCAACCTCCTCAGTATCAGGGGAAACCGGGATGGAATCCCAGAACCCTTGGATCCTCCCGTCGATCGAGGTAATGAGCGCCTCAGCGTGAGCATGTTCGTTCATGCCGCTCTTCATCAAGATCATTTCCTTCTCGAACATGTAGTCATCGCCTTGCGTCCTCCAAAGACCTCTGACTGAACCACGACACTCACGGAAATCGCCCAACGAGGTAAAGGCATCCTTGAGGTTCCTATACTCGACCTGGAACTGAGAGGCACAAGTCTTCATCACCTCGACGATTTCCCTTTTGCCCTTCCTTTTCGCCTTGCGGATAGCCCGCGCATGATCGCGAGCAAGTTGCGCATCTCACTCCAACATCTCGCCTTGCATGCGAGCGAGATCTCATTCCGCTTTCTCCGCTTTAAAACAATAGACCATGGCTTCCCTGTGGCTCGATTCAATGGCCGAGCCAAGCAAGTTAAGACCCTGCGAAACCGATTAACACGTTATAAGCAGAAAGAGAAACTTCTAGGCAAACACCAAAATTTTCAAAAAAAAAAAAATCTAACCCCGTTGATGATGCGAGACCCTTCCGCGACGACCTTCGGCCTCCCTGATTCATTCGCGGGCGGAGGAGCATCGAAGCCCGAGGGTAGACCAGCGAAGAAATCATCAAAGTCTGGAATAGGAACCTCGCTAAAACCGCTTCCGTCGCCATAAGCAAGGTCTGGATTCCATCTCGGAAGCATAGAGACGTCCACCAAAAACTCTATGTCACCAAGATCGATATCCTTCCCCTTTGAAGAGTTCCACCCTGCCGCAGCAGTGGGGGCAACGTCGGGACTCTGATCATCGGGCTCGGAGTCGTTCCCCACTTCTGCAGGATCGGGACACACAAACCGTAGCGCCTTCCGAACTCGTTTCGGCGTAAAAGAAGTCAGACCATTCCTAAGACTTCAATGATATCCTCGGGGAACGGGGCCAGCGGGTTGATGAAAGGGTGATCATTCGGCAACCTCCGGAGTAGTGGGATACAACTCTCTTCGACAGACGCAGGGTCTATACGAACAAAGAAGAAAAATTTCACCCACGAGTTGAAGTTGGAGATGAACCTCTTGACCACCGACATGAAGCTCCGAGGGACAAGCCTATAGTTGTCCTTATCCTTGACAAGCTGTAGCCTCAAAAGCGCGTCAAAGTGATCAACGGAAAGGGAGAGACCATGCTCATAGCTCAGGATCAGGATTCCAACGAGGTGCTGAATGGCAAGGGGATTCAGCTGGCTTATTGCCACCTCGAAACGCTCCAACACTCGGACGACGATTTCCGGAATCGTGAAACCACAAGCGACAACGCACTACGAACGCTTCGTAGCAAGTGAAATAACCCTCCGGGGGGTTATCAGCGTGATACCACTCAAATTACCCTAAGGAGTGTTACTCTCATCAAAAGAGGTTCAGATGTAGTACTTAAGGATCGAATCCACAAGGAGCTAGGGAACAATTAAATATAGTGTTTATTAATTCTAAGAGTTGTAAATGTTTAAATAAAATAACAATAGTAACAAGCGAAGTAAATAGTAAATGTAACTTGGGTTGAAATGATATTAGATGCAGGGCCACTATTCAGGTGTTGGAGATTATAATATCTATAGATGCCTATTTGTTGCATGCATGATATGTTAGAGCTCAATCGCTTAACTCAGTGATCAGCTTTCGCATGTTTCACTGGTTAACAGGCTAGATCTCGTATCTCAACGGTTAATATGTTGACAACGAGAGAGTGTCGATCGATGGTGCTATTGAGACATCGACCGATACACCTTTGCCTACGTCGACCGATTGTCAGTTGAGGACATCGATCGACGGGTTCTAGCCAGGCCTATGCGCGAGTATGATATGCCCTATTAAGATACTAAATTGGCGATTAGCCCTCTCTAGCAGTCCTAATATGATAGATAGATGTTAGGATGAGATAACAAGGGTGCTTGAGTATACAATCCTATGATCAAGTTCTAGTTAGCAAGGCTAAATAAGCAATTGATATACCTTGGATTTGACCCATTTTTATCCATGGTATATTAGTATTTTACTATATATATATCTATGTTTTAAACTCTTCTAGGTATGTTTTCAGGTTCAGGTGCATTTCAGAGTAAAATTATGACTTTGGAGGATTTTGGAGCTTAAAGGACATTTCACCCGAGCTGACCACTTAGAGGTCGACAAGAGGAAGAATAATCGATCGATGCGCATCAGTGCTGACGATCGATATCAGGAAATGCCTCGACAGATGAAGATTAATATCGATCGATGTACACAAGTACCATCGATCGATGTCGAGACACCAGACGCGACATTTTGGATTCAGCAGACTTAAAAACCAAGGCCAAGAAAAATTACCAAAATGCCCTGTCGAGTTTTTAACCTAGTAGAATATATACTGCCTAGTGTTTTTGACGGCAGAAAAGGAGAGAGCTTTCTTTCTAGACCTAGTTTTGTTACAAGTTTCATTTGGAGAGAATATCACTTGTGATTGGAACTCCTTGTTTCTATTTCTTTTCATCTATTCTATGAGTTTCTATTTATCTATTGATATGAATTGCTTTGCTATATCTGAGTAGTTCAACTGTTAGATCCAGGGTTCAGATAGGTTTGTGGGATTAGCCCCAAACTATAGATCTGCCTTGTTGTGATATTCATGATAGATTTGTATTCATTGCTTGTTTTAGCCTTGCTAACTAGAACTTGATCATAGGATTGCATATTCAAGCACCCTTGTTATCCCATCCTGAAATATATCTATCATATTAGGATTGCTAGAGAGGGCTAACCGCCAATTTAGAATCTTAGTAGGGCATTTCATACTCACGCATAGGCCTGGCTAGAACCCGTCGATCGATCGATGTCCTCAACTGACAATCGATCGATGTTGGCAATGGTGTATCGGTCGACGTCTTAATAGACTATCGATCGACACTCTCTTGTGTCTGCATCTAATCGGTGAGACACAAGATCTAGTCTGTTAACCAGTGGTACATGTGACAGCTGATCACTGAGTTAAGCGAATGAGCTCTAATATATCATGCATGCAACAGTTAGGCATCTATAGGAATTATAATCTCCAACACCTGAATAGTGGCCCTGCATCTAATATCATTTCCAACCTAAGTTACATTTATCATTTACTCGCTTGTTACTATTGCTATTTCATTTAAACATTACAACCTTTAGAATTAATAAACACTAGATTTAATTGTTCCCTAGCTCCTTGTGGATTCGATCCCTAAGTACTACATCTGAACCTCTTTTGATGAGAGTAACAGTCCTTAGGGTAATTTGAGTGGTATCAGCAATGAATACAAATCTACCATGAATATCACAACAAGGCAGATCTATAGTTTGGGGCTAATCCCACAAACCTATCTGAACCCTGGATCTAATAATTGTACTACTCAGACATAGCAAATCAATTCATAACAATGAAGAAATGGGAATTCATAGAATAGATGAAAAAAAATGGAAACAAGGAGTTCCAATCACAAGTGATCTTCTCTCCAAAACTCTCTCTTCTCTCTCAAAATAAAACTGTAACTAAAAAAAGCTGTTCTGCTGTCATAACACTTAGGCAGTATATAATATACTAGGTTAAAAACTCGTCCAGGCATTTTCGTAATTTGGCTTGGCCTTGGGTTTTAAGTCCGCTGGATCCAAAATGTCGCGTGTCTGATGTCTCGACATCGATCAATGGTACTTGAGTACATCGATCGATATTAATCTTCATCTGTCGAGGCATCTCTTGGTATCGATCGTCAGCACTGGATGTGCATCAATCAATTGTTCTTCCTCTCGTCGACCTCTACATGGTCAGCTCGGGTGAAACGTCCTTTAAGTTCCAAAATGCTCCAAAGTCATAGCTTTACTCCGAAATGCACCTGAACCCGAAAACGTACCTAGAAGAGTAGAAAACATAGATATATATATATATATATATATAGTAAAACACTTATATACCATGGATGAAAACGGGTCAAATCCAAGGTATATCACAGCGCTTTCCCCTCGACGAGGAACCCGGAACTCCACCGTGCTCGGAATGCGGTAGAACGACCGCTGATGTGGAGGAACTCGTCGGTACTCCTGCTTGGTGCCCCTTCCTCGACTGCACGATGGGTCAGGACCGGGAACGGCTTCTCTTTGGGAGGAGTGATCGAACCGTAATGCACAACCCACCATGCCTCATTCTCGGCGGGATCTACCGAGTGAGGCACGAACTCTATCTTCGGAACAAGGAGCTCTTCATGAGCACTTGCGGACGAAGACCCTTTCCTTGCAATCTTTTCCTTACTCGACATTTTATACTCCTCTTTTGGGAAAATAGAAGGAAGGGATGAAGAGAAAGAAAGAAAGTTTTTCTTAAGAGAAATCTTAGAGAAAACAAGAAAGTGAAAAAAATGGTGAAGAAGTTACCTCTCTTCTTATAGGCATGAAAATTTACTATTCAAACTCGGACTTTCGGATATTAATTCCATCCAACACGCCTAACTTGCCAAACACGCCTAACCGCACGCTAGGACCCTAAAATGCATGGTCCTAACGGGCTGGGGGGCGAACTGTTGGGGTCAAAAACAATCATGGTGGAATTACCACCCAAAAATCCTCGGAAATCGTATTTCCGAAAAGATAGTAAAAGAAAAATATGATTTTCTTAAAAATTAACCAATACAAAGTTTTTACGAAGAAGTATCCTTGAAGGCTCGAAGCAAACAAACCAAGCTCGGTTATTGCGCTAGTACCGCACATGCACGCTGTCCGATCGCTACGTAGCAACCAAGTCCGAGCCGAGCTCGGTCGCTACGTAGCGACCGAGCTCTCAGCCCGCTTGGTCGCTACGTAGCGACCGAGCTCAAGCCAAAGCTCGGTCGCTACGTATCGACCGGGCTTGAGCAAAAGCTCGATCGCTCCGTAGCAACCGAGCTCTTCCGAAACGTCCATACGACACCAGTCCAGGCATTCTCGTCTATCCTGCGATGCTATCTCCCGAAGACCGTAGTGAACTCAGCTCATGTTTTCCGCTGTTCCAAATCATCGATCAAACTTTGCGGATTAAAACCGCGGAAAGTTCATTCTTTATCGAAAGAAGTCGCAGTAAACGCTTCGAGTTGGAAGACGGCCCAAAGGGACCTAAAACACGACTCGAGGCCCATCCTACGATTTCTTAACCAGAAGCCCGTAAACCGTAGCATGGTTTACGCTTGGCGCGCAAGGAAAGATAAATGTCAAGTTTCCGCGGATAAATACAAAATTTTGAGGATAATTACGAAGATCGGAAAAAATGGAATATCTCCATTTTATGCTATGATGGCTTAAGGGCAGAAGAGTAAAAGCGTAAACCGACCTTGGAGCGAGTATATAAGGAGTCCTAGGCGAGAGGCATGGAGAGAGACTTTTTCAGAGCAAACTTAGCACTTAGAGCAATTTAGGCAACTTTTCGTTTTTGTTATTTCGAGCTGCGACTCAATTAGGTTTAGCCGTCTTAGGGTTGCTAGAACTAGGAATCTCGCCGACAGCTCTCGAGCCCGGCTTATACCTTGTTGTAAATGCTCATACGCAGATTCGGAATAAGATCTACTTTGCTCTCTTTTCGATTTTTTATACTTTATGTTGTTATTCTCGTGTTCTGATTGCTTGACGTGTGGTATTAGCAGATATACGGGTCCTCTGGGAAATTAGGGTTTTCCTAGTTTCCTTATTTAAACGAAAATCGACAGTACGAATTTCGGTTCCCACAAATACGAAGTTTTGGAAGATAATTACGAAGATCAGGAAAAATAAAATATCTCCATTTTTAGGCTATGACGGCATAAGGGCAGAAGGAGAAAAGCGTAAAACCGACCTAGGAGAGAGTATATAAGGAGTCTTAGGCGAGAGGCATGGGGGAGAACTTTTTCACAGCAAACTTAGCACTTAGAGCAGTTTAGGCAATTTTCCGTTTTTGTTATTCGAGTTGTGACTCAATTAGGTTTTTGCCGTCTTAGGGTTTTAGAACTAGGAATCTCGCCGACAGCTCTCGTAGCCCAGGCTCTTACCTTGTTGTAACGCTCAAACGCGAATTCGGAATAAGATCTACTTTGCTGTCTTTTTACGATTTCTTATATTTTGTTGTTGATTATCTCGTGTTCTGATTGTTTGGCGTGTGGTATTAGCAGATATTCGGGACCTATGGGAAACTAGGGTTCTCCTACTTTCCTAATTTAAACGGAAATTGACAGTGCGAATTTTGGTTCCCACAACATCTCCCATCTCTCGAAATCCACACCGGAGCTAGTCAACGTCTTGAGGCAGATGGGCCAACAGGTCAAGTGGCCTCCAAAGATGAAGGCACCTTACTCGTTCCGGAACCCTGGCCTCTGGTGCGACTTCCATCACGACCACGGTCACAAAACTGAAGACTGCATCGCTATAAGGATCGAGGTCAATGAACTACTTCAAAAGGGACATCTCCGAAAATTCCTCTCAGAAAAAGACAAGAACCATCTAAATAAAGAGGTGCCGGCAAAATCCGTTGGAGTTATACCCGCCTCACCACCTCGCCAGGACAAAGTGATCCATGTCATATCCGGAGGTTCCGAGATAAGTGGCGTGAGTCATGCAGCTGCCAAGAAAAGCACCCGCAACGCCAAGCACGGCCTGGAGACGACCAAACCAAAGCGCTTGCTCCTAGATACCAAAGAAATAAGCTTCACGGCTAAGGAGTAGGAGAAGATCCTGGCTCCCCACCATGATGCCCTGGTCATATCTCTCACCGTAGCAAACTGCTTGGTAAAAAGAATACTAGTGGACAATGGTAGCTCCAGCAACATCATCTTCCAGGCTGCTTACCAGGACCTAGGGCTGGAGGAAAGCGCCCTGACTTGCAAAATAACTCCACTCATCGGATTCAGCGGCGAAGTCAAGAAAACAGCCATAGAGGTCACTCTCCTAGTGTACGCTGAAGGGATCAACATGTCTACCAAGTTCCTGGTCATCGACAATCAATCAGCATACAACATGATTCTAGGAAGACCCTGGATTCACGACATGGGAGCAGTCTGAAATACCATGATTTTCACCCGTTTTTATACATGGTATATAAAGGTTTTAAGATGTATTAATCATGTTTTAGAGTCTTTTCAAATCAAATACAGGTTTATTCACCTGATGGAAGGAAATGATACTTTTGGGACATTTTGGAATGCTTTTACGCAAGAAAAATCGATCGACGCTTGAAGAGCAATATCGGTCGATCATAATCACTTACTATCGATCGACATACATATTTGTGCATCGATCGATACGCAGTCACACAGATGAAATCGCAAATTAAAAGATTTCATTTCTCAGAAGATCTATTATTTACAACTTAAGTCCCTAGCCAGACATTTGCAAAAAGACCTAGTTTTGGAGAAGGAGCATTTTGGCTACCATTAGGAGAGCTTAGGATTGGAGAGATAGATATGAGACTGCAAAACAGAGAAGATCTTGAACTCCTTTATTTCTATTACTCTATCTATTTGTGTTCTATGTTTCATTTGAGTTTATTTCACACCATCATGACTTTGTCTCTCATGAATATGTTTGAGTAAACCAAGTGTTAGGTTTAGGTTTCTCACCATGGTTGAAATTATGTACTGCTAATATGACCGTTAAAAAGGTGTTTTGATTGTTCTTTCATTGCTTTTGGACTTAATGTTAAAATTGAGATTGATCACCTTCATTTTAGATCTTAGGATTAATTGAGTCCAACTAACCGTTTCCCCTCAATAACTGAACCCATTTGCGTGATCTAACTAACTCAGGCGCAACGACAGTTGGTCTGAGAAGGTTAGAGAACAAGTTAAACTCGTTCGCAAAGCTCGCTAGAATAACCGTCGATTGATGCAACTATCATTCTGTTGGTCGACCGTTACAAAGGTGTATCGGTCGATGTACATCAAGTCACATCGATCGACACTCTCTCGAGATCAAAATACGACAGTTGAGATCCGAGATCTAGTGAAGATAACCTATCCAGTTAAATCAATGTTTAGTTCAAGAACCATTAAACCCTTTAGTCTAAACTAAGTGCATACATTTTATACCTGAGAATTGCCTAAATCTAGCTGCTTTCCCAATCTTGAAACCACTTCAATTCAATCTATTGAATCACTGTTGTTTTCGATTTATCATTTACTGCTTTTAAAACTATTAAAACCTTTTAGTCTATCTTCATTTCTAATTATTTAAGTCTGTTGAGTAATCCTAGAGTCTCTGTGGATTCGATCCCTAAGTACTATAACTCGACCTCTTTTGATGAGAGTAACACTCTTTAGGGTAATTTGAGTGATATCAAATTTGGCGCCGTTGCCGGGGACTCTTTCCTATTACCGTTAGATTTAATTTAGAATTTAGTATAGACTTGTTACGAAAATCTTGCTAAAGTTTTCTTTCTTAATCTTTTACTTAGACACAAAGAATGGAGAACATAGAGCGCGACCAACCATCGATCGACGGAGACACGTTTCCATCGAGCGACGATGAATCAGAAGAATCGACCGATACGGAGTCGCCAACATCGATCGATACCGCCCAGCCGGAAGCAGGTAAGTTTTCTCTTACCAAGCCTACTAATGAGGAAGTAGTCCAAACTGAACTAAATGGTCAAACGAGCAATGAAACTAGCCAAACTGAACAGGGGACTGAAATCCCTGTTAAGGAAAATTCCACCTTAACGAAAGGTGAAGATATAAAATTGTCCATACAAGACTACCTTGATCTTGGTAGGACCTATTCCAATAGGTCCGCTATTAAAATACCAGGAGACGATACCAAGAAATCTAAGTTTAACGCAGATTACTACCGTATGGTTCGTCAAAACCCATTCCGTGGATCCCTCCAAGAACACCCACAAGATCATATTGAGACTTTGGAAGAATTAATACCAGATGAATATGATCGTTGCAAACTATTCTCATTCTCCCTAGAAGGAGAAGCCCTCAGGTGGTTGAACTGTTTAGCAACAGGATCACTCACTTGTTGGGAAGAGATTAGAAGAGCTTTCCTTAGAGAATTTTTCACTGATGAACGCTACTGGGAAGTAAGGAAACAAATTTCTACATTTCGCCAAGGTCCACGCGAATCATTTAAAAACGCTTGGGGAAGATTCAGAGGCTATGAACTTGAATGTCCCCATCATGGTTATTCAGAACCACAACTTCTTAACATCTTTTATGTAGGTGTTAATTTGAGCTATAAAACCACACTCGATATAGCGAGTGATGGAAATTTCATCACTAGCAATCCCGAAGGAGCTAGACGCCTTATCAAGAATATGACAACGGGAAGATCCTATGAAAAGATGGATGAAAAGATAGAAAAAACTACAAGTTCAAAAGACAATTCTGATTTAATAGAAATTAAGAATTCCCTTAAATCCCTTCATTCATTTCATCAAAACAAACACTGATCTGATATAGCCCAGATCGACGACAACGCTTTGTCTGACACCAATGATTATTCGGATGAAGAAACGAACTGCTCTGATCCCTACTCTGTGCTTCATGTCGAGAGCTTTACCCAAGCTTATGACACTGCTTTAAAATCACGTACCAGAAGAGAAAGGTTCAATATCAGACAAGCTCTTACTGGCAACCGTAAGACAAAATCGGAGTTTTACGGAAAGATAAATATGGTTTAGGGAGAATTGATGGCGAAAGCATATTCTTTAGGAGAACTATCCGAAAATTAGAAGGTCAAGTAGCTGAGATTGCAACTGCTATAAAGAGAGACGCTGGATGTCCTCTCGGAAGAACTGATCTAAACCCAAGACGTCAAGTCAGTGCCGTAATGCTGCGCAGCGGAAAAAACCTCGCAGCAGATACGAAGAATAATTCAGATGTTGGAAAGCCTGACGACGCCGACAAGACCGGGAAAAGCAACTCTCATCCTATTTTTCTTGACGAACTTGACCCAAATCCATCTCAAGAGAACCGAAAAACCACCGCTGAAAAGGCTAAGGAAAAGGCAATAGACCTAGAACTAGAAGAAGATACAGAGATTGAGGATGAAATCGATCGACAGTACGGAACTGATGTCGATCGACCCAAAACACCCACCATCGATCGACAACCTGAGAAACCCGTCGATCGACGGTCTACTCAACCCGAGCCCATAATTGAAAGAGTCTATAGAACTTTACCCCCTTTTCCTCCTAAAACGCAAACTAAGAAATCATTAGAAAACGCAATCTGCAAGAAAGCCTTAGATAGGATTTCTCTCGAGATGTCTCTTAGTGATGCTATAAAAATAGCACCTTCAATTAAGAAGTATATAAAGGATATGACATCTCCAAACTATCCAATCGCAGAACATAGCGTGATGATGATTTCAGAAGACGGAAGTGCTATGATTAAAGGAGAAACTCCAACGAAGAAATCAGATCCTGGTAGTTTCGTCCTAGATTGTAAAATAGAAAACACGCGTTTCCCTAGATCATTTTGTGACCTCGGCTCTAGTGTGAACCTTATGCCTTACTCTGTTGCAGTGACGTTAGGATATAAAGAGTTTATGCCAACTCCGATCACCTTGGTTTTAGCTGATAGATCTATTAGGGTACCCGAAGGAATTCTCAAAGATGTTCCCATAAAGATTAACGATTGCATCGTGCCTACGGATTTTGTTGTGTTGAAATACAGACAAGAACCCAAAGACCCCTCATTCTGGGTCGACCATTCCTAGCTACAGCTGGAGCAATCATTGACGTCAAAGAAGGACGAATTAATTTGAACATAGGGGATATCTCGATGACTTTTGATATGGAGAAACTGATTAAGCGACCCCTAATAGATGACCAGGTCTTCTACGTGGAAAACGTTTCTGAGGATCAAAGAGACTCTTTCATAAACATGTGTTCAGACAACCCCTTAGAAGACACCCTTATGTCGCATATTTCACTGGTTAACAAGCTAGATCTCGTGTCCCAACGGTTAGTATGCCGACAACGAGAGAGTGTCGATCGATGTTCTATTAAGACGTCGACCAATACACCTTTGCCTACGTCGACCGATAGTCAGTTGAGGACATCGATCGACGGGTTCTTGCCAGGCCTATGCGCGAGTATGAAATGCCCTATTAAGATACTAAATTGGCGGTTAGCCCTCTCTAGCAGTCCTAATATGATAGATAGATGTCAGGATGGGATAACAAAGGTGCTTGATTATGCAATCCTATGATCAAGTTCTAGTTAATTACTCTAAAACAAGCAATGAATACAAATCTATCATCAATATCACAACAAGGCAGATCTATAGTTTGGGGCTAATCCCACAAACCTATCTGAACCCTAAACCTAACAGGTGGATCTACTCAGAAATGAAAACAGAAATCATAGATGAATAGATATAAACTGAAATGAAACAGATCAATAAAACCAATGGAGTTCCAGGAGGACTCTGATAGGAGTTCCACCCTTCTATCCTCTAGAGAAACAATGGAAATGAAAGTGTGTAGAAAGCGTAGCCGTCAACAATGGCTTAGAAATAACATAAATAGGGTTTCTAGTCGTCCAAGGGCATTTTGGTAATTTGTGGCTTCTAGGGCTTCACGCAGTCATAAAATATACAAGACCCACAATCTGGGATCTCCATCGATCGACGTGCAGAGTGCTGCATAGCTCGACGCGGCTTCCTCTTCTCGGCAGCTTCCTCTCGCGAGGCAGACTGACCACTCTTCAGTAAAACGGGCATAACTTTCGCTACAGGATTCTGATTGACCTGAGACCGGTGGAATTGGAAAGCTAACTCAAAGCTATATCTTGTGTCAAAATATGGGCTCAATATAACGGTTGGAAGGTCTCCATCCATAGCTAAAAATCTGACACGTCTGTGCAACTCTGCACCTCCAAAGGCTCCAAAAGACTCCAAAATCACCATATTTCTCCATCCATAGCTAGACCATGATTAAAAATGGGTAAAATATATGGTCATCTACGTAATGCAACAGGTCAGAAAATAGACGCTCAGGGGACTGTAATCCCTGATGCTAATGCTACAGGAGCTGCTCAACCTGTAGATAAGGACGCTCGATCGAAACCACTAGCCGACTACAATCGCCCAGATGAGTATTATTCCAACAGATCAGCTATTCGACTTCCGGAGATCCAGAAGCAGAATTTCGAGCTGAAGCCTCAATACTACACCCTCGTGTCGCAGATACCCTACTTTGGGTTACCGCACGAGCATCCTATGGGCCATCTGGAACGGTTCGAGGATCTAATCGCTGCTATTCGGATGGAAGGAGTCCCCGAAGATTGCCTGCTGTGCAAGCTCTTCAGATACACGCTGAATGGAGAAGCGATGCACTGGCTTAGGCAGCAACCCACATGATCTTTAACATCCTGGGCCGACATCAAGAATTCTTCGATGAGGCGCGCGCTGAAGAGCTTCGGAACAAAATTTCCACATTCTCGCAGGAGGCTTGAGAGTTCTTCAAAGATGCGTGGATTAGATTTAGGTTCTTCCAGCGAGACTGTCCACACCACGGATTTAACGAAGTGCAGCTGCTAAACATTTTCTTCCGAGGTCTCGCCTTACAGTATCAAATGGCTCTTGATACGGCGAGTGAAGGAAACTTCACTACTCGGAATCCGTTAGAAGCTGTGAGACTTATCGAAAACCTTGCTAACAGCAGCAGCACCAAAAACACTGACTCTGAACGGAAGAAGTCTGTAGCCTCTATCGGGAAGGAACATATGGACGAAGTAAGAGCTAAGTTAGATGTGGTGCACGAGCTTCTTAGGAAGCAAGTCTGTTCAGCTGAAGGAGAAGTAGTAGACTGTGGGAACCAAAATTCGCACTGTCGATTTCCGTTTAAATAAGGAAACTAGGAAAACCCTAATTTCCCAGAGGACCCGGATATCTGCTAATTACCACACGTCAAGCAATCAGAACACGAGAATAACAACGATAAAGTATAAAAAATTGAAAAAGAGAGCAAAGAAGATCTTATTCCGAATTTGCGTATGAGCGTTTACAACAAGGTATAAGTCTGGGCTCGAGAGCTGTCGGCGAGATTCCTAGTTCTAGCAACCCTAAGACGGCTAAACCTAATTGAGTCGCAGCTCGAAATAACAAAAACGGAAAGTTGACTAAATTGCTATAAGTGCTAAGTTTGCTCTGAAAAGTTCTCTCCCTCATGCTCCTCGCCTAGAACTCCTTATATACTAGCTCCAAGGTCGGTTTACGCGTTTACTCTTCTGCCCTTAAGCCGTCATAGCATAAAAATGGAGATATTCCATTTTCCCGATCTTCACAATTATCTTCAAAACTTCCGTATTTATCCGCAGAAACTTGACATTTATCCTTCCTTGTGGACCAAGCGTAAAACCGTGCTGTGGTTTACGGGCTTTAAGAAATCGTAGGATGGGCCTCGAGTCGTGTTTTAGGTCCTTTTGGGCCGTATTCCGACTCGACACGTTTACTACGAATTTTTTCGATAAAGAACGAACTTTCCGCGGTTTTTAATTCGCAAAGTTTGATCGATGATTTAGAATAGCAGAAACATAGACTGAGCTTGCTACGGTCTTCGGGAGATAGCATTTGATGGTTTGACGAGAATGCATGGATTGATGTCTGTCGATGTTCGGAAGGGTTCAATCGCTGCACAGTGACCGAACTTTTGGCTCGAGCCCGGTTGCTACGTAGCGACCGAGCGGGACGAGCGCTCGGTCGCTACGTAGCGACCGAGCTTTGGCTGAGCTCGGTCGCTACGTAGCGACCGAGCTTTGGCTCGAGCTCGGTCGCTACATAGCGACCGAGCGGGACGAGCGCTCGGTCGCTATGTAGCGACCGAGCTTTGGCTCGGGCTCTGTCGCTACGTAGCGACCGAGCGGGACGAGCGCTCGGTCGCTACGTAACGACCGAGCATGGCCGAGCTCGACCGAGCGGGACGAGCGCTCGGTCGCTACGTAGCGACCGAGCTTTGGCTCGAGCTTGGTCGCTACGTAGCGACCGAGCGGGACGAGCGCTTGGTCGCTACGTAGCGACCGAGCTGGACGAGCGCTCGGTCGCTACGTAGCGACCAAGCTTTGGCTCGAGCTCGGTCGCTACGTAGCGACCGAGCTTGACAGAGAGTTACTTCACTTGCTACGAGGCGTTCGTAGTGCTTTGTCGCTTATGGTTCCCAATCTCCGAAATTCTCGTCCGAGTATTGGACCGTTTCGAGGTTGCAATAAGCCAGTTGACTCCCCTCGCCATTCAGCATTTTATTGGGATCCTGATCCTGAGCTATGAGCATGGCCTTTCCCTTTCCGTCGATCATTTTGAAGCGCTTTTGAGGCTTCAACTTGTCAAAGATACGAACAAGCATAGGCTGGTCCCTCGGAAGTTTATGTCAGTGGTTAAGAAGTTCATTTCGAACTTCAACTCGTGGAAGAAGTTTTTCTTCTTTGTTCGTTTAGACGCTGCGTCTGTCGAAGAGAGTTGCATTCCACTGTTCCGGAGGTTGCCGAACGATCGTCCTTTCAGCAATCCTCTTGCTCCGTTTCCTGAGGACATTATTGAAGTGAGGGATCTTCTTATGAATGGTCCCTTCTTTTGGACTTCTTTTACGCCGAAGAGGGTTCGGAGGGCTCTGAGGTTCGTGCACCCTGGTCCTGCCTCGGTTGCGGACACGGGAAGCGACTCTGAACCTGATGACCAGAGTCCCGCTGTAGCCCCAACAGCCGTGCCGGAGTCGAGCTCTTGGAAGGGAAAAGATATCGACCTTGGCGACATAGAATTTTTGATGGATGACTCTATGCTTCCAGGATGGGATCCGAACCAAAATTTTGGATTTTTGTTGTAGCGCGCTTTCGTCCTTGTGCTGGACGTTTTGAAGATCAAAAGAGTGATCGAATTGCGTTTGTTTAAGACGGCTGGCGTGTTCGTCGGGGCCAATCGACGAACGGTGTGTAAGGTTTTTGGTGGTCGCGTTCGGACAATTTTTTAGTATTATCCTCGAATTTTAACTTTTGCGACGTCTCGCAGTTATTTCGGGGATTATACGTGTATCTTTGTGTGTTTGAAAGATGATAATTTTTACGATTTTTGGGCCTGATGAGGCCGCAGACAAGAGTCTTAATGTTTTCCAGGCGTGTCCTGAAAGTTTCTTTTATGTTTTATTGAAGCGTAAGCGTTTTCGATAAAAGAGACAACGTATATTGTAGTAAGGATTTTTGAAGTTTCTAAAAACTCGATAATAATGAAGATTTTTCTAAGTGGGAGTATACGAGTATACGCACCCACTGCCCCCCTTTTTTAGAGAGGGGGGTAGCTGAACTCGTCTTTTGACGAACTGTCTACGTACCCCTTTCGAGGATCAAGCCATCTCGTAGTTCTGTTTCATGCCGCGAGTGTTCTTAGTCGGCAGTAGACGTCGCGATGTCCACCGTGGCCATGTCGATCGTGGCTGGGTCAACGCTATTTTCCGGATGTTCCGGTTGAGTTGTAGCGTGGGCTTCAGACTTGTGTCGAGCTTCGACGTCTGATGCGTTTGCGTCGGTAGACGATTTTAACTCGTCTTTTCCCGGGGCGCTTTTGGCCGAAGATCGGTCTATCTTCGTGCGCTTGCCGTTTACAGCTGCAGAAGTCGCGATTTGCCTTAACTTGTGCTCTGCGAGGAAGCATAGCCGCGACTGTTTTTGGCATCCCCAGATGGCCGCGACTCCGCTTGGGGTTGGGAATTTGAGACCCAGGTGGTAAGTTGACGAAACTGCCTGCATGACGTTGAGCCATGGGGTTCCCATGATCACGTTGTATATAGCAGGATGATCGACTACCGCGAACTCGACGATTTGCGTGATCTCCTTGGCCATGACTGGCAATTGGATCGATCCAAGAGTCATCGATACTTCGCCTGAAACACCCGTGAGTGGATTCGGCGTCGGAATTACTTCTCCGAGTTCGATGCTAATCCGCTTGAGAGTGTCGCGGAAGATTACGTTTACCGTGCTTCCCGTGTCGAAGAGTACCCTTCCGACTTCTAAATCTCGTATGACGAGATCTATGACGAGCGGGTCGCAGTGAGGTTGGTCGATACCGCAAGCTTCTTCCTTTGTGAAGGTGATCGAGCAATTTTGGCCATCTCGAGGAGGAGACCATGTAGGCCAATTTGCACTCGACTCTACCTTCCGTTGGTAAGCCTTGATGGCCGACACAGTATCGCCGCAGTATTGTGATCCTCCGATGATCATATTGACTCTGCAACGATTGTTATCGTTTCCCTTGTTGTCTGGCCTCCTACCGCGTTTATCCCTAGGCTGGTTTCGTTGAGGGGATTTTTCAGCGGGCGGATTTCTGTCCGTCTTTGGAGGGCGATCAGAATCGAGGATGAGATCCTTGACGCTAGTTACTTCCGAGAGCTCTCCAGCGAGTAGCTTCGCGGCCAGTCTTGCTCCCAAGACTTTGCAGTTGGTCGTGGAGTGTCCTCGGGATTGGTGGAACTCGCAGAAGGTGTTTTCGTCATACCCTTGATTGCGAGTCCATGTGTTGCCCGTGGTCTGGCCTTGATCCGAATTGATCGCATAGTTATGCGCCCCTTGGAAATCTTCCCCCTCGTGATGGACGTACTTGTCGTTACGAGAATTCTTCTTTTTCCCTTTCGGATCCACGTCTTTCGAGGATGGCCTTGCCGCCTTATGTTTTTGCGATAAGACTTTAGTTTCTTCCTCGACTATGATGTAGTCCGTTGCTTTGTGGAGGGCGTCCTGGATCGTTCGCGGTTTGTCGAGTGTTATCCACTTTCTGAATTTCGACTTGTACCAGAGCGTCTTTCTCAGCGCGTCGATGGCCACTTTGTCGCTTATCCCGCTGACTCTGGACATTATTAGCTTGAACCGACTGATAAACTCGCGGAGGGGTTCTTCTTCCCTCTGGGAGAGACTCCAGAGATCAACATCGGAAGTTTCTTTGTCTATGAATACAGAGTATTGTTTGACAAATTCCGATGCGAGCTGTCGGAAACTCCCGATGGTGTTGCGACGAAGGCGCGCGAAACATTCGAGCGCTGCTCCTTCAAGATTTTCGACGAACAGGCGGCAATAGCCGGCATCCTTTTTGCCGTCCTTCAGTCTTGCTCTTCCCATCGCGATGTGGAAAGCCTGAAGGTGCGGTTTTGGATCGGCCGTACCATCGTACTTCGGTACTTTGATATTTCCCGGATCGGACACCCTCATGTCCGAAATGCGACTGGTAAAGGGGGTCTTTTGAGCTCCTTCCAGCAGTCGATCGATCTCGGGGGCAGCACTAGTAGCATGATGGATTTGAGATTTTACGGCTCACACTTCTGCCGCAGTCTTGGTGATGTAGTCGCGAAGATCGCGGATATCCGATGTCTCGTCAGTGGATTTCCGAGCTTGTCGGCGTTTACTGCGAGTGAGCTCGGTTTGCTTTTCAGCCAGCTCCTCTTGTTCGTTCCAATAGGCGACTTCCTCTTCTTCCGTCATTGGTTTTTCGAACGGGGAGCCTTCCCGAGCGGATCGGCTTCTGGTCCTTCTTGGATGTCTGTCGACGTCCTCGTCGGTGTTGTTGGAGACATCACTAGGATCCAGGTCAATGTGTTCGGCTTCGTTATCCTCCGAGTCCTTTGCAGGGGGCGGAAGACTTTCAGGATTCCCCTTTTCGATGGGAGATTTCTCGCTAGGGTTTTGACCGGAAGGTCGTTCCCGCGCGACTCCTGATCTGTTGAGTGGGCTAGCGAAGTCTAGCCTCTTTCCGTGGATTTTGGTGGTTCCACGGGTACGGATTGCTTGGGTTCTTGCCGTTAAGGTTTCAACCTGTTTTGTCAAGGTATTCACGAGCTTATCATGTTCTTCCGACCTGTTCTTCCGACCTTTTCTCATAGGTGGCGAACATCTTCTTAAACTCCTCGAGCGTCGCGGCGTTGGCTTGTGCGTTGGCCGCGGATACGTCCGCTACTGAAGTGAGGAGATCGGTGCCGCTGCCTCCGTTAAGATGAGTTTGCACGTTATCCGCGTCGTTAGTTGACATGTCTGATTGAGAGTGATATGGCTTTTGCGGGTTAGATTGATCCATACTCCCCCTCCTTCTAGCACCAAACTGTGGGAACCAAAATTCGCACTGTCGATTTCCGTTTAAATAAGGAAACTAGGAAAACCCTAATTTCCCAGAGGACCCGGATATCTGCTAATTACCACACGTCAAGCAATCAGAACACGAGAATAACAACGATAAAGTATAAAAAATCGAAAAAGAGAGCAAAGAAGATCTTATTCCGAATTTGCGTATGCGCGTTTACAACAAGGTATAAGCCTGGGCTCGAGAGCTGTCGGCGAGATTCGTAGTTTTAGCAACCCTAAGACGGCTAAACCAAATTGAGTCGCAGCTCGAAATAACAAAAACGGAAAGTTGCCTAAATTGCTCTAAGTGCTAAGTTTGCTCTGAAAAGTTCTCTCCCTCATGCTCCTCGCCTAGGACTCCTTATATACTAGCTCCAAGGTCGGTTTACGCGTTTACTCTTCTGCCCTTAAGCCGTCATAGCATAAAAATGGAGATATTCCATTTTTCCCGATCTTCACAATTATCTTCAAAACTTCCGTATTTATCCGCGGAAACTTGACATTTATCCTTCCTTGTGGACCAAGCGTAAACCGTGCTGTGGTTTACGGGCTTTAAGAAATCGTAGGATGGGCCTCGAGTCGTGTTTTAGGTCCCTTTGGGCCGTCTTCCGACTCGACACGTTTACTACGAATTCTTTCGATAAAGAACGAACTTTCCGCGGTTTTTAATTCGCAAAGTTTGATCGATGATTTAGAATAGCGGAAACATAGACTGAGCTTGCTACGGTCTACGGGAGATAGCATTTGATGGTTTGACGAGAATGCATGGATTGATGTCTGTCGATGTTCGGAAGGGTTCAATCGATGCACAGCGACCGAACTTTTGGCTCGAGCCCGGTTGCAACGTAGCGACCGAGCGGGACGAGCGCTCGGTCGCTACGTAGCGACCGAGCTAGGCCGAGATCGGTCGCTACGTAGCGACCAAACGTAGCGACCGAGCTTTGGCTCGAGCTCGGTCGCTACGTGGCGACCGAGCTTTGGCTTGAACTCGGTTGCTAGGTAGCGACCGAGCTTAGGCTCGAGCTCGGTCGCTACGTAGCGACCTAGTGGGTCGGACGTTCGGTCGCTATGTAGCGGCCGATATCGGCCCGGACTTGGTTGCTATGTAGCGACCGGACGGTGTGTATGCGCGGTAATTATGCAACGAGCGAGCTTGGTTTGTTTGGTTTGAATCTTCAAGGATAATTCTTCGTAAAAACTTCGTATTGGTTATATTTTACGAAAGTTGTATCCTTCTTTTTACTATCTCTTTCGGAAATACGATCTCCGAGGATTTTCGGATGGTAATTCCGTCGTAACCGTTTTTGACCCCAACATAGACACGGAAGGAGAAGAAAATGTGAACTACATCAGACGTACCGGATTCCAGAAATTTGGAAACTTATTTGGAAATGGGCAAAGAAGTAACCAAAGTTCACAATTTCAAAAACCCTTCTACAACAGCAAAAGCTACTCGAACTCTTACTACCAGAATCCACCACCCTAGACTCAGGAAAGCAAGATCAAAGAAATGCTTGATCGAGTACTGTTGGGATAACAACAAATCACCGTGGATTTTAACGGTAAGATAGACTTCGCCTACAACAATCTGAACACCAAAATCGAGACCTTAGGGACTCAGATGAGAAAACTTGAAACGCAAGTAATTCAGACGGGCGAGACTATAAAGAGGCAAGAAGCTTTCGCTAGAGAGGCAGGAGCCGACAAAGGGAAACACCACGTAAATGCCATCATAGATGATGATTTCTGGCAAGTGGTGAGAAATGAAAAGCTTGAGGAAGGAGACTTCGAAATCGAAAGCTCAATGAGTCTCGGCGGATCCCAATGGTGTCGACCGATGTCGATGAACTCGCATCGATCGACAGACTATGACGAAGATCGATGGACGGATTACTCCAGTCATCGATCGACGTCATCCGCTAAATCGACTGAATACAATGCAGTTCGAATTCTAACTCAAGAGCAATTCGCAGCTAAGCATACTCACCCACCCTCCCCTTTCTATGATAAAATCGATCGATCTTTTGAGCCAACCATCGATCGATAGAGTGAGTTCGACTTCGATCGTCACACCTCACCTCCCATCGATCGACAGGCACCTCTGACATACCGAGTGCAGTTATCCTCAATCGATAATGATTACATCAACGCACTCAGACCACCACCTAAACCATTAGCTAGCCCACCCGAATCAGAACCTAACCCTTTAAATAATTTACCAGAACCAGTTCAAGAAGAACAAGAAACTGAAGGGAGCAGGTTAAGGAAAAGAAAGGAGAAGATTCCAAAGAACCTTAAGAGGGAAGCTAACGAGAAGGAGATGGATGGTTTCACTAAAAGAATCCTCAGAATCCCAATCGAAAAAGCTTTTGATGAAGCTTACTTCACACACCGGTTGTGGATGTTCTTCAGAGAAACAAAGGTAACTGAGGAGGACATTAGGAGAATGTTTCATCAAGTCAGAGAGAAGATGAAACACATGATCACATTGACGAAGAAGAGTGATCCTGGGAAGTTTGCAATACCATGCGTAGTCAAGGGTGTTGAATTTCCCCATTCAATGTGTGACACAGGAGCATCAGTTAGTATCCTCCCTAGGATCATGGCAGACCAGCTTGGTTTGACCATCGAGCCTTCAACAGAATCCTTCACCTTCGTGGATCTTTCAGAAAAACGATCAGGAGGTATCATAAGAGATCTGGATGTACAGATTGGTAATGCCATTATCCCTGTAGATTTTCATGTCCTAGACATCGAGCTTAACTGGAACTCTTCACTTCTGCTTGGAAGATCTTTCCTAGCTACAGTATGTGACATGAACAAAAAAAAAGTGTCTGACGCTGGTAGACCCCAACATCCACTACGACCCTATCCGACCGAAGAGAAAGGTTATTAATTCTGTGGATTACGGGAAAGAACTTGGCTTCATTGGCGCATGCCATTTTGGAGCAGAGTACAAATTGGAGTACGAAACAGAGTACTCGGAATCGATCGACACACCCATTTTTCCATCGATCGATTCCAATGAGTCAACTGTGACCGATGACCGCAACAACACGTCACTCGACGTAAAGTAGCCGGTTGACCATTTCACTCCACCTAATCATTGTTACCCCCCACTTTGCCTTCCAACCTTCAAGCAAGAGAGGACGTGATGACTATTCAATAGGCAGTTGGGCAAACAGTGGTTTCCATGAAAGTTTTGCAGTTGACACTGTAATTACTTCATCTAACGAGGAACATACAGAGGAATACGATGAGGATTATTGGAAAGAACGTGCAATAGAAATGTCTTTGCAGGATGAAAGATTTGAAACACACATGTTCACAAACACGTTTCCAACATCGATCGCCGAAGTGCGCTCCACAACGGTCGATACCCACCCTCGTCCAGTAAAACAACCGCTCAGATCAATCGACACCCACACAGGAACATCGATCGATATTCGCGCCGCAGCGAAAATTCAGGAGCAGGAGAATATTCCCTCTCCAATTAGGTTTATAGATACCTATATAAATCGTTTTGCACCCCCGAAACCACCTCAACACACCAGAGCAGACACACAAGCAAATAAGATGAACACTCTTCCTCCTACATTAACAGGAAAATCCATGAAGAGCAATCATCTCAAGAACACAAGTTCTGCAGAAATTACTCTGCCATCGATCGATGCATCTGTATCTACATCGATCGATACTACTCTAAACCCTGATCTTTCTATTTCTATATTGAATGATAATGCCAACATTGATTACGGTTTTCTAACACCTGATGAATTTGGTATTTCCAGGAACCCAGATGGCAACGCACGTGCAATAGATGGAAGGATCTTACAAGTGTCCAGAGAGGACATAGCAGATATCCTTCAAGTAGCCAATGGACCTGGCAACCTATTCTCACAACAACGTGGCACTCCAGACGTCATTCAAACAGATCTTAACAACCACGTAGGAGTCGCCACAACAGAAATCAATCCATATCTATCACGCCAACCAAAAGGGCAAGCATCGATCGACGGAACAACTGAGACATCGATCGACAGGGTAACACCAACGTCGATCGATAGAGATGACCCGACGTCGATCGATAGACGTTATGAATTTAGACACCGCGCTTTTGACATGTACGGAGCCAGAAAGTTCACTTGGGAACGAAGGGACGAGAATGGAGTCTACAGAGATGAGTGTGGACACGCACAAGGCATAGCTGGTGAGATGATACCTGTCACAAAGGACGACAGCAGGAAATTACTGGATAGAGCATCTCTTTTTGAAGAGAGCCACATCTGTCTTCCAGAACATGCCACTTCCTTCACACTCACAAGACTGGCACCAGAACTCTACACCAAAGATGAAATCAATGAGATGGTGTCTGGTATTTGTGGAGCTCAGGAAAGACTGGGACAGGAGCTCAAATCATTGGTAGAAGATACACATCAACCTTTGGATAAAGGCTACAATGAGCTTTTCAGAAGTATGGCAGAAATGAGTACATAAATTGAGAGTTTACGTCAGCAACTTGAGAAGGAAACTACGACCTCAGCAGAGGTTGACAAGATCACATCCAAGATCTACACTGCTATAGACACCATGGAGGAACGACTTGACAAACGATGCGATGACATCTACTTTCCATTCGACAATAAAATCAGTGGACTAGACAGCCACGCAGAATGGCTATAGAAAGAAGTCAAAGTCATTCAGAGGCAACTCGCAGCTCAGCACCAGATATCAGCATCGATCGACAGGAAGCGAGCGAAATCGCTCGATGGTAAGTCGCCGAGATCGACCGACGAACACATAATCACATCGATCGACGCCGAGTCTACACCAGCCGGCGAGCAGCTGGTACACAAGTGATACCACTCAAATTACCCTAAGGAGTGTTACTCTCATCAAAAGAGGTTCAGATGTAGTACTTAGGGATCGAATCCACAAGGAGCTAGGGAACAATTAAATCTAGTGTATATTAATTCTAATGGTTGTAATGTTTTAATGAAATAGCAATAGTAACATGCGAGTAAATGATAAATGTAACTTAGGTTGGAAATGATATTAGATGCAGGGCCACTATTCAGGTGTTAGAGATTATAATTCCTATAGATGCCTAACTGTTGCATGCATGATATATTAGAGCTCATTCGCTTAATTCAGTGATCAGCTGTCGCATGTACCACTGGTTAACAGACTAGATCTTGTGTCTCACCGGTTAGATGCAGACACAAGAGAGTGTCGATCGATAGTCTATTAAGACGTCGACCGATACACCATTGCCAACATCGATCGATTGTCAGTTGAGGACATCGATCGATCGATCGACGGGTTCTAGCCAGGCCTATGCGTGAGTATGAAATGCCCTACTAAGATTCTAAATTGGCGGTTAGCCCTCTCTAGCAATCCTAATATGATAGATATATTTCAGGATGGGATAACAAGGGTGCTTGAATATGCAATCCTATGATCAAGTTCTAGTTAGCAAGGCTAAAACAAGCAATGAATACAAATCTATCATGAATATCACAACAAGGCAGATCTATAGTTTGGGGCTAATCCCACAAACCTATCGGAACCCTGGATCTAACAGTTAAACTACTCAGACATAGCAAAGCAATTCATATCAACAGATAAATAGAAACTCATAGAATAGATGAAAAGAAATAGAAACAAGGCTTTCCAATCACAAGTGATCTTCTCTCCAAATGAAACTTGTAACAAAACTAGGTTTAGAAAGAAAGCTCTCTCCTTTTCCTGCCGTCAAAAACACTAGGCAGTATATATTCTACTAGGTTAAAAACTCGTCAGGGCATTTTGGTAATTTGGCTTGGCCTTGGTTTTTAAGTCTGCTGAATCCAAAATGTCGCGTCTGGTGTCTCGACATTGATCAATGGTACTTCTGTACATCGATCGATATTAATCTTCATCTGTCGGGCATTTCCGGATATCGATCGTCAGCACTGATGCGCATCGATCGATATTCTTCCTCTCGTCGACCTCTAAGTGGTCAGCTCGGGTGAAATGTCCTTTAAGCTCCAAAATGCTCCAAAGTCATAGCTTTACTCCGAAATGCACCTGAACCTGAAAACATACCTAGAAGAGTAGAAAACATAGATATATATATAGTAAAATACTAATATACCATGGATAAAAATGGGTCAAATCCAAGGTATATCAACTCCCCCAGACTTACCCTTTTGCTTGTCCTCAAGCAAAACATACAGGCAGTCTCTCTGAAAGAGGTTTGAAAATATTTAGGGATTTAAGATTTTAAAAACATAGAAATCTTTCCTCAACAATTTTGCAACCACATTTAAAAGGTCCTAATCACAAAAGCACACTATGCAATATCCTAGCTTAGCAACCATTTCTAACATAACACAACTCATCAATTCACGTTTGACATCCCCTCTACTGATTTCATTTCTTAGCATAAATATAAAGTGAATGCTTTACCTTGGGAGTATCGATCACAGGTTGCAAGGATTTCAGACAGGTATCTGGAGCTGCAGGTAAAAGTTAGTTCCTAGTTTCTCTCTCTTTAAATTTCTCTCTTGAGTCAAAGTCTGCTTCCATTGCAGGATCAGTGACCAAGATTGGACAGGCTTCCATGAATCAAAACTTAATGGTGGTTGCCACCAAGTTCTGTTCACTTCTTTTTGACATATATCCAAGAGTTCTTTGCAAAAGCGAGCCTTAAAGATTGCCGCCTCCAAGTCTCGTTTCGAACTCTTTTATTTGAGTCTTTATGAATCAAGCCTTAATGGTTTTAGCCACCAAGTCCTGTTCAGACTCATCCTAATTAAACAATAGATCTTATTTATTTATTTATTTTTATTTTTTTACTCACTAACTAATCTAGGGTCGAAATCTAGAGGGAGAAAATGTGATAAATAATCTAAACCAGGCGTTACCTTCCAGACCTGTCTAAAGAATCCGATCCCATGTATACCAAGCCCCAAGACAAGCGCTTATGTCAGGTTTATTGTTGGAAATAAGTTTTGGTTACTTCATACGGTTCAAGGCAAGTGTGTAGTTGATAGGTTGATCCGCTTTAGCATCTTTAGTGCTATCTGCAATCAGTAAATCTAAAATGGCGCTAAAGATTGGTTAGATATTCATGTTTAAATCAATATAGGATTATAGTCCCTATTTTCAATAGCTAAGCATAATTTATTTGAAATTCCTTTTTACATAAGAATAAAATAAATTATATCAGTAAATCTCCCCCATACTTAAATTACACTGTCCTAGTGTAACTCAGCCGGAGTTATGATGAATAGTTTATAATGTACGAAATGTAACAAGTAGGTAAGATACATCTGACCGGATTAGATATCGATCGATGTGTAAGTGTTACATCGATCGTCGTGTGGTTGCCTATGTCGAACGATGTCGACGTCTCGTTGTCGGTCGGTATTCAGGTCCTCCTACTTTGGTCTCCTAAATCTGAAAGAAATAAAACGAAAGAAATTAAATGCTAGCTAATAAAACCAAAGTAAAATACCTAATAGTGGGTTGCCTCCACTCAGCGCTTGGTTATAGTCATTTAGCTTGACTGTGGTAGTGATTGGCTATTGGGTGGAGAAGCAGCGGCTTGTTGGAAAGCAAGCATCCACGTCTTCTCTGCGCATTCTGGACCAAGATGCAATGAAACTTCTTGTGGCCTCATCATTTCTTGTCCATTTGTCATCCATCTTCTCAAGTACTTTGGAGATGTTCTGTAGCCTTTCTTGAATGTTGTCAATGCTAACCTGGTGCCAGCCTATGTTGTCATAGGCGTATGCTGAAAGATCTGTCAGTTCCTTTTGCATTGACTCTACTGTCTTGTGTATCAGGTGCTCGCCGATTGGTATAGACTCGGCGTCGATCGATGCGATTATGTGTTCGTTGGTCGATCTCGGCGAGTTGCCGTCGATCGATTTCGCTTTTGTCCTGTCGATCGATGCTGATATCTGATGTTGAGATGCGAGTTGCCTCTGAATGGCTTTGACTTCTTTCTGTAGCCATTCTGCGTGGTTGTGTAGTCCACTGATTTTGTTGTTGAATGGAAACAAGATGTCATCACAGCGTTTGTCAAGTCGTTCCTCCATGGTGTCTAGAGCAGTGTAGATCTTGGATGTGATCTTGTCAACCTCTGCTGCTGTGTAAGGAAGTAACTCCACAGGTTTCTTGCCATCGATCCAAGGTCCCTTAGCCTGTCGATCGATACTGATTTTGCCTGCAAAAAACTTTGATTAGTAATGTTCTCAATATCCTTTAGGGCATCAAGTAATTGACTAGAAAATTTGTTTAAATCTATCATGACTGGTGATATAAAACGATCATGCATATCCTCGTAAGTCCTCAGCCTCTCATTCATTACTGAGACTTTGGCGTCGAGCGATGTGAAGGTGCACATGTCGATCGATGTGGCTGGATGTTGGTCCTTCTTGCGAATGGCGTCCAGATCTTGCTGTAGTAGCTCGATTTTAGTGCTTAGCCAGTCCACGTTGTTGTTGAGAGGGCAGTAAACGTCGTATATCCTCGTGTCGATGTATGAGACTTCCCATTCATCCATGTGTTGTGTTGAACATTGCGGTTCTGCAGGGATCTGAGCTGTAGGAAGACTGACGTCGATCGATGTTGCACGTGGTGCGTCGATCGATGCTGAGGTCGTAGCTTCCTTCTCAAGTTGCTGACGTAAACTCTCAATTTCTGTCCTCATTTCTGCCATACATCTGAAAAGCTCATTGTAGCCTCTATCCAAAGGCTGATGTGTATCTTCCACCAATGTTTTTAGCTCCTCTCCCAGTTTCTCCTGAGCTCCACAAATACCAAACACCATCTCATCGATTTCATCTTTGGTGTAGAGTTCTGGTGCCAGTCTTGTGAGTGTGAAGGAATTGGCATGTTCTGGAAGACAGATGTGGCTCTC
The DNA here is from genome assembly GCA_018703725.1 of Brassica juncea. Lineage (NCBI taxonomy): Eukaryota > Viridiplantae > Streptophyta > Magnoliopsida > Brassicales > Brassicaceae > Brassica > Brassica juncea. Next base: position 12,104,081 of record CM031927.1, read on the forward strand.
TTCAAAAAGAGATGCTCTTTCCAGTATTTTCCTGACGTTGTCCTTTTGTGACAGGTATCATCTCACCAGCTGCGCCTCGTGCGTGTCCACGCTCATCTCTGTAGACTCCATACTCGTCCCTTTGTTCCCAAGTAAACTTTCTGGCTCCATACATGTCGAAAGCGCGGTTCCCACATTCATACCGTCTGTCGATCGACGTCGGTTCATCAATATCGATCGACGTTGGTGTTACCCTGACGATCGATGTCTCCTTTGTACCGTCGATCGATGCTTGCCCTTTTGGTTGGCATGATAGATCTGGGTTGATCTCTGTTGTGGTGACTCCTGCCTGGTTGTTAGGATCTGTTTGAATGACGTCTGGAGTGCCACGTTGCTGTGAGAATAGGTTGTCAGGTCCATTGGCTACTTGAAGGATGTCTGCTATATCCTCTCTGGACACTTGTAAAATCCTTCCATCCATTGCACGTGCGTTGCCATATGTGTCCCTGAAAATACCAAATTCATCAGGCGTTAGAAAACCGTAATCAATGTTTGCATAATCATTCAATTTAGAAATAGAAATAATAGGGTTTAGAGTAGTATCGATCGATGTAGATACAGTTACATCGATCGATGGCAGAGTAATTTCTGCAGAACTTGTGTTCTTGAGATGATTGCTCTTCATGGATTTTTCTGTTGATGTAGAAGGAAGAGTGTTCATCTTCTTTGCTTGTGTGTTTGCTCTGATGTGTGTAGGTGGTTTCGGAGGTGCAAAACGATTTATATAGGTATCTATAAACCTAGTTGGGGAGGGAATATTCTCCTGCTCCTGGATTTTCGCTGCGGCGCAAATATCGATCGATGTTCCTTTGTGGGTGTCGATCGATGTGAGCAGTTGTTTTGCTGGACGAGGGTGGGTATCGACCGATGTTGAGTGCACAGCGTCGAACGATGTTGGAAACGTGTTGGTGAACTTATGTGTTTCAAGTCTTTCATCTTGCAAAGACATTTCTATTGCACGTTCTTTCCAGTAATCCTCATCGTATTCCTCGGTATGTTCCTCATTAGGTGAAGTAATTACAGTGTCAACTGCAAAACTTTCATGGAAACCACTGTCTGCCCAACTGCCTATGGAATAATCATCATGTGCTCTCCTGGTTGGAGGTTGAAAGGCAAAATGTTGGTAACAATGATTAGGTGAAGCGAAATGGTCAACTGGGTGCATTACATCGAGTGACGTGTTGTTGCGGTCATTGGTCACCGTTGACACATTGGAATTGATCGATGGAAATGTTGGGGTATCGATCGATTCCGAGTACTCTGTCTCATACACCGATTCATACTCTGCTCCACCATGGCATGCGCCAATGAAGCCAAGTTCTTTCCCATAATCCACAGAATTAATGACCTTTCTCTTAGGTCAGATGGGGTCGTAGTGGATGTTTGGGTCTATGAGCGTTAGACACAATTTGTTTTTGTTCATGTCACATACAGCTCCTACTATAGCTAGGAAAGATCATCCAAGCAGAAGTGAAGAGTTCCAGTTAAGCTCGATGTCTAAGTTATAAAAATCTACAGGGACAAGGGCATTACCAATCTGTACCTCCAGATCTCTTATGATGCTTCCTGATCGTTTTTCTGAAAGATCCACGAAGGTGAAGGATTCTGTTGAGGGTTCGATGGTCAAACCAAGCTGGTCTGCCATGATCCTAGGGAGGATACTAACTGATGCTCCTGTGTCACACATTGAATGGGGAAATTCAACACCCTTGACTACGCATGGTATTGCAAACTTCCCAGGATCACTCTTCTTCGTCAATGTGATCCTGTGTTTCATCTTCTCTCTGACTTGATGAAACATTCTCCTATAATGTCCTCCTCAGTTACCTTTGTTTTTCTGAAGAACATCCACAACCGGTGTGTGAAGTAAGCTTCATCAAAAGGTTTTTCGATTGGGATTTTGAGGACTCTTTTAGTGAAACCATCCATCTCCTTATCGTTAGCTTCCCTCTTAAGGTTTTTAGGAATCTTCTCCTTTCTTTTCCTTAACCTTCTCCCTTCAGATTCTTGTTCTTCTTGAACATATTCTGGTGAATTATTTAAAGGGTTGGGTTTTGGTTCGGGTGGGTTTGCTAATGGTTTAGGGGGTGGTTTGAGTGCATTGATGTAATCATTATCGATTGAGGGTAACTGCACTCGGTATGTCAGAGGTGCCTGTCGATCGATGGGAGGTGTGTTGTGACGATCGACGTCGAACTCACTCTGTCGATCGATGGTTGGCTCAACTGATCGATCGATTTTATCATAGAAAGGGGAGGGTGGGTGAGGATGCTTAGCTGCGAATTCTTCATGAGTTAGAATTTGAACCGCATTGCATTCAGTCGAATTGGCAGACGACATCGATTGATGACTGGAGTAATCCGTCCATCGATCTTCATCATGGTCTGTCGATCGATGTGAGTTCATCGACATCGGTCGACACCATTGGGATCCGCCGAGACTCATGGAGCTTTCGATTTTGAAATCTCCTTCCTCAAGCTTTTCATTTCTCACCACTTGCCAGAAATCATCATCTATGATGGCATTTACGTGGTGTTTTCCTTTGTCGGCTCCTGCCTCTCTAGCGAAAGCTTCTTGCCTCTTTATAGTCTCGCCTGTCTGAATTACTTGGGTTTCAAGTTTTCTCACCTGAGTCCCTAAGGTCTCGATTTTGGTGTTCAGATTGTTGTAGGCAGAGTCCCAACAGCACTCGATCAAGCATCTCTTCGATCTTGCTTTCCTGAGTCTGGGGTGGTGGATTTTGGTAGTAAGAGTTCGAGTAGCTCTTGCTATTGTTGAAGGGTTTTTGAAATTGTGAATTTTGGTTACTTCTTTGGCCATTTCCAAAGAAGTTTCTGTTTCCGCCCTAGTTCACATCTTCTTCTCCTTCTATATCTGCTACTTCTTCTTCTGTATCTGCTACTTCTCCTTCAGCTGAACAGACTTGCTTCCTAAGAAGCTCGTGCACCACATCTAACTTAGCTCTTACTTCGTCCATCTGTTCCTTCCCGATAGAGGCTACAGACTTCTTCCGTTCAGAGTCAGTGTTTTTGGTGCTGCTGCTGTTAGCAAGGTTTTCGATAAGTCTCACAGCTTCCAACGGATTCCGAGTAGTGAAGTTTTCTTCACTTGCCGTATCAAGGGCCATTTGATACTGTAAGGCGAGACCTCGGAAGAAAGTGTTTAGCAGCTGCACTTCGTTAAATCCGTGGTGTGGACAGTCTCGCTGGAAAAACCTAAATCTAATCCACGCATCTTTGAAGGACTCTCCAGCCTTCTGCGAGAATGTGGAAATTTTGTTCCGAATTTCTTCAGCGCGCGCCTCATCGAAGAAGTTTCGTAAGAAAGCATTCTTGATGTCGCTCCAGGATGTTAAATATCCTATGGGTTGCTGCCTAAGCCAGTGCATTGCTTCTCCATTCAGCGTGTATCTGAAGAGCTTGCACAGCAGGTAATCTTCGGGGACTCCTTCCATCCGAATAGCAGCGATTAGATCCTTGAACCGTTCCAAATGGTCCATAGGATGCTCGTGCGGTAACCCAGAGTAGGGTATCTGCGACACGAAAGTGTAGTATTGAGGCTTCAGCTCGAAATTCTGCTTCTGGATCTCCGGAAGTCGAATAGCTGATCTGTTGGAATAGTACTCATCTGGGCAATAGTAGTCGGCCAGTGGTTTCGATCGAGCTTCCTCATCTACAGGTTGAGCAGCTCCTGTAGCATCAGCATCAGGGATTACAGTTCCCTGAGCATCTATTTTCTGACCTATTGCATTACGCAGATGACCGTCCTGGTCATACAGGTTTCCGTTCTCATCCTGAGTTAGAATAATAATGTTTATCATTTTTGACGACACAGTATCGATAGACGTACGCGGTGTAGTATCGATCGTTGTCGAACGATTGGGATCGATCGACGATGACAGTCTGGTGTCGGTCGACGGTTGGTTGTGCGTATCAATCGACGACGAAGTGGTTGCGTCGAGCGACGTGGAACGTTGACCTCTACGGATGGTGCGTTCCAAATGAGCAGGATCGTCTGAGAACAGCAAGTCTTTCTCCTTGTTGCTTCTGGTACCGCTGGGCATGCACCTGAAAAGACAAGAAAAAGAAAGATTATTAGAAAAGGGGGTAAAGAAAAGAATAAGAATTAATAAAACTAAATCTAATGGCGATCAAAGCTTCCCGGGAACGGCGCCAAATTTGATACCACTCAAATTACCCTAAGGAGTGTTACTCTCATCAAAAGAGGTTCATATGTAGTACTTAGGGATCAAATCCACAAGGAGCTAGGGAACAATTAAATATAGTGTTTATTAATTCTAAAGGTTGTAATGTTTTAATGAAATAACAATAGTAACAAGCGAGTAAATGATAAATGTAACTTAGGTTGGAAATGATATTAGATGCAGGGCCACTATTCAGGTGTTGGAGATTATAATTCCTATAGATGCCTAACTGTTGCATGCATGATATATTAGAGCTCATTCGCTTTACTCAGTGATCAGCTGTCGCATGTACCACTGGTTAACAGACTAGATCTTGTGTCTCACCTATTAGATGCAGACACAAGAGAGTGTCGATTGATAGTCTATTAAGACGTCGACCGATACACCTTTGCCAACATCGATCGATTGTCAGTTGAGGACATCGATTGACGGGTTCTAGCCAGGCCTATGCGCGAGTATGAAATGCCCTACTAAGATTCTAAATTGGCGGTTAGCCCTCTCTAGCAATCCTAATATGATAGATATATTTCAGGATGGGATAACAAGAGTGCTTGAATATTCAATCCTATGATCAAGTTCTAGTTAGCAAGGCTAAAACAAGCAATGAATACAAATCTATCATGAATATCACAATAAGGCAGATCTATAGTTTGGGGTTATTCCCACAAACCTATCTGAACCCTGGATCTAACAGTTGAACTACTCAAACATAGCTTAGTAATTCATATCAATAGATAAATAGAAACTCATAGAATAGATGAAAAGAAATAGAAACAAGGAGTTCCAATCACAAGTGATCTTCTCTCCAAATGAAACTTGTAACAAAACTAGGTCTAGAAAGAAAGCTCTCTCCTTTTCATGCCGTCAAAAACACTAGGCAATATATATTCTACTAGGTTAAAAACTCGTCAGGGCATTTTGGTAATTTGGCTTGGCCTTGGTTTTTAAGTCTGCTGAATCCAAAATGTCGCGTCTGGTGTCTCGACATCGATCGATGGTACTTGTGTACATCGATCGATATTAATCTTCATCTGTCGAGGCATTTTCTGATATTGATCGTCAGTACTGATGCGCATCGATCGATTATTCTTCTTCTCGTCGACCTCTAAGTGGTCAGCTCGGGTGAAATGTCATTTAAGCTCCAAAATGCTCCAAAGTCATAGCTTTACTCCGAAATGCACCTGAACCTGAAAACATACCTAGAAGAGTAGAAAACATAGATATATATATATAGTAAAATACTAATATACCATGGATAAAAATGGGTCAAATCCAAGGTATATCAACTCCCCCAGACTTACCCTTTTGCTTGTCCTCAAGCAAAACATATAGGCAGTCTCTCTGAAAGAGGTTTGAAAATATTTAGGGATTTAAGATTTTAAAAACATAGAAATCTTTCCTCAACAATTTTGCAACCACATTTAAAAGGTCCTAATCACAAAAGCACACTATGCAATATCCTAGCTTAGCAACCATTTCTAACATAACACAACTCATCAATTCACGTTTGACATCCCCTCTACTGATTTCATTTCTTAGCATAAATATAAAGTGAATGCTTTACCTTGGGAGTATCGATCACAGGTTGCAAGGATTTCAGACAGGTATCTGGAGCTGCAGGTAAAAGTTAGTTCCTAGTTTCTCTCTCTTTAAATTTCTCTCTTGAGTCAAAATATGCTTCCATTGCAGGATCAGTGACCAAGATTGGACATGCTTCCATGAATCAAAACTTAATGGTGGTTGCCACCAAGTTCTGTTCACTTCTTTTTGACCTATATCCAAGACTTCTTTGCGAAAGCGAGCCTTGAAGATTGCCGCCTCCAAGTCCCGTTTCGAACTCTTTTATTTGAGTCTTTATAAATCAAGCCTTAATGGTTTTAGCCACCAAGTCCTGTTCAGACTCATCCTAATTAAACAATATATCTTATTTATTTATTTATTTATTTTTATTTTTTTACTCACTAACTAATCTAGGGTCGAAATCTAGAGAGAGAAAATGTGATAAATAATCTAAACCAGGCGTTACCTTCCAGACCTGTCTGAAGAATCCGATCCCATGTATACCAAGCCCCAAGACAAGCGGTTATGTCAGGTTTATTGTTGGAAATAAGTTTTGGTTACTTCATACGGTTCAAGGCAAGTGTGTAGTTGATAGGTTGATCCGCTTTAGCATCTTTAGTGCTATCTGCAATCAGTAAATCTAAAATGGTGCTAAAGATTGGTTAGATATTCATGTTTAAATCAATATAGGATTATAGTCTCTATTTTCAATAGCTAAGCATAATTTATTTGAAATTCCTTTTTACATAAGAATAAAATAAATTATATCAGTAAATCTCCCCCCAGACTTAAATTACACTGTCTCAGTGTAACTCAGCCGGAGTTATGATGAATAGTTTATAATGTACGAAATGTAACAAGTAGGTAAGATACATCAGACCGGATTAGATATCGATCGATGTGTAAGTGTTACATCGATCGTCGTGTGGTTGCCTATGTCGAACGATGTCGACGTCTCGTCGTCGGTCGATATTCAGGTCTTCCTACTTGGGTCTCCTTAATCTGAAAGAAATAAAACGAAAGAAATTAAATGCTAGCTAATAAAACCAAAGTAAAATATCTAATAGTGGGTTGCCTCCACTCAGCGCTTGGTTATAGTCATTTAGCTTGACTGTGGTAGTGATTGGCTATTGGGTGGAGAAGCAGCTGCTTGTTGGAAAGCAAGCATCCACGTCTTCTCTGCGCATTCTGGACCAAGATGCAATGAAACTTCTTGTGGCCTCATCATTTCTTGTCAATTTATCATCCATCTTCTCAAGTACTTTGGAGATGTTCTGTAGCCTTTCTTGAATGTTGTCAATGCTGACCTGGTGCCAGCCTATGTTGTCATAGGCGTATGCTGAAAGATCTGTCAGTTCCTTTTGCATTGACTCTACTGTCTTGTGTATCAGCTGCTCGCCGATTGGTATAGACTCGGCGTCGATCGATGCGATTATGTGTTCGTTGGTCGATCTCGGCGAGTTACCGTCGATCGATTTCGCTTTTGTCCTGTCGATCGATGCTGATATCTGATGTTGAGCAGCGAGTTGCCTCTGAATGGCTTTGACTTCTTTCTGTAGCCATTCTGCGTGGTTGTGTAGTCCACTTATTTTGTTGTTGAATGGAAAGTAGATGTCATCACAGTGTTTGTCAAGTCGTTCCTCTATGGTGTCTAGAGCAGTGTAGATCTTGGATGTGATCTTGTTAACCTCTGCTGCTGTGTAAGGAAGTAACTCCACAGGTTTCTTGCCATCGATCCAAGGTCCTCTTAGCCTGTCGATCGATGCTGATTTTGCCTGCAAAAAACTTTGATTAGTAATGTTCTCAATATCCTTTTGGGCATCAAGTAATTGACTAGACAATTTGTTTAAATCTATCATGACTGGTGATATAAAACGGTCATGCATATCCTCGTAAGCCCTCAGCCTCTCATTCTTTGCTGAGACTTTGGCGTCGAGCGATGTGAAGGTGCACATGTCGATCGATGTGGCTGGATGTTGGTCCTTCTTGCGAATGGCGTCCAGATCTTGCTGTAGTAGCTCGATTTTAGTGCTTAGCCAGTCCACGTTGTTGTTGAGAGGGCAGTAAACGTCATTTATCCTCGTGTCGATGTATTAGACTTCCCATTCATCCATGTGTTGTGTTGAACATTGCGGTTCTGCAAGGATCTGAGATGTAGGAAGACTGACGTCGATAGATGTTGCACGTGGTGCGTCGATCGATGCTGAGGTCGTAGGTTCCTTCTCAAGTTGCTGACGTAAACTCTCAATTTCTGTCCTCATTTCTGCCATACATCTGAAAAGCTCATTGTAGCCTCTATCCAAAGGCTGATGTGTATCTTCCACCAATGTTTTGAGCTCCTCTCCCAGTTTCTCATGAGCTCCACAAATACCAAACACCATCTCATCGATTTCATCTTTGGTGTAGAGTTCTGGTGCCAGTCTTGTGAGTGTGAAGGAATTGGCATGTTCTGGAAGACAGATGTGGCTCTCTTCAAAAAGAGATGCTCTTTCCAGTATTTTCCTGACGTTGTCCTTTGTGACAGGTATCATCTCACCAGCTGCGCCTCGTGCGTGTCCACGCTCATCTCTGTAGACTCCATACTCGTCCCTTTGTTCCCAAGTAAACTTTCTGGCTCCATACATGTCGAAAGCGCGGTTCCCACATTCATACCGTCTGTCGATCGACGTCGGTTCATCAATATCGATCGACGTTGGTGTTACCCTGACGATCGATGTCTCCGTTGTACCGTCGATCGATGCTTGCCCTTTTGGTTGGCATGATAGATCTGGGTTGATCTCTGTTGTGGCGACTCCTGCCTGGTTGTTAGGATCTGTTTTAATGACGTCTGGAGTGCCACGTTGCTGTGAGAATAGGTTGTCAGGTCCATTGGCTACTTGAAAGATGTCTGCTATGTCCTCTCTGGACACTTGTAAAATCCTTCCATCCATTGCACGTGCGTTGCCATATGTGTCCCTGAAAATACCAAATTCATCAGGTGTTAGAAAACCGTAATCAATGTTTGCATAATCATTCAATTTAGAAATAGAATGAATAGGGTTTAGAGTAGTATCGATCGATGTAGATACAGTTACATCGATCGATGGCAGAGTAATTTCTGCAGAACTTGTGTTCTTGAGATGATTGCTCTTCATGGATTTTTCTGTTGATGTAGAAGGAAGAGTGTTCATCTTCTTTGCTTGTGTGTTTGCTCTGATGTGGGTAGGTTGTTTCGGAGGTGCAAAACAATTTATATAGGTATCTATAAACCTAGTTGGGGAGGGAATATTCTCCTGCTCCTGGATTTTCGCTGCGGCGCAAATATCGATCGATGTTCGTTTGTGGGTGTCGATCGATGTGAGCGGTTGTTTTGCTGGACGAGGGTGGGTATCGACCGATGTGGAGTGCACATCGTCGAACGATGTTGGAAACGTGTTGGTGAACTTACGTGTTTCCAGTCTTTCATCCTGCAAAGACATTTCTATTGCACGTTCTTTCCAGTAATCCTCATCGTATTCCTTGGTATGTTCCTCATTAGGTGAAGTAATTACAGTGTCAACTGCAAAACTTTCATGGAAACCACTGTCTGCCCAACTGCCTACGGAATAATCATCATGTGCTCTCCTGGTTGGAGGTTGGAAGGCAAAATGTTGGTAACAATGATTAGGTGAAGCAAAATGGTCAACTGGGTGCATTACATCGAGTGACGTGTTGTTGCGGTCATTGGTCACCGTTGACACATTGGAATCGATCGATGGAAATGTTGGGGTGTCGATCGATTCCGAGTACTCTGTATCATACTCCGATTCATACTCTGCTCCACAATGGCATGCGCCAATGAAGCCAAGTTCTTTCCCATAATCCACAGAATTAATGATCTTTCTCTTAGGTCGGATGGGGTCGTAGTGGATGTTTGGGTCTATGAGCGTTAGACACAATTTGTTTTTGTTCATGTCACATACAGCTCCTACTGTAGCTAGGAAAGATCATCCAAGCAGAAGTGAAGAGTTCCAGTTAAGCTCGATGTCTAAGTTATAAAAATCTACAGGGACAAGGACATTACCAATCTGTACCTCCAGATCTCTTATGATGCCTCCTGATCGTTTCTCACAAAGATCCACGAAGGTGAAGGATTCTGTTGAGGGTTCGATGGTCAAACAAAGCTGGTCTGCCATGATCCTAGGGACGATACTAACTGATGCTCCTGTGTCACACATTGAATGGGGAAATTCAACACCCTTGACTACGCATGGTATTGCAAACTTCCCAGGATCACTCTTCTTCGTCAATGTGATCCTGTGTTTCATCTTCTCTCTGACTTGATGAAACATTCTCCTAATGTCCTCCTCAGTTACCTTTGTTTCTCTGAAGAACATCCACAACCGGTGTGTGAAGTAAGCTTCATCAAAATGTTTTTCGATTGGGATTCTGAGGACTCGTTTAGTGAAACCATCCATCTCCTTATCGTTAGCTTCCCTCTTAAGGTTTTTAGGAATCTTCTCCTTTCTTTTCCTTAACCTTCTCCCTTCAGATTCTTGTTCTTCTTGAATAGATTCTGGTGAATTATTTAAAGGGTTGGGTTTTGGTTCGGGTGGGTTTGCTAATGGTTTAGGTGGTGGTTTGAGTGCATTGATGTAATCATTATCGATTGAGGGTAACCGCACTCGGTATGTCAGAGGTGCCTGTCGATCGATGGGAGGTGTGTTGTGACGATCGACGTCGGACTCACTCTGTCGATCGATGGTTGGCTCAACTGATCGATCGATTTTATCATAGAAAGGGGAGGGTGGGTGAGGATGCTTAGCTGCGAATTCTTCATGAGTTAGAATTTGAACCGCATTGCATTCAGTCGAATTGGCAGACGACGTCGATCGATGACTGGAGTAATCCGTCCATCGATCTTCATCATGGTCTGTCGATCGATGTGAGTTCATCGACATCGGTCGACACCATTGGGATCCGCCGAGACTCATGGAGCTTTCGATTTTGAAATCTCCTTCCTCAAGCTTTTCATTTCTCACCACTTGCCAGAAATCATCATCTATGATGGCATTTACGTGGTGTTTTCCTTTGTCGGCTCCTGCCTCTCTAGCGAAAGCTTCTTGCCTCTTTATAGTCTCGTCCGTCTGAATTACTTGGGTTTCAAGTTTTCTCACCTGAGTCCCTAAGGTCTCGATTTTGGTGTTTAGATTGTTGTAGGCAGAGTCTATCTTACCGTTGAAATCCACAGTGATTTGTTGCTGTCCCAACAGCACTCGATCAAGCATCTCTTCGATCTTGCTTTCCTGAGTCTGGGGTGGTGGATTATCATTCTTGATGTGCTCCAGGATGTTAAAGATCCTGTGGGTTGCTGCCTAAGCCAGTGCATCGCTTCTCCATTCAGCGTGTATCTGAAGAGCTTGCACAGCAGGTAATCTTCGGGGACTCTTTCCATCCGAATAGCAGCGATTAGATCCTCGAACCGTTCCAAATGGTCCATAGGATGCTCGTGCGGTAACCTAGAGTAGGGTATCTGCGACACGAAAGTGTAGTATTGAGGCTTCAGCTCGAAATTTTGCTTCTGGATCTCCGAAAGTCGAATAGCTGATCTGTTGGAATAGTACTCATCTGGGCGATAGTAGTCGGCTAGTGGTTTCGATCGAGCGTCCTCATCTACAGGTTGAGCAGCTCCTGTAGCATCAGCATCAGGGATTACAGTTCCCTGAGCATCTATTTTCTGACCTGTTGCATTACGCAGATGACCGTCCTGGTCATACAGGTTTCCGTTCTCATCCTGAGTTAGAATAATAATGTTTACCATTTTTTACGACACGGTATCGATCGACGTACGCGGCGTAGTATCAATCGTTGTCGAACGATTATGATCGATCGACGATGACAGTCTGGGGTCGGTCGACGGTTGGTTGTGCGTATCGATCGACGACGAAGTGGTTGCGTCGAGCGACGTGGAACGTTGACCTCTACGGATGGTGCGTTCCAAATGAGCAGGATCGTCTGAGAACAGCAAGTCTTTCTCCTTGTTGCTTCTGGTACCACTGGGCATGCACCTGAAAAGACAAGAAAAAGAAAGATTATTAGAAAAGGGGGTAAAGAAAAAAATAAGAATTAATAAAACTAAATCCAATGGCGATCAAGCTCCCCGGCAACGGCGCCAAATTTGATACCACTCAAATTACCCTATGGAGTGTTACTCTCATCAAAAGAGGTTCAGATGTAGTACTTAGGGATCAAATCCACAAGGAGCTAGGAAACAATTAAATATAGTTTTTATTAATTCTAAAGGTTGTAATGTTTTAATGAAATAACAATAGTAACAAGGGAGTAAATGATAAATGTAACTTAGGTTGGAAATGATATTAGATGCAGCGCCACTATTCAGGTGTTGGAGATTATAATACCTATAGATGCCTAACTGTTGCATGCATGATATATTAGAGCTCATTCGCTTAACTCAGTGATCAGCTGTCGCATGTACCATAGGTTAACAGACTAGATCTTGTGTCTCACCGGTTAAATGCAGACACAAGAGAGTGTCGATCGATAGTCTATTAAGACGTCGACCGATACACCTTTGCCAACATCGATCGATTGTCAGTTGAGGACATCGATTGACGGGTTCTAGCCAGGCCTATGCGCGAGTATGAAATGCCCTACTAAGATTCTAAATTGGCGGTTAGCCCTCTCTAGCAATCCTAATATGATAGATATATTTCAGGATGGGATAACAAGAGTGCTTGAATATTCAATCCTATGATCAAGTTCTAGTTAGCAAGGCTAAAACAAGCAATGAATACAAATCTATCATGAATATCACAATAAGGCAGATCTATAGTTTGGGGTTAATCCCATAAACCTATCTGACGTCTGGATCTAACAGTTGAACTACTCAAACATAGCAAAGTAATTCATATCAATAGATAAATAGAAACTCATAGAATAGATGAAAAGAAATAGAAACAAGGAGTTCCAATCACAAGTGATCTTCTCTCCAAATGAAACTTGTAACAAAACTAGGTCTAGAAAGAAAGCTCTCTCCTTTTCATGCCGTCAAAAACACTAGGCAGTATATATTCTACTAGGTTAAAAACTCGTCAGGGCATTTTGGTAATTTGGCTTGGCCTTGGTTTTTAAGTCTGCTGAATCCAAAATGTCGCGTCTGGTGTCTTGACATCGATCGATGGTACTTGTGTACATTGATCGATATTAATCTTCATCTATCGAGGCATTTCCTGATATTGATCGTCAGCACTGATGCGCATCGATCGATTATTCTTCCTCTCGTCGACCTCTAAGTGGTCAGCTCGGGTGAAATGTCCTTTAAGCTCCAAAATGCTCCAAAGTCATAGCTTTACTCCGAAATGCACCTGAACCTGAAAATATACCTAGAAGAGTAGAAAACATAGATATATATATAGTAAAATACTAATATACCATAGATAAAAATGGGTCAAATCCAAGGTATATCAACAAGACGATAGAGTCAATGCAAAAGGAACTGACAGAACTTTCAGCATACGCCTATGACAACATAGGCTGGCACAAGGTCAGCATTGACATCATTGAAGATAAGCTACAAAACATCTCCAATGTACTTGAGAAGATGGATGACAAATGGACAAGAAATGATGAGGCCACAAGAAGTTTCGTTGCATCTTGGTCCAGAATGTGCAGAGATGACGAGATATAGTCTGTTAACTAGTGAAATATGCGACAGCAGATCACTGAGTTAAGCAGTTGAGCTCTAATATATCATGCATGGAACAAATAGACATCTATAGGTATTATAATCTCCAATACCTGAATAGTAGCCCTGCATCTAATATCATTTCCAACCAAGTTACATTTATTAGTTACTTCGCTTGTTACTATTGCTATTTCATTTAAAATTTACAACTCTTAGAATTAATAAACACTAGATTTAATTGTTCCCTAACTCCTTGTGGATTCGATCCCTAAGTACTACATTTGAACCTTTGTTGATGAGAGTAACACTCCTTAGGGTAATTTGAGTGGTATCAGCCCTGATAGTCGCCGCTCGCAAGCTCCGACCCTACTTTCAGACTCAACCAGTTGTGGTTGCTACCTCCTTCCCTGTAAAGTTGGTCCTCCACAAACCCCGAAGTCTCCAGACGCCTAGCCAAATGGGCTGTGGAACTAGCGGAGTACGATGTAATATTTCGACCCGCCACGGCTATAAAGTCACAGGTCCTTGCTCCCCGCTCTGGTGCAGGAGGTGCGCCTCCAAGGGGAGACTAAGGAAGAAGGAGAATGGATCCTTCTCGTTGATGGATCCAGCAACGTCAGAGGAGCTGGAGTTGGGATAATGCTTACCTCGCCAACGGGGAATACAGCCTCAAGGGCTGTGAGATTTAACTTCACAGCAACCATCAACGAAAGCGAGTATGAGGCCCTAATCGCGGGCCTGAACCTTGCTCACCAAATGGGGGCAGAGAATATCCAGGTCTTCGGTGGGAGGAGCTGATAATTAACCAGGTACAAGGGGAATATCAAGCAAAAGACGACAGCATGATCCAGTATCTGGAGGTCACTCAACGACTAATCAAGAAGTTCAAGAGCTGCAAACTCACTCAAATCCCCCGGGAACTGAAGTCACAAGCCGATACCCTGGCCAATTTAGGGTCCGCCCTCAAAACAAATAGCCAGATGAGTATCCCCATGCTCGTGCTTCAATGGCCAGCTACCATGGAGGAACCCCTATCAGAGGAGGTCTAAGCTATCGAAGAAGGCGAAACTTGGATGGACCCCCTTATTCGGTACCTGGAGGCCGACACCCTCCCGGAAGACCGTAGTGAGGCCATAAAGATCAAGAAGCGAGCCGCGAGGTACTGTATCTCCCAGGAGAAGCTATACCGGAGGTCTTTCTCTGGCCCGTACCTAAGATGTGTCAGACCCCAAGAAGTCACTAGAATCCTTGTAGAACTACACGAAGGAGACTGTGGATCCCACTCTAGCGGCAGAAGTCTGGTGCTCAGAGCAGAAGGGCTCGTTACTACTGGCCCACGATGGCCGCCGACGCCAATCGACAAGCCAAACACTACGATCAATGCCAAAAGCACGCTCCAGTCTCCAAGTTCCCCCCGGAGAACCTCAAGTCCATAAGCTCACCATGGCCCTTTAAAAAGTGGGGCGTCGATATAGTAGGGAAATTCCCTATGGCGCCGGGGCAGAAGGTCTTCCTTCTGATAGTCACTGAATATTTCTCCAAGTGTGTCGAAGCAGAAGCGCTGAGCCACATAACAGATCTCCAGATCCGCAAGTTCCTGTGGACCTACGTAATCACTCGCTTCGGTGTTCCCCACGAGATCGTCATCGACAATGGACCCTAGTTCACAAGCCACAACTTCTAGGAGTTCTGCAAGGACTGGGGTATAAAACTAACTTTCGCCACACTCCGACACCCCCAGTCTAACGGGCAAGCCGAGTCCACAAACAAAACAGTTGTCAACATGCTCAAAAAGCGACTGGAGGGCTCTCACGGGAAGTGGGCGGAAGAACTACATGGAGACCTCTGGGCCTAACGGACCACTCCAAAAACAGCAACAGGGGAAACCCCCTACTCGCAAGTCTACGGCTCTGAGGCCATTGTACCTACAGGGATGCACGTAAGAACAACGGTCTCTGGATCTACCTCTCAGGAGGAAAACAACGAGCTAATGGCGCTAAGCCTCGACCTGCTCGATAAAAAATGAGAGGCCGCTCGACTAAGAAACTGGTCTTACCAGCAAGACGTCGCCAGGACGTGCAACCAGGAAGTCGGAACCAGAACCTTCCAGCAAGGGGATTGGGTTCTACGACGAGCAGAAAAAACAACGGGGAAACCCCAGGGTGGGAAGGACCATATAAGGTCATCGAGGTGCGGAGATCAGGGGCCTACTGGCTGCAAGATAGCAAAGGCAAAATACAACCTAACTGCTGGAATGCCCTGCACCTCAAAGCTTATCATTTTTAATACGGTCTCCGAACCATGATTTGTATACTACTATATACTATTTAAGCATTATGATTTCCTACTCCTATGTATGCTAAACGTCTCCGGACAAAGCTTATAATAAAATAGTTCCGACTATAAAAGTAGAGGGGAAATCATTATACTTAAAGGGGCATACGAGCTGGATCAGGTCTCCAGAGACCTCCGATCCTGGCCAACCCTTACAAAAGTGGCACGACCACAGTGGCACGCCCACAATGAATCAAAACGGGTATGAGCCATAAAGCAGGAATGGGTATGCGCAAGCCTGAGTATGTTGTCAAAACTACCTAAAACCCCTGTGCAGCCTAAGGCGCATCGGGGTCCCCAGAGTACCAATGTGAAAAGTACCTATATTAAAACGCTACGAGCTACATGATACAGGGAACACATGGTATATACTCATTGCAAAAGTATTGTGAAACACAGGGAGCAATCTAAATCATGCTTCTCCAGACATGGAAAGCAGCGTAAGCATGGCATTTGGGTCACAACACCCACACCAGCACCCTTTAAGCCTGTCAGCAACTTCCTACAGAAGTAGAATACAACATAGGAACTCGATAGTGGTCAGCTTCTGAGCGGCATAATGCGAAATCCAAACAGGTACATGTAGTAGTCTTGCCTAGGAAGATGGAGTACGGTCCCTGCGAAAAACAAAAACATTCTGGGTTCCCAAGGAACTCGGGGTCTTTATGCGAGCCCCCGATCTAAAGAGGAAACCTAAGGTTTCCCAAACAATTTCGGGTCCTACGTATAAAATCTAAGGAAGAACCCCTGGGTTCCCCTATAGCCTCCGGGTTCCAATCAAAGATCTCAGGGTCTAAGGAAGAAACCTCTGGGTTCCTATAAGGCCTCAGGGTTCCGAAAGAAGTTAGAACCTCTGTGCAGCCTAGGCGCATCAGGGTCATTACAACTTCAAAGAACCTCTGGCTTCCAAGACAACGATCTCCGGATCCAAACCTCCGGGTTCCAACACGGCCTCAAAGGCCTAATACGATTATAGAAAAAAGGATAGAACCCTTGTGCAGCCTAGGGCGCATCGGGGTCATTTCATCCCTAAAGAACATGTATTCTTATACGACCTCCGGGTCCAAATCATAGAAGGCTCTGGGTTCTAACCACAATCTCCGGATCCGACTAAAGAATCTCCGGATTCCTACATCGCCCCGGGCCTAGTCTAGGTCCCAGGACCTAGAGAAAGGATCTTCGGGTCCCATATAAAAGACCTCGTGGTCTCACAGGAACTTCCGGGTCCCAAGACGTAATCTAAGGATCCAAGAGGAGCCCTCGCGCCTCCCTTTCCAATGATGTCAGATCCTATCATTCAAATTTACGAAAAGAGGGATCGTAGACTCCAAAGTCCCACTTCGATCGAGAAACAGGCGAAAAAGAATTTTTTTTATGAAAAAGCATTCAGGAGCGAAGTAACAACAAGGAGTAAAAGGGTAGAAAACGAAGCATCATTCACAAAGTCAAAGAGCGGGCTACAAATGGCCTTTATTCAAAAGAAAGCGAAAAAAAAACCAAAGTCTCAAAAGATTAATCAAAAAGAGGGTCCCTCTGAGAATCGCGACCCTATAACATATCTCGGGGTTGCAGCCTGGGAGAGATTCTCCGATTGACGGCCAAACCCTCCAGATAGGAACATGTGACGACGACACTCTTCTTCTGGATTCCAATGATCTACGCACTTCTCCAGTCACTCCCTCATCAGCTCCCACCTAGCCGAAGCTCTCACTTGCTGAATTAGAAGGTCCCGACAAGCCATCATATCTTGCCCCTGGCCACGGAGAAGGAGGGCCTCACTAGTCAGTCTCCGATGGGCATCTACCAGAAGACAGACCCCCAGCCGATAAAGCGTCCCTCGCTAGTCATGGTGGAGGAGTATAAGAAAGACGCCGCTTCCACGTTTTAACCTTCTGATACTCGTCATAAATAACCGATACCGGAGACCTCACCGCGTTCCCTAGAGCAAAACGTGTATACATACATGAGAAACAAAATGAGAGTCCTATCAGATGGAGAAGAAAGGTTTACCCCAAACACAGCTATGACGCAGGGCCTCCCTGCTCACCAGAAAGGTCACCCAGCGGAATCGTCGGGGATTTCCCATTACGAGCTTCACCACCGCTTCTCCAGAAAAGGAAACCGGGTGAGATATATCTGACAAAGCAAGAGCTAAAATGTCTTGATCAGGTCCCCCAAAGGATGGTAAAATTAAAAACTCATAAGAAAAGCTCACCCACAGTACGCCAAAACGTATGGTAACCCACTGGCTCATGAATCTTCAAAACACGTACCGACTATTCCAACCATCCCCAAAGGGATGATTTCCTCTAACACCCTCGAAGGTTCCTCGACCAAAGGGGCGCCATCACGAGATCGAAGATGGAAGAACCCATCTTTGTTTGCCAAAAGAGAAAAGTAGTAAGAGTATAATATCTCATGCACTCTGATGGAAAATCCATGGAGTTTTTCGAGTACTTGGAGAGCCATTATAGTCCTCCAGGTTAGGGGAGTAAGTTGAGAAGGACTGAAACCGAAGAAAGAAGGCACTTCGCCTAAAAGAGAAGGAATAGCACCCCGGAAGCCTGCTTCCAGGTACGCTTCATAGACAGCCACCTCACCCGCTCCGCCATCCGGAGCGCGTTCGAACTCAGTTGGACTCCTCATCCCCACTGAAGGATGAATCAAGTAATTCCTCCTTATGTTAGCCAGATTCCCCTCTCGGGTCTCAGAACGGGGACCGTCATCAAAGAAACATGAACGAAACCTTCTCATGGGCGCCATTGGAACTGCTTCACTATCATCCTCAAGAACATTCCTCCAAGATGGAACGGGGGATGAGAAAGGGTCGATTAAAGGATGATGCGGCCTTGCAGGACCACCCACGAGCGAGAACAGAAACAAATGCGGCTTAGGATTCATCTTTCTCAGCTAAGAAATCAGCGCTAGGGATGGTTAAGGCCATCTAGGAACTGTCGTGAATCTCTATTTATATCCGAGTCGTTCCCTTTTCCGTGGGATTAGAAAAGGAAATAGGGATGTTTCCAAATATCCCAAAGAATCCTTGATTTTAAGAATGGACGATGAAAAGGAAACCCGATCTCTGCAGAAAAAGGAAAAATGCTTCCACAAAAAGGAAAGCACTAGCTTTTTGGAGGAATCAAAAGAGCATCCAGTATCATCAAACCGTACGGTTCCTAGCCCCCTGGTCTATCCTCTAAACATCAACGCTCCAGGCTCCATCGTCTCCAAGACATCATCAGAAGCCCAGTGCTTCCCGTCCTCAACGAAAAATCAGTGGTCCTAACAGCACCAGACCCTGGGTTTGGAGTACGGTTCCGACCTAAGTGGAACCAGGGATCGCAGGATTACTGGAGTGATGTCCTGCCTAAGGGAAGCCTGCTGAGAATGAGCAACTCCGGTTGACTTGAGTGCACTGGTTATTCCCCGAGTTCGATTACAGAAACGCAATTGTTAGACATTTATTTCGAGATAACCGTTTTTTGACCCCAACAATGTTTGCTTCTTATTGTCGATTTAATAATTCTAGAACACCGTACAACCTTTTCAATAGAAAATATACGAAATTTATATTGCTAGAAATATTTTCCGGAAACGTTTAGACATTGATTCCGTCGTGACCGATTTTGACTCTAACAAAAATGGTAAAATCCATGGTATATCACAAACCGACCAATGATGATTCAAGCAGACATGTCCGGGGGGGGGATGTTCAAAAAGAAGATGAGATGGGGTTCAAGAAGTACATCTTTGTATGAGTTAAATCATATGTGAAGAGTCTGTTATTCCAAATGAGGATGTAGCATTGATGTTTTTGAGGATTTTCCAGTGTTAGTCAATATATTGGGCCAGCTTTACTAGTTTCTTCTACATGAGAACCTACCAGGACATGTTACTGTTGTTAAGGAAGATGAAGGGTGGGTTACAACAGTAATAGTTGCTTAGATCAACTATTTGAACCTCTTGCACCATCATGATAGCAGTGATAGAAGAAAAAAGAGGAAATTTTGTAAACCTTGGCACTTTAAATTTAAAAGCAACGCAGTCTCAGTGCATATGCTTTGGGATTTGGGTAAGCATAGTGAATGTGGGTGGTTAAACTGAGGTTGTGTATGGATATAATATTTGGAGTAGCATTTCTTTTAGACAGTTTGAGGAGTTGGACTTTGCAAGATTCGTTGTGTTATGGGAAGTTACATGCTTTTTTTTTATAAATGATGAAGTTACAGAAGAAATCAGTAGATGTTTAGTGAATGCAGATTTTCTGTTGGGAGTGCAAATAAGACTTATCCAGAAAAGGCAGTTGTGGTTTCAAAAGGATCTAAGCCTGGGGTTTTCTGCAGCTATGCTCAGTTGCGCAACATGGCTTCATTATCTCACCGGAGCGTAGGTGATTACATATTTAACAATTTTTACTGATGGGGTTTCTAATCATAAACTGGTAAGTCTGAGATTGGTGGTGCAACATCTCATAAACCGCAAGATTTGTAAGAACTGGTGGTTCAAGTACAAGGCCAGTACCATGACTAGCGCTTTGCGTTTACATAGAATGGTGTTCTTTCAGCATAGAAATTGGCATGGCATATTGGGCTTAGTTACTGTGTTGCTAACTACGGAAATTGCAGCAACATACATCATCAAGTGTCCGCAAAATTTGGAGATGAATCAATTATGGTGTTGTGTATGTGGAAGTCTGTATCTGGTAGAAACACTGTAACACCCCCCGGTCCAGATTAAGTCGAAGTTAATTAGTTTGCCATGCACCAACAAAACAAGAACATGCACGATGAACTAAAGAACTGATATCACTCAAATTATCCTGAGTGATTTATACTCTCTCAAATAAGAGGTCGAGTTGTAGTACTTAAGGATCGAATTCACAGGGAGCTAGGAAACCAATTAAATCTAATCAGTTTGATTAAGCTAAGCTAATAGGTTTAAAGCTGTAAATAGAGATATGCAAAGCAGTATAAAGTAAACAAGTTGAACAAGACAATTGTTCAGCTTGGCTAAGAATTGTTTGATGGAAGGATGGTTACTAGACTTAGGGTTTCATTCAGGTTATTAGAACTCTAAACTATAGATGCTAAGGATTGATTCTAGAACTCGATATCTAATGCAAAAGACAACCAGCTCTCGCTGTGAGACTAATCTATTGACTAAGTTCAGTGTTTCAGCTCTCGAATGTTAACACAAATCGAGCATCGATCGATGTAATGGTATGAGCGTCGATTGATGCTACAGATTGAGTGTCAACCGATGCTATGGTATGAGCGTCGATCGACACTGGCTTAGGCAAGCGTTATCGATCTTATCGATTATGTTCAACTAGATTCCTAGATCGAATTCACTGGGAGCTAGGAAACCAATTAAATCTAATCAGTTTGATTAAGCTAAGCTAATAGGTTTAAAGCTGTAAATAGAGATATGCAAAGCAGTATAAAGTAAACAAGTTGAACAAGACAATTGTTCAGCTTGGCTAAGAATTGTTTGATGGAAGGATGGTTACTAGACTTAGGGTTTCATTCAGGTTATTAGAACTCTAAACTCTAGATGCTAAGGATTGATTCTAGAACTCGATATCTAATGCAAAAGACAACCAGCTCTCGCCGTGAGTCTAATCTATTGACTAAGTTCAGTGTTTCAGCTCTCGAATGTTAACACAAATCGAGCATCGATCGATGTAATGGTATGAGCGTCGATTGATGCTACAGATTGAGTGTCGACCAATGCTATGGTATGAGCGTCGATTGACACTGGCTTAGGCAAGCGTTATCGATCTTATCGATTATGTTCAACTAGATTTCTAGACCAACTCTCGTATGCGCCTAGGTATCTAATCCAGCATGATTCGGGTTCCGTTAATTGATTGCACTCTCGTGCCTCTCAATTGTCCTATGATTCTAGGTTCAAGAAATTAGTCACACTCTCGTGGTTTTCCAACTACTCTAGATCCTAGTATTACAAGCTATCCTGATGTAGAGATCTTTAGATATCCTAACAATCATATAATTCAGAAATTCATTCAAAACCCTAGAAATTTCTAAACCTAGCAGGTGGATCTACTCATGCATGATGTTTGTCACATAAATCTTAGATGAATATATGAATAACATAAAATATAAATAAAACCAAAACAATGGAGTTCCAAGAGGACTCTGAAGGAGTTCCTCTCTTCTCTCCTAACCTAGAACTATGAATAAAATAAAGCTTAGCCGTTAACAATGGCTTAGAAAACACATAAATAAGGTTTCTGGTCGTCCAAGGGTTATCTGGTAATTTGTGGTTGGTTGTGGGCTTCAGTTGGTCATAAAATATGCTCGGCCCGCATTCTGGCATCCATATCGATCGATATCATGAGTTCGGCATCGATCGACATACGTTCCTCTTCTCGATAGCTTCTTCTCGCGAGGCAGACTGACCACTCTTCCGTAAAACAAGAAAAACCTCTGCTACATGATGCTGATTGACCTCAAACTGGTGGCATTGGAAAGCTAACTCAAAGCTATATCTTGTGCCAAAATTTGGGCTCAATCTAACGGTGGAAATGTCTCCATACATAGCTAGACATCTGACACGTCTGTACAGTTCTGCACCTCAAAAGACTTCAAAATCACCATATTTCTCCAGAACGTACCTGAACCTATAAATATTCTAAATAGACTCTATATAATAGTAAATATATATTAAAATACTTATAGACCATGGGTAAAAGTGGATAAAATCCATGGTCTATCAACTCCCCCAGACTTACCATTTTGCTTGTCTTCAAGAAAAACAAACAGACAGTCTCTTTGAAAGAGGTTTGAAAACATGAGAGACTCTAAGAAGCCCTAATCACAAAAGCACATTATATCATATCCTAGCTTAACAACCAAATTCACCTAGCCAACAACTTAGCAAATCCTGTCTGAAATTCCCTTCTACCAACCTCATTTCTTAACATAAATAAAAGTGCAGGCTTTACCTTGGGAATATCCATCAAAGGATGCAAGGATTTTCAAACAAGTATTTGGATCTGCAGGTAAAAGTTATTTCCTATCTCTTATCTCTACTAATTTCTCTCTTTAGTCAAAATCTGCTTATATTGCAAGATTATTGACCAAGATTGGACAGGCTTCCATGAATCAAGCCTTAATGGTGGTTGCCACAAAGTCCTATTCACTTCTTTTTGACATACATCCAAGAATTCATGTGAATCGAACCTTGATGATTGCCGCCACCAAGTCCCATTCGAATTCTTTTTGTTGGAATCCTTATGAAGCATGCCTTAATGGTTGTAGCCACCAAGTCTTGTTCGGATTCCACCTAACTATAACTAATACATAACTAACTACATATATTTCTCTTTCTTTTTCTTCTTTTTTCTTTTCGTTTTCATTTTTTTTTTGTTGAAAATAAATATCTCTACCTATAAATCTAGGGTCGAAACAGAGAGAGAAAAAGTGATAAATCTACACAAGGCTTTACCTTCCAGACTTGTTCGAAGAATCCGATCCCATGTATACCAAGCCCCAAGATAAGCAGTTGTGTCAAGTTTAGTATTGGAGGTCAGCTTTGGTTCATTCAAACAATCTCAGCAAGTGTGAATAGTTGACAGGTTGATCCACTTTAGTATCTTTAGTACTATCTGCAATCATTAAGTCTAGAATGGTGCTAAAGAGTGGTTAGATAACAAGCAAAAATCTAATAAGTTCATTATCCCGTTCTTGACTCAATAAAACTCTTTTAAAAACATTTTTATAAGACTCATGAACACACTAATAACAGTAGACCTCCCCCCAGACTTAAACTACACTGTCCCAAGTGTAAATTCAGTCGGAGCTATGGTTAGAAATAAATCATAAGGACTCAATGTAGCAAGTAAGAATGATATACAAGACCAGAATGAATGTCGACCGATGTAAGAATGTTCATATCGGTCGACGCAGGTAAAGCAATGTCGATCGATGTCGACAGGTTCGCGTCGGTCGATACAGATGGCAATCGTTTACTCGGTTCTTCTTTTTTTCTTTTTTTTTACTAACTAAAACACAATATTAGTTGAACCTCCCACATACTTAAATAACACTATCTCCAGTGTTATACAGTCTAAGATTGGTGGGGAAATAAATCATAAGGACAATATTTAACAAGGAAAAACCCTATACCTGATTTTGATATAAGTGTCGACCAACACATTTAAGTGGCGATCAATACTGTTGAAGCTATGTCGATCGACACAGTTAAGTGGCGATCGATCGATGCTAGTGATGCTCTATCGATCGATGCTACGCAGCCATCGTGGATCCTCTTGCAAACTTGTATTCCTCGGATCTTTTCCTTTTACCTAACATAAATAAAACACTACAAGTTAGTAATAGATAACTAATAAAACCAATTCAAAAAAAAAATTTCCGATGAAAGTAACTCCCGATTTTCTGCTACAATGTCGACCGATTTGTTTGCTACAGTGTTGATCGATTTCTTTGCTACAGTGTTGATCGATGCTACAGTGTTGATCGATGCTACAGTGCCTCTGCTACAGAGCGGTTGCTACAGAGTGGTTGCTACAGTACCGTCGTTACTGTTCATCCGTCTTTTTTTACCTGAAATCATTAGAAAACAAAGAATCAATAATAAATGAAAATAAAACTAAATTTAAAACAAACCTAACAGTGAGTTGCCTCCCACTCAATGCTTATTTTAAGTCATTAGCTTGACTTTGGAGATCTGATTTAGTCCGGAAGAGAATGAGAACATGGTCCAAAACAAGTCTCCATGTCTGCTCTTTAAGCTTTATCATTCTCGTGTGAAAGCATCCTCCATAAACTATTCTCCTTTGTCTATCATCTCAGCAATAAGGAGTGCTCGAGGCTTTGCAAATGGCTGTGACAAGCATCTGCTACGCACTTCGGATTTTCTGACACCATCTGAGAAGTGAGGGGTCAATGATACCTGAAGACCATCCTTGATCCTTTTTCTATTCTTCCAATTCCTCATCGTCTTTCCCCCAGACTTGTCCGATCGCGTGGTGGTATCTCCATCCCTAAGATTTTCACACACATCGAACTCCTTCTGCTCTGATACGCGTCCAGTGTCGGGCGATGGAGAAGTGGTAATGTCGATCGACGCCGGTTTGTGGGTGTCGTTCGAAGGTATCTCATCGGTGTCGATCGCTGCTGCTTCTGTTGGGCCCTTATCGACTTCATCTCTAAATTGCAACCCTCTCTGAGAAGCATCTACGTGCTGATGATCATCCAATAGCTCAATGTAAGAACTGATCTGCATACTTCTATCATGTGGAATAGGAGAATCAGCTTCAAATACATCGCATGGAACCACAATCTTCATAGGATCATGTATCCTCTTCACCCTTTTGTGAAACCCATCAGCTTCTTCTGTCCAGATAGGTGGTCTATGATGTTTAGGGACAGGAAGGTGTGAGGCCTTAGACATGTACATCCTCTCCTCAATCGGTTCCATCTCAATTATGCAACCTGGCGGAACGTCTAGAAATGGGAATCGATCGATATTAGGTGGGTGGTGTCGAACGATAAGTGGTTGGCGGAGTCGATCGACGTAGGTTGAACAATGTTGATCGACATCGGGTGAACATTATCGATCGACGTGGGATGAATAGTGTTGATCGACGCTTGGATTTCTACGCTACCAATCGCTGCTTGGAGGGTGTCGGCTGCCTTCTTAGACTTATGGATCACGCGTTCCACATCTAGTGGCTCTACTAGTAAGAGCCATATCCCCTTGTTGCTTATGGTACTCATATGGATGTACCTGAAACACAAGAAAATTTTTTTATCAATTTTTTTGAACAATAGTAAAACCTAGACTAAATTTAACTAGACAAGGTCTAATGGCGATCAAAGCTCCCCGGCAACAGCGCCAAATTTGATATCACTCAAATTACCCTAAGGAGTGATTTATACTCTCAAATAAGAGGTCGAGTTGTAGTACTTAGGGATCAAATTCACAGGAAGCTAGGCAACCAATTAAATCTAATCAGTTTGATTTAGCTAGGCTAATAGGTTTAAAGCAGTAAATAGAGATATGCAAAGCGGTAAACAGTAAACAAGTTGAACAAGACAATTGTTCAGCTTGGCTAAGAGTTGTTTGATTGAAGGATTGTTACTAGACTTAGGGTTTCATTCAGGTTATTAGAACTCTAAACCATAGATGCTAAGGATTGATTCTAGAACTTGATATCTAATGCAAAAGAAAACTAGCTCTTGCTGTGAGTCTAATATATTGACTAAGTTCAGTGATTCAGCTCTCGCATGTTAACACAGATCGAGCGTCGATCGATGCTATCGTATGAGCGTCGATCGATGCTACGGATTGAGTATCGATCGATGCTATTGTATAAGCGTCGATCGACACTGCCTTAGGCAAGCATTATCGATCGGATCGATTATGTTCAACTAGATTCCTAGACCAACTATCGTGGTCTGTTAATGGATTGCACTCTCGTGCTTCTCAATTGTCCTGTGATTCTAGGTTCAAGCAATTAGTCACACTCTCGTGGTTTTCCAACTACTCTAGATCCTAGTATTACAATCTATCCTGATGTAGAGATCTTTAGATATCCTAACAATCATATAATTCAGAAATTCATTCAAAACCCTAGAAATTCCTAAACAATGGAGTCACATGCATGATGAATAGATGAATAACATAAAATATAAATAAAACCAAAACAATGGAGTTCCAAGAGGACTATGAAGGAGTTAATTTCTTCTCTCCTAACCTAGAACTATGAATAAAATAAAGCTTAGCCGTCAACAATGGCTTAGAAAGTACATAAATAGGGTTTCTGGTCGTCCAAGGATATTCTGGTAATTTGTGGTTGCTTATGGGCTTCAGTCGGTCATAAAATATGCTCGGCCCGCATTCAGGGATCCATATCGATCGATATCATGAGTTCTGCATCGATCGACAACGTTCCTCTTCTCGACAGCTTCCTCTCGCGAGGCAGACTGATCACTCTTCAGTAAAACAGGCATAAATTCTGCTACAAGATGCTGATTGACCTCAATCCGGTGGAATTGCAAAGCTAACGCAAAGCTCTGTCTTGTGCTAAAATATGGGCTCAATCTAACGGTGGCAAGGTCTCCATCCGTAGCTAGACATCTGATACGTCTGTGTAGTTCTGCACCTCAAAAGACTCTAAAATAACCATATTTAAATAGAACGTACCTGAACCTGTAAATATTCTAAATAAATTCTATATAGTAGCAAATATATTAAGATACTTATATACCATGGCTAAAAGTTGTTAAAATCCATGGTCTACCAAGAACTTTAACCAGATCGAAGATGCTCCTACCACATGGTTAAATATTTGACCCGAGGTTTGCAGATTGGGTTTGAAATCTTTTGGGAACCAAAATTTACACGGTCGATTTCCGTTAAATTAGAAAAATTTAGAAAACCTTAATTTCCTAAAGGTCTCGGATCTCTGTGAAAACACACGAATACGAAAAAAGATATAGACAACATAAATATCGATTGAGATTGCACAGAGGGGTGTTATTGATTGATAAGAATAAAGTTACAGGATATCACCGAAAAATGGATGGATCGAGAACTGCTAACAATGAGAATCACAAAACAGAAGTGAACAAAACGTTATAAGTATGAATTTGCTAGTCTAGCCACCTAAGTCCTAATTTCTTCTAAGTTAATAGGAGTTCTCTAGGTCTAGATTTTTGGATCCCTGCGCTCCTTTCTCCAGCTCTCCTTATATAGTTCTTGAAGGTCGGTTGCCCCTTTTTTCTCTTTTGCCTTTGGGCCCAAGTCTATCTCTTTGCGGGAATATTCCATTAATTTCCCCGATCTTCGTAATTAACCTAAAAAACTTGACATTTATCTTCTCCAGCGCGTAAACGAAAAACGGTCATAGTAATATTGGGCTTATGCTCGTCTAAAATCGCAAGTGAGCCTATGCCCACGTTTCAGACCCCCTATGGGCCGTTGTCACAACTTTGAGCATTTTTTACGATTTCTTTGAGAAACGTCTTTGGTACGACGCCGGTGTTATAAAGAGTTTAAA
This sequence comes from Brassica juncea, assembly GCA_018703725.1. Taxonomy (NCBI): domain Eukaryota; kingdom Viridiplantae; phylum Streptophyta; class Magnoliopsida; order Brassicales; family Brassicaceae; genus Brassica; species Brassica juncea. The sequence goes on from CM031927.1 coordinate 12,131,930, forward strand.
TCAATCGTATAGTTAAGGAAGCTGGTGTTTAAGTTAATTGTTGCCATTTTATACGATCGATTTGACCTTATACGAGAAAAATAGTCTTCGTGGTTTCATCGTAAAGGATCAACGATAACAGATGAAAAAAGAGACAGTTCAGTCGAGACCCAAAGGAGGAGAGCTGGTCGCCGTATGGTCTGTCCCACTCACCGTCTGGCAAGCCTGAGATGGGTCATCCAACTTGCCATATAGCAAGCTGGGCGTGTGACGGCCAGTTCGCTATATGGCGAACAAGGGGTGTGAGGGCTGGCTCATCACATGGCCAGCTAGGCGTGTGACGTCCCGCTCGCCATATGGTGAGCTGGGTGATTGACGATCCACTCTCCATATTGTTGGGGTCAAAATCGGTTACATTAAAAAAATAAAAAATAAAACTTCCCGAAAATGTCTCTCTTTAAAAAGAAAGAGATAATAGTTAAAAAAAATAGAGAGAAACCCGAAATTGAGTTTCATATGAATTCTGAAAAGGATTCATACGATAAACCTTCGAGAAAGGTTAATCGAATCCTTAGACAAACAGATCTTGAGCGTCGAAACAATGAAACGAGCATAAGGCCCCGATGGTGAGTTAGACTGAACAAGCAGTCCAACTCGCCAAGCGGGCGAGTTGGACCGAACAAGCAGTCCAACTCGCCCGCTCTGCGAGGTTGACCAGTCCAACTCGTCGAGCAGGCTAGTTGGACCGAACGAGCAGTCCATCTCAGCTGCTCGACAAGTTGGATCAAACAATCCATCTTTATCCCGCCCTTGTAGCTTCCTCCTTCGAGATCGGATCGAACTCGCTCTTGTTTCATCTCGATCGGAGTTACCGTTTGAATTTTACGAACCGTAGAACTTGTTTTCTCGTATGAATTTCGAATTGATCATATAAAACTGCAAACGGTTAACTAAACACCTTAAGCTGCCTCCACTATACGAGAAACTCGAACTTTCTTCGGAATCGACAACGTTTCGGAAGCGCTCTTTCGATAAATTGTAAAAACGCTTAAGTAAAAAACAGCTTGAGAAGGTCTAAAACGCATCTAAAAGCCCACTTGCGGTTTTATACGAAATCAAGCTCAATCGTTATGACGTTCTATATTTTATTTTGCAGGAGAAGATGAATGTTAAGTTCGTAAGATAAATGTGCAGTTTCCAAAGATAACTATGAAGATCAAAGAAAAATGGAATATTTCTGGGAAACAATAAGCTCGAGCGAGGGCAAACAGGGGAAAGAGCAAACCGCCTCTCGTAGGAGTATATAAGGATGTCGAGGCTGAAGATGCTGAAGGGACGTAATTTTTTATTCAGAGCAAAGCATAGCACTTAGGGTAACTTAGGCATATTTCCGTTTTTATGTTTTCGAGCTGCGATTCAACTAGGTTAATAAAGTCTCAGAAGGTTAGAACTAGGAACTCGCCGACGGCTCTAACCGTCGAGGCTTTACCTGTTGTATTGCTCGTTCACTCAATTCAGAATAAGATCTTCTTTGCTCTCTTTTTGTTTTCTACATATTTGTTATTTCGTTTTTTCCCATTGTTTGATCGCATGGCGTGTGGTTTAGAAGATATCAGAGACCTTTGGGAAAGTTAGGTTTACTTAGCTTTCCTAATTTTATCGGAAATCGATAGTGCAAATTTCGGTTCCCATAGTTTGGCGCTAGAAGGAGGGGGGGGGGGTACGGATCAATCATACTCTCAGCCACCAATGCTCGATCAAACATGTCAACCGGCGATCTCAATAGCCAACAAACTCGTGACGGCAACGCCGCCGCCGACAACGTTGAAAATACTCCAACAACAAACATTACCGCGATTAATGCTAACACAAACACCGCAGCTTTCAAAGAGGTTAAGAAGATGTTCTCGACTTTCGAAAAGAAGTCAACAGAAGAAGACAAGGTCATGAGTTCTCTCGCTAAGCAGGTTGAAACCCTAACAGCAAGAACCAGGGCCGTTCTTCCGCGTGGAACAACCAGAATTCTTGGAAGAAGACTCGATTTTGCAACTCCCTCAGACCGGTCCAGCAACGCACAGGGAAAACCGTCTGGACAAAATCCCGATGAAATTACTCCTGCGCCAACACGAAAAAACCCAGGAGAGCTTCCCTTATCGAGGAAGAGAAAAAAGAAGGAGAAATCGAGGGCGTCGATGTGGATTCTTGCAGCCAGTCCGAGCCTACAGAAAAAGACACGGACCTGCATCCACATCATACAATAAGCCATGCAGCTCGGGATGAATCCCAGTTGGACAATCCTATGACCGAAGAAGAGGAAGCCATCTTGTGGGACAAACATGAAGAACTGGACGAGGAGCAAACTCCGAACACTCGCGGAAGATGCCGACAAGTTCGGAAATCTGCTAGTGAAGATTCCAAGATTCGCGATCTCTGCGATCATCTCATGAAAATAGTAGCATAAGTTAGAGCTGTGAAATCTCAAATCCGTCACGCTACTAGCACCGCACCAGAGATCGACCAACTACTCGTGGAGGCTCGGAAAATGCCCTTCACAACTCGCATCACCGAAATTCGAGTATCAGATCTTGGAAAGATCAAGGTGACGCCTTACAACGGTACAACCGATCCGAAGGCACTTGCATGCTTTCCAGATTGCTATGGGAAGAGCCAATTTCAAATAAAGTGAAAGATTCGCTGGCGAGTGCCGCCTCTTTGTCGAAAACCTCATAGGAGCAGCACTCGAGTGGTTCTCTCGCCTAAGGCGAAATTCTATCAGAAGTTCCGCCCAGTCGCCTCAGAGTTCCTCAAGCAGTAATCTATGTTCATAGATCGGGAAACGTCTGATGTCGACCACTGGAACCTATCCCAGAAGAGAGGACGAGCCTCTCCGCAACTTCATAAAACACTTCAAGACCGTTATGGCTAGAGTCAGCGCAATACGCGACAAAGTGGCCATACACGCATTCAGAAAGATGCTCTGGTACAAATCAAAGTTTAGGAAGTGGATAACTTTTGAGAAGCCGAGTACGATCCAGATCGCGCTCCACAAAGCCCCGGACTACATAATCATTGAAGAGGAGACGAAGGGTCCATGATCGGACAAGAAGTCAAAAAAGAAGAACCCTCGCAACGACAAAAACGTCCATCACGAGGAAGAAGAGACCCAAGGAGGGCATAACTACGCCATAAACTCTGGATCGGAGCAAGGCTTGATGACGGGTAATACATGGACCCGAAATCCGAGTTACGACGAGAACGTCTTATGTGACTTTCACCAAGCCCACGGCTGATAGACCATGGATTTTACCCACTTTAAGCCGGGTTTTTAAGTGTTTTAATAACTAACTACTATGATATAAAGTCTATTTAGATTGCTTACAATTTTAGGGACGATTTGGAGGAAAGTGGCAATTTTGGTGTCTTTTGGAGCCTTTTGAGTGCAGAACTGCAAAGACGCGTTAGATGTTTAGCTATGGATGGAGACGTTTTCTGCGTTAGATTACGCTCATCTTATAACAGAAGATATATCTTTGAGTTATATTTCTAATGCCGCTGGTTTGAGGTCCATTGGCCTCGTGTAGCAGAAGTTATTCCCGTTTTACTAAAGAGTGGTCAGTCTGTCTCGCGAGAGGAAACTGTCGAGAAGATGAAGGACTGTCGATCGACGCTGCACCCTTGGTGTCGATCGACGGTGACGCCAGAATATGGGCCGAGCGTATTTTATGACATACTGAAGTCCAGAAGCAACAACAAATTGCCAGAATACCCTTGGACGACCTAAAACCCTATTTATGTATTCTAAGCTATTGTTAACGGGTATCCTATCTTAGTTTTATATTCTATTGTTTCTCTTAGGTTAGGAGAGAAGGGGGGAACTCCTTCAAAGTCCTCCTGGAACCCCATTGGTTTTGGTTTTATATCTATGCTTTTTATATCTATTTATCTATGATGTCTATGACAAACTTCATGCTTGAATAGATCCACCTGTTAGGTTTAGGAATCTATATGGTTCTAATGAATTAGCCCCAAAATACGATTGTTAGAGAATTTATACCCATTGATTAGAAGTATTCTTAATGCATGGTTCAAGAGTAATTAATTAGATCCTGAACTTAGGACATAGGATACTGTGAGGGTAGATTCTTTGCTTGATAATATTCTGATTAAGTTAGATTTGTTAGAAATACGTGAGAACTGATCGACCATTCTTAGTGGTAATCAACACGGCACAACCATTGATGTTGACAGTCGACCGTCGATCGACATCGATACTCGACCGTCGATCGATAGTGTTATAAAGTGAACGATTGAGTCAAAGCGTATCAGCTCGCCTAAACATCCTATCTATTATAATTCATGTGCCTAAACCCTAGATCTAGCAACCATCCTTCAATCAAAAAACTCTCAATCTCATAAAAACAACTACCTTGTTCGCCCTGCAATTTACAATATTCACTGCTTTAATACCTATTAGCCTAGCTTAATCATATAACTATTAGATCTTTTGTGTGTCCTAGCTCTCTGTGGATTTGATCCTTAAGTACTACAACTGGACCTGTTATTTGAGAGAGTAATTCACTCCTTAGGGTAATTTGAATGATATCAAATTTGGCACCGTTGCCGGGGAGCTTCGGTCGCAATTAGATCTTGTTTAGTTAGATTTAGTCTAGGTTTTACTACTGTTCTAAAAACATAAAAATCTTTCTTCTATTTCAGGTACATACATCTCAGTACCAAGAAACAATGAGGAGAGGATTTCTAGGTCCTTCAAAGAAGGAGGCTGCTGATTGACTCACGTTCCGTAATTCTACGAGGGAAGCATCAATCGACACCCTCCAAGCAGCATCGATCGACAGGTGAACCAAGCATCGAACGACACTATTTAACCTGTGTTAGAAAACACTGTTCACCACGGCACTGTTCACCACAGTAGTGTTCATCGAGGTACTATTCATCTTGACACTTTTCATCCCGCATCGATCGAAACTGTTCATCCCGCATCGATCGACACTCTTCATCCTGCGGTGATCAACACTGTTCATCCTGCGTCGATCGGCAGTGTTCATCCCGCGTTGATTGACACTGTTCATCATGCGTCGATCGACACTGTTCAGCTCGACACTGTTCACTGCAACACTGTTCACCATGACACTGTTCATTTAGAGCACTGTTCATCTTAACACTGTTCATCCGGTGGAAAACAACACACCCCGAGCAGATCGAAGTGCTTATACTTAAGGTCGATCAGAATGGAACGTTAAGAGACAAAGAAGGTCGACCTCGCAACAGCGTAGGACAATTGATTAATGCGCATGGTGCTGTGATACCTGATGTGATTGTTGTTGTTGAGATCATTGATTTTGAGAAGAGCCGTGAATGGTTTGATCGAGTAGGTTAGTACCCCTTCCAAGGTCTTCCTCAGCAAGATCTTAGAAACCACATAGAAGAGCTTGAGGATCTAGTGTTAAGGAGTGAGCAAAATGAAGTTTCTGAATACCATAGGCTCTGCAAGATCTTTCCTTATTCCTTCTTAGGGGATGCATTTAGATGGTTCAGTCAACTACAGCCAGGATCTCTAACCAGCTGGGAGGACATTGAAAGAGCCTTCCTTTACAAATTTCTTGATGATGCTAAAGCAACTCGAGAAAAGGAGAAGAATAATAAGTGGGACATGCTCATTGAAAGTTTGCAGATAAAGAGTGATGATATGATTCCAAGACAGCTGATAGACTATATAATGGCAAATGATGATAAACAACATGTATCTGGAGAGCTGAGTAGAGTAGAAGAACCCGACATTAGTGACACGAGGTCAGCATCGATCAACACCACGACCTCAACATCGACCACCACCACTACCTCAAAAATGATCGCCACAGCACCTCAGAGTCGATCAACACAGACTTTTTTCATCGATCGAAACCATCTGACATCCTTGAAAGATCTAGTTGTCCTAAGGACATTGCAGACTCGACAGTGAAGAGCATTGATATATCAAGCTGTGATCCTACCTCAGATGGAGACAGAAAAAATCACCATGGAAGATTTCTTGGAGTTAGAAGAATTTTTGGAGTTGGAGGATGGAAAAAAGCTTGGAGATTTGGATTCGAGTAGGGAAGTCACTATGGAAGACTTTTTAGAACTAGAGGAATGGCTGGACTCGGAGAAGAAGCTTGATGATGAACAGAACACTACAAGAAAGGATCTGGAGACTTCGTCAAAAGCTAGCATCAATCGACACCAACCTGATGAGATCGATCGACATCCACCCTGCATCATCGACCAACACCAAGGTTGATCTGGGAACCGAAATTCGCACTGTCGATTTCCGTTTAAATAAGGAAACTAGGAAAACCCTAATTTCCCAGAGGACCCGTATATCTGCTAATTACCACACGTCAAGCAATCAGAACACGAGAATAACAACGATAAAGTATAAGAAATCGAAAAAGAGAGCAAAGAAGATCTTATTCCGAATGTGCGTATGAGCGTTTACAACAAGGTATAAGCCTTGGCTCGAGAGCTGTCGGCGAGATTCCTAGTTCTAGTAACCCTAAGACGGCTAAACCTAATTAAGTCGCAGCTCGAAATAACAAAAACAGAAAGTTGCCTAAATTGCTCTAAGTGCTAAGTTTGCTCTGAAAAGTTCTCTTTTCATGCTCCTCGCCTAGGACTCCTTATATACTAGCTCCAAGGTCGGTTTACGCGTTTACTCTTCTGCCCTTAAGCCGTCATAGCATAAAAATGGAGATATTCCATTTTCCCGATCTTCACAATTATCTTCAAAACTTCCGTATTTATCCGCGGAAACTTGAAATTTATTCTTCCTTGCGGACCAAGCGTAAACCGTGTTGTGGTTTACGGGTTTTTGGTTAAGAAATCGTAGGATGGGCCTCTAGTCGTGTTTTAGGTCCCTTTGGGCCGTCTTCCGACTCGACACGTTTACTACGAATTCTTTCGATAAAGAACGAACTTTCCGCGGTTTTTAATTCGCAAAGTTTGATCGATGATTTAGAATAGTGGAAACATAGACTGAGCTTGCTACGGTCTTCCGGAGATAGCATTTGATGGTTTGACGAGAATGCATGGATCGATGTCTGTCGATGTTCGGAAGGGTTCAATCGCTGCACAGCGACCGAACTTTGGCTCGAGCCCGGTTGCTCCGTAGCGACCGAGCGGGACAAGCGCTCGGTCGCTACGTAGCGACCGAGCGGGACGAGCGCTCGGTCGCTATGTAGCGACCGAGAGTTGGCTTGAGCTCGGTCGCTACGTAGCGACCGAGCGGGACGATCGCTCGGTCGCTACGTAGCGACCGAGCTTTGGCTCGAGCTCGGTCGCTACGTAGCGACCGAGCGGGACGAGCGCTCGGTCGCTACGTAGCGACCGAGCTTTGGCTTGAGTTTGGTCGCTACGTAGCGACCGAGCGGGACGATCGCTCGGTCGCTATGTAGCGACCGAGCTTTGGCTCGAGCTCGGTCGCTTCGTAGCGACCGAGCGGGACGAGCGCTCGGTCGCTACGTAGCGACCGAGCGAGACGATCGCTCGGTCGCTACGTAGCGACCAAGCGGGATGGACGTTCGGTCGCTGCGTAACGACCTGTTTTCGAGCTTTCGTCGGACGTCTCGATTCTTTCTTCCGTAAAGCTTTTTCGTAAGGAAGAATCTATTTCGAAAAGTACCCTTCGGAGAAATTCTTATTTTCTTCCTCCGACGTTTTGAATGTTTAATTTGTCGTAACCGTTTTTGACCCCAACAGTTAGCCCCCCCAGCCCGTTAGAGTTGTGACTCTAGCGGGCGGATAGATGACTTTGACAAGGTTAAGCGTATTGGACGAAATTCACATTTTAAACTCCGCGGACAAAACTTGTCGAGACAATATTCCGAACCCATACTTCTATAAGTAATGAGCTCTTGTCATTCACTTTCTTCACACCTTCCCTTCTTCATTCCATCAAAAACCTCTCTAGTTTCATAACTTTCCTTTCAACATGTCTTCCTCCCAAGGTGATAAGAGAGATTCCGACGTCGAGATGGGCGAGGCCACTTCTCCGGCTCCGGTTCTAACTTCTCCGGCTGAAGTGCTGGCTTGTGTTGCCGATCATCTTTCTTTCCGAGAGAAACTAGTTCGTCGCCAAGCCGAGAAAGAATTAGCTCAAGCTGGCTCCGAGTTCCCGTCTTCTTCCGCGCAGGTCGTTGCTCTGTATCAGAGACCGAGGTCATGGCTTCTCTTCCGCAAGCCCTACCTGCGGGATCTTCCACGACTCCGATCCTTGTCGAGGACAAGAAGAAGGCTGCTGACTCTATGCCTCCTCCTCCAGCCAGGAAAGAAATCGTTCTGGCATTGCATGCTCCTAGCGCTGTCCTGGCTACTCAGCCTAAGAGCCGCAAGAGAAAACTTGCCAAGAGTGGTGACGGGAGACTTCGCAGCGAGGTGGATCGAGCCTAGCATCGGGACTTCACGGAAAGGTTTGTCTCTTGTTCGAATTCTCGATCATCTTTTGTGCATTTTTTCTCGGGCTTAGTCTTAAGAATTTTTTTTTGTTCGCAGTTCATATCATTCATCGATGGGATGATGAGTGAGTGTGGTTCTGAGACCTGTCGCCTTTCCGGGGAGTTGATGGAGCTTCAAGGCAGATGGTCTGAAACCGAGACCATGCTGACGGCTGTCAAGGACTCTCACTCTGCGAAAGTGTCGAAACTCGAGGTCGCTATAGGAGAGCTCGAGAGAGACCTTGGGAAGACGGCGAGTTCCTTGCTTAAGGAAAAGAAGGCCAGGAAGGCCAAATCCTCGGAGGTGCGTCGACTCCAGCGTCAGATCGAGGGTGACGCGGGACTAGCGAGCCGCGGGATCCAAGAGGCTACGGATGCCCTTCGCGCGGAGTTTCAAGCTCGCTTGGCGAAGATTTCTGCTTCCCTGGGTTCCCTCGAGTGTATCCGGAGCAGGGATCTAGCTTTGGCGACGATTGAGGGTGGGATGGCCGTGGTTCGGTCGTTCCAAAGTGAGACTCCCCCGACCTTGGAGGCGAAAGAGGCCCGACTGTCCGGCTTCAAGGGAGATATGGCGGCCGAGGATGGAGATTTCGGTCTCATCCTGGCCGACCTAAAATCCGCGTGCTTCCTTCCGACGTGTTCAGAAGACCCAGAGGGGAAAGACCCGATGGTCGGAGAAAACGGAGGTGGCACGGCTCCAGGCTCGGACGAGGCAGCGGGTGAAGAGGGGGCATGAGTTCTGAGGATGACTTGGGTTAGATCTCTTGCGAGAGATTTATTTTTTATGTTTTTAAGTTTCGGCCTTGAATGGCCTTGTTTGTATTTCGGGACTGGCCGTGTGTGGCTTTGAATCCCTGCCGCTCCACGGCTTTCTTTTTATGGTATGATAATCGGATAGCGCTTTTTATGAGCTTGTGAATAGTGGGGAGGAAGGTGATGAGTTGTCGTCTCATATCCTTCTTCGATTGTGAAATGTTTCATTCGAGATCTGTTTCGAGAGTTCTTCCACGAGGTGTGAACTCTGCAGGGGTGCTGAAGATGTCAAACATAAACATAGAGGCATGGTTTAAGATTCTCTTATCTTTTGATATCATGCCTTTGAGATGTTAGAGACCAGTGCGCTGGGTTTAGGGCAAGACCTAGGTTTATTTTCGTATCTATGTAAAGTCCGCGATAGGTTCTCGGCTTATACGACTTGTTTGATATGAATCGAGCATCTCTCCGGAGACCGGAAGTGCTAGACCAAAATTTCGGATTTCTTTTATAGCGCTATTATCCTTGTGTCGGATGTAAGAGAGTCATCTCCGTGAGATGGCTATGTCTGTTTAGGACGTTTGTGAGTTCGATGTGATCAGCATCGGACTTGGTGGCGAGTGCCGTGTTGTTTGAATATTTTGCGCAAAATAAGTGTTAACGTGTGCATATATATGTCTTTTTTTTTACGGAGGTTTCGTTTGTTCGGAGGAAATAACCTTTGAGGCATCTTTTGCAACGTCTCGCGATGCTAAAGGTTGCTTCTCCCAAGCAGCCGACTAATTTCCGAAGACCTTGTTCTGATTTTACGGGTGAGGATGTTTTGATAAGTCGAAAACACCAAGAGAGTGGTAAGAAAGTTTTTTGATTTTTGGGAGTATACGAGTATACGTACCCACTCCCCCCCTTTTTAATGAGGGGGGACAGCTGAATTTGCCTTTCGACAAACTGCCTACGTAGTCCTTGCGGAGATCAAGCTGTCTCGTAGTTCAGTGATTGCGGGTTGGTTTGTTTAGTGATAGTATTTTTTGAGATGCATAGCGTTCCAGGTTCTAGGAATTTTTATGCCCTGCATGTTGGCTATTTCGTAAGAACCTGGGCGGATGACTTTTTCGATTTTATAAGTACCTTCCCAGTTTGCTCCGATTTTTCCCGCGTATCGTTCAGCGGTGTTTTGGAAGACTTTGCGAAGGACCAGATCTCCCTGATTGAACCTTCGATTTCGTACGTTGGAATTATAGTATTTTGCAGCGGCGTGTTGGTCGTTTTGAATTCGGATGAGCGCTCGATCTCGGCGCTCGTTAATGAGGTCGAGATCATCCAAGAGCATAGCATCGTTGAGTTCCTCTCGTTCTGGTAATAACCTTCTTCGAACACCGGGAAATTCTACTTCCGCGGGAATCATGCATTACGTGCCGTATACCGGAGCGAAGGGAGTTTCTCTCGTTGCTCGCCTTGGGGTGGTACGGTGAGACCAGAGGACTCCCTCGAGTTCGTCGGCCCATCTGTCTTTTTTGGCCTCTAAGCGTTTCTTTAGTCCGTCGAGAATGGTCTTGTTGATCATTTCAGCCTGTCCGTTGCACTGCGGATATCTGGGAGTTGACTTGTTGAGTCGTATCTTCCATTTTTCGCAGAATGCCTCGAATCGGGTGGAGATGAACTGAGACCCGTTATCGGTTACGATCTCGTAAGGAACTCCATGCCTACAGATGATGTTTTTCCATACGAAATTCTCGACTTGGACGTCCTTTATACTTGCGTACGAGTCCGCCTCTACCCATTTTGAGAAAAAATCGGTAAGGACTAGAAGGAAACGCTTTTGCTTTGAATTATGCAGAGGTCTGACAATATCCATGGCCCATCGCATAAAGGGGTAGGGCGATGTGATGGAGGAAAGAACTTCGGCCGGTTGTCGGATGTTTGGTGCATGCCTTTGGCATTTTTCGCATTTTCGTGCGAATTTTTCACAATCTCCGATCATTGTCGGCCAATAGTATCCATGGCGTTTGATTTTTTGATCTTCCGCCAGAATGGTTGCCGCAGGAGCCGGAATGTATTTCCTCCATTATTTTTCTCGCCTTTTCTCCTTCCAGGCACGTCATGAGTGGTCCGGAGAATCTCCATTTGTAGATTTCGCCGTCCACTGTTACGTAGTGTGCGGCCTGTGTTCGGATCTTGCGAGCTGCCCATATTTCGGCGGGTAGTTGCCCATCGACGATGTAGTCTCGAATCGTCTGAAGCCATGGGGTATCACAGCCGTAATCAGATTGCTCAGATGGTGGTGGTATGATAATTTCTTCTTCTTCGTCGTCTTGGCCTTCTATATGATTGACGACGATTGGTGGTCCGATGCTCGGATGTTCGATGAAATTTACCGGAATTACCCTTTTGAGTCCTGGATCGGAACTTGATGCTAGGGCCGCGAGGGCGTCCGCCTGGACATTCTCGGAACGGGGGATCCGCGTAAGGGCAAAACAGTCGAAGTCTTGAGCTAGACCTTGGACCAGTTTGAGGTACGCGTTCATCCTTTCGTCTCTAGCTTCATACTCTCCGCTGAATTGACTGGCCACTAACTGGGAGTCGCAGTAAGCGTGGAGATTACGTATTTTTAATCCATGAGCCAAACGTAGCCCTGCGATTAATGCTTCGTATTCGGCCTTGTTGTTCGAGGCATGGAATTCCAGCCTGAACGATTGTTCCAAGATCTCGCTCGTCGGAGATGTGAGATGGATTCCGATACCCGATCCTTGCTTGGATGAGGATCTGTCGACGTGGAGGAGCCAGGTGGAATTTGGTTCCTCATTGGTTATTGTTCCCGTTGGAAGTTCGACCGAGAAGTCTGCGAGCACTTGTGATTTTGCGCTCGTCCTCGGTCGGTATTCGATGTCATACTCGCTCAACTTGACCGCCCACTTAGCCAATCGGGCTGATTGACTTGGGCTATGCAAAATTGTCCGTAAGGAAAAAGTCATGAGGATGACAATCGTGTGGGACTGGAAATATGGTCTTAGTTTTCGGGCCGATGTTACGACCGCGCATGCCAATTTTTCCATCAACGGATAACTAGATTCGGCATCCAGCAAGGTTTTGCTTATGTAGAAAATAGGTTTCTGCTCCCCGCGTTCTTCCCTGATCAGGACTCCGCTTACGGCCGTTGCCGACACAGCGATGTACAAGAATAAAGGTTCCCCTTCCACGGGTTTTGCGAGGACTGGAGGAGTAGCTAAATAGCGCTTCAACTGTTGGAAGGCGTTTTCGCACTCTTCCGACCATTCGAATTTTTTATTTCCTCGCAGGACGTCGTAGAAGGGCAGGCACTTATCTGTTGATCGTGAAATCAATCGGTTGAGCGCTGCGATTCTGCCGGTCAGTCTTCGGACTTCCCGCTTATTCTTTGGTGAGGCCATCTCGATTAGTGCGTTGATATGTTTTGGATTTGCTTCGATACCGCGGTATGTGACCAAGTAGCCGAGGAATTCGCCTGATGCCACAGCGAATCTACATTTTGTCGGGTTGAGCTTCATGTTATGGGAATTTAATTGTGCAAAGCATTCTTCGAGATGTGACACGTGATCTCTTGCTTTGAGGGATTTGACGAGCATGTCGTCGATATAAACCTCCATCGTTTTTCCGAGTTGTTTGGAGAACATTCGGTTCACGAGTCGTTGGTAAGTTGCACCAGCGTTCTTGAGGCCGAAGGGCATTACCTTATAGCAATAAGTTCCGCGATCGGTAATGAATGCAGTCCTCTCACGATCGTCGGGGTTCATCCTAATTTGATTATAACCTGAGAAAGCATCCATGAAGGATAAGAGTTCGTTGCCCGCCGTTGCTTCTACCAATCGATCGATATGTGGTAGAGGGAAGCTATCCTTTGGACATGCCTTGTTTAGGTCGGTAAAATCCACGCAAACTCGCCACTTCCCGTTCTTATTTTTGACTCCTACGGGGTTGGCATGCCAGTCCGGGTATCTTACTTCTGTTATCGACCCAACTTTAAGCAATTTTTCGACCTCATCGTTTACTGCGGCAGCGCGTTCGGGTCCTAGCTTCCGTCTTTTCTGTTTGATGGGTTTGAATGTTGGGTCGATATTCAGCTCGTGACATGTTATGTTAATGTCGATCCCCGGCATATCTTCCGCAGCCCATGGGAAAGTATTGAGGTTCCTTTTATGACAGGTTACGAGTTCTGTTCTTAAAGGCTCGCGGAGATTGGCTCCAATCTCGACGCAGCGTTCTGGGAAGGCTTCGTCAAGACAGATCGTTACCACGGGTTCGCATGTTGGCTCGCGTTTTTCATCTAAAGCTGCGATGCTGCGAGATTGCCAGAAGAGTTCCGCTGAATCCTGACTTTGCATATCTTTGCTGGTGGTCTTTTTCTCCACTTTTCTAGGAGTGATTTCGAGGATCGGTCTCTTTCGTTTTAGTTCCGCGGCGAAACAAACCTGTGAAACTCTCGGATTTCCCCAAATTACCTCGACTCCGTTAGGGGTCGGGAACTTGAGGCAAAGATGGTAGGTTGATGGGATTTCGCGCATGGTGTTCAGCCATGGCGTTCCCATGATAACGTTGTAAGATGCAAGACGGTCAACGACTAGAAACTCTGTGCCGTTCGTCACGGTTCCGGCTTTGACAGCGAGACTAATCGATCCATAGGCCATGGTTGTTTCCCCCGAAAGTCCTAGCAGTGGGCTTGGGCATTTCGTGATTGATCCTCATCTTTTCAAGAGTGCCTTTGAAGATGATATCGGCCGAGCTTCCGGTATCGATTAGCACTCTAGCGATGTCGATATCTCGAATCGTCAATTCGATAACAAGGAGATCGTTTCGAGGTTTGGCTCGATCGACCGTTGCACCCCCCTTGAACGAGATGACGTTCGCACACGTCGAATCTTGCATACCGTTCCTGATCATTGAGTGGCTTTTGCGGGTTAGATTGATCCGTACACCCCCTCCTTCTAGCGCCAAACTGTGGGAAATGAAATTCGCACTGTCGATTTCCATTTAAATAAGGAAACTAGGAAAACCCTAATTTCCCAGAGGACCCGGATATCTGCTAATTACCACACGTCAAGCAATCAGAACACGAGAATAACAACGATAAAGTATAAGAAATCGAAAAAGAGAGCAAAGAAGATCTTATTCCGAATTTGCGTATGAGCGTTTACAACAAGGTATACGCCTGGGCTCGAGAGCTGTCGGCGAGATTCCTAGTTCTAGTAACCCTAAGACGGCTAAACCTAATTGAGTCGCAGCTCGAAATAACAAAAACGGAAAGTTGCCTAAATTGATCTAAGTGCTAAGTTTGCTCTGAAAAGTTCTCTTTTCATGCTCCTCGCCTAGGACTCCTTATATACTAGCTCCAAGGTCGGTTTACGCGTTTACTCTTCTGCCCTTAAGCCGTCATAGCATAAAAATGGAGATATTCCATTTTCCCGATCTTCACAATTATCTTCAAAACTTCCGTATTTATCCGCGGAAACTTGACATTTATCCTTCCTTGCGGACCAAGCGTAAACGGTGTCGTGGTTTATGGGCTTTTGGTTAAGAAATCGTAGGATGGGCCTCGAGTCGTGTTTTAGGTCCCTTTGGGCCGTCTTCCAACTCGACACGTTTACTATGAATTCTTTCGATAAAGAACGAACTTTCCGCGGTTTTCAATTCGCAAAGTTTGATCGATGATTTAGAATAGCGAAAACATAGACTGAGCTTGCTATGGTCTTCGGGAGATAGCATTTGATGGTTTGACGAGAATGCATGGATCGATGTCTGTCGATGTTTGGAAGGGTTCAATCGCTACACAGCGACCGAACTTTGGCTCGAGCCCGGTTGCTACGTAGCGACCGAGCGGGACGAGCGCTCGGTCGCTATGTAGCGACCAAGCTTTGGCTCGAGCTCGGTCGCTACGTAGCGACCGAGCTTTGGCTCGAGCTCAGTCGCTACGTAGCGACCGAGCGGGACGAGCGCTCGGTTGCTGCTTTGGCTTGAGCTTGGTCGCTACGTAGCGACTGAGCGGGACGGACGTTCGGTCGCTGCGTAACGACCTGTTTTCGAGCTTTTGTCGGACGTCTCGATTCTTTCTTCCGTAAAGCTTTTTCGTAAGGAAGAATCTATTTCGAAAAGTACCCTTCGGAGAAATTCTTATTTTCTTCCTCGGACATTTTGAATGTTAAATTTGTCGTAACCGTTTTTGACCCCAACAGTTGATATCGATCGGTAAGGCGGTTAGGATGAACGGTTGTGTCCCCTCCATGAATGGTTGCAATGGTACATACCCTGTCCAAGGGTTAAGTCCATTCGCAATCCAAGGGCTTAGGGCCGGATGTGTTCCAAGGTCTGATCGGCCGATGGGGTTATGATCGGACCGGACAGTATGAGGACTGCACAATGGTGTTTGTCCGAACCGATTCCAAGACTAAAGGCTTCAGCCTATGCTTGACCAGATGGTAAGTAAGTCTAACCCCAAACGGGATGGACAATGGTTGAGCCGAACGGTCTTAGATCCTAACCGCATGGACGGATTGGACTAGCGATGATCCGGTAATGGACTTAGTACGATCGACTGTATTTGGATGCGTCTTAAGGCCATAGCCGAGTGATACTTAGTATATTTGTGATGGATTGTGGAGCTAGACTAAGGGAAACAAACATGCATTGTTAGACCTGATCATTAGGGTATCGGTTTTTATATTTCTACCACCATTGTCACACATTTAAAGAGGAGGCATACTTGATAGCTTGGAGAGCTTAGGATAGGAGAGAGAGATCTGAACTTCATAAACAGACAAGATCTTAAACTCCATTGTTTCTTTACTTTGTCTTGTTTACATTTCATACTCATTTCATTTAAGTATTATTCAGACCATCATGACCATGTTTCTTATGAATATGTATGAGAAGTCTTATTGTTAGATTAGGGTTCTTCAAAAGGGTGATTTAAGTCTAGGATTGATCACTCTAAACTTAGATCTTAGGTTTAACTAGCGCAAGCGGAAGCTTGGTTAATTGCATGAAACTAGCTAGTATGATCTTATTGAATGTATACACACGGAAGTTAGTCCAGAAGATTTGAGAACCTTTATCGAACATGTTCGCAAAGCATGCTAGAAGGAACGTCGATCTAGAACTTCATAGTTGTATCGATCGTTGGTCTGAATGATGTATCGATCGACATTCATATAGATTTGTTGATCGACACTTTCTCAAGATCAACAAGCAACAACTTAGATCTTAGATCTAGACATTAGATAATCTAAACTAACGGAAGTTGATAGATTATATTTAAGTTTGAGTTCGAAAACATATAATTTATAATATATAATTCCTAATTAACTAAACTGAGTTGCGCATACTTGTAACATGTGAGAATTATCCCAAATCTTGCTCTTCCTCAAACAGATTACAAACTAAAAACCTTTCAATCAAACAACTATCTTGTTCAACCAATTTACTGCTTTAATCATAATCGTCTAGCTTTACTTCGAAAACTACAATCTATTGTGTAATCTTAGAGTCTTTGTAGATTTGATCCCTACGTATTACAACTGAACCTCTTATTTGAGAGAGTACAAATCACTACTTAAGGTAATTTGAGTGATATCACTTATCGAAAAGTTCGTACTACAGTTTTTATACCTTATTGCTGTTATGAATTGCTTAGCAATGTCTGAGTAGTTCTCTTGTTAGATTTAGGGTTTAAATACGTTATTAGGGATTAGCCCCAACTATAGATTGCTAAGTTATTATATTCATCATTAGGATTGTTATTAATGCATGTTTCTAGACTAGCTACCTAGAATTTGCTTTAGGAGTTGTAGACACAAGTGATAGCTTGCATCTCACCTTGAATCCATCCTAACTGAGCTAAGATTTCTAGAGTAAGGCGAGAGATGATCTAGGAAGCTTAGTGAGCACATTCAACCCGCGCTTTAAAGCTTGACCAAACGCGTCATTCGATATTCCAATCGAATAATCGGTCGACGGTTCAACAAGTGTATCGATCGATATTCCTATAGAGTCATCGATCAACCCTGGTCAATAGACAAACCTAGAAAGCGAGAGCCTAATGGTTTGTTTATAAGTGTTGAGCTCTATAATATCATGCATACAACTTGTTAGGCATCTGTAGTGTTATAATCCTGATTACCTGAATAGAAACCCTAAGTCTAGCTACTTTCATCTAAGTACCAAAACCCCCCAATCAAATCAATCGAGCAATTGCCTTGCTCACAAACCTGTCTTTTACATTTAAACATAATCAACCTAGCTTAATCAATCTGATTAGATTTATCATGTTCCCTAGATCCTTGAGAATTCGGTCCCTAAGTATTACAATTGAACTTCTTATTTGAGAGAGTAATTCACTCCTTAAGATCAAATTTGGCGCCGTTGCCGGGGAGCTTTGATCGCTTAATAGATTTAGTCTGATTTAGCCTAGGTTTCTTCTTAAAACCACTTTGTGATAATTGTTTTCATGTCGTGCATGCCCAGGAGTACCATAAGCAACAAGGAAATTCAACTGCTATTCTCATCAGATCCTACAAGTTTGGAACGTTCGATCCGAAAAGGAAGATGCTCCTCATCGATCGACAACAAAACCAGTTTGTGGCTCGATTCTTGTCAAATCTTTTCCTCAACAATTTTGCAACCACATCTAAAAAGTCCTAATCACAAAAGCACACTATGCAATATCCTAGCTTAGCAACCATTTCTAACATAACACAACTCAGCAATTCACGTCTGACATCCCCTCTACTGACTTCATTTCTTAGCATAAATATAAAGTGAATGCTTTACCTTGGGAGTATCGATCATAGGATGCAAGGATTTCAGACAAGTATCTTGTACTGCAGGTAAAAGTAAGTTCCTAATTTCTCTCTCTCTAATTTTCTCTCTTGAGTCAAAGTCTGCTTCCATTGCAGGATCAGTGACCAAGATTGGAAAGGCTTCCATGAATCAAAACTTAATGGTGGTTGCCACCAAGCTCTGTTCACTTCTTTTTGACCTATATCCAAGAATTCTTTGTGAAAGCGAGCCTTGAAGATTGCCGCCTCCAAGTCCCGTTTCGAACTCTTTTATTGGAGTCTTTATGAATCAAGCCTTAATGGTTTTAGCCACCAAGTCCTGTTCAGACTCATCCTAAGTAAGCAATAGATCATTTTCTTTTTTTTTTATATGGGTAGAACTGAAATATAAATCACTAACTAATCTAGGGTCAAAATTTAGAGAGAGAAAATGTGATAAATAATCTACACAAGGCGTTACCTTCCAGACCTGTCTGAAAAATCCGATCCAAAGTATACCAAGCCCCAAGACAAGCGGTTATGTCAGGTTTAATGTTGGAAATCAGCTTTGGTTACTTCATACGGTCAAGGCAAGTGTGTAGTTGATAGGTTGATCTGCTTTAGCAATCTATAGTGCTATATGCAATCAGTAAATCTAAAATGGTGCTAAAGAATGGTTAGACATTCAAGTTTAAATCAATATAAGATTATAGTCCCATTTTCAATAGCTAAGCATAATTTATTAAAATTCCTTTTATATAAGAATAAAATAAATTATATCAGTAAATCTCCTCCCATACTTAAATTACACTGTCCCAGTGTAACTCAGTCGGAGTTATGATGGAATAATTGATAGGTACGAAATGTAACAAGTAAGGAAGATACATCTGACCGGATTAGATATCAATCGATGGAAAAATGTTGCATCGATCGTCGTGTGTTTGTCTATGTCGAGCGATGTCGACGTCTCGTCGGCGGTCGATATTCAGGTCCTCCTACTTGGGTGTCCTAAATCTGAAAGAAATAAAACGAAAGTAAATGAATGCTAGCTAATAAAACCAAAATAAAATACCTAATAGTGGGTTGCCTACCACTCAGCGCTTGGTTATAGTCATTTAGCTTGACTGTGGTAGTGATTGGCTATATGGTCGATAAACAGCTGTTTGTTGGAAAACAAGCATCCACGTTATCTCTGCACACTCTGGACCAAGATGCAATGAAACTTCTTGTGGCCTTATCATTTCTTGTCCATTTGTCATCCATCTTCTTAAGTACATTGGAGATGTTCCGTAGCCTATCTTGAACGTTGTCAATGCTGACCTGGTGCCAGCCTATGTTGTCATAGGCGTATGCTGAAAGTTCTGTCAGTTCCTCGTGCATTGACTCTATTCTTTTGTGTATCAGCTGCTCGCCGGCTGGTGTAGACCCGGCGTCGATCGATGCGATTAAGTGTTCGTCGGTCCATCTCGGCGACTTACCATCGAGCGATTTCGCTCGCTTCCTGTCGATCGATGCTGATATCTGGTGTTGAGCTGCGAGTTGCCTCTGAATGGCTTTAATTTCTTTCTGTAGCCATTCTGCATGGCTGTCTAGTCCACCAATTCTGTTGTCGAATGGAAAGTAGATGTCATCGCAGCGTTTGTCAAGTCGTTCCTCCATGGTGCCTATAGCACTGTAGATCCTGGATGTGATCTTGTCAACCTCTGTTGTTGTATAGGGAAGTAACTCCACAGGATTCCTTCCATCGATCCATGGCTCTCGTAGCCTGACGATTGAAGATGAGTTTTCCTGCAAAAAATTCTGATTAGTAATTTTATCAATATCCCTTTGGGCATGAAGTATTTGACTAGACAGTTTGTTTAAATATAGTATGACTGGTGATACGAAGCGGTCATGCATGTCCTCGTAAGTCTGCAGCCTATCATCCATGGCTGAGATCTTAGCGTCGAGCGATGTGATGGTACACACGTCGATCGATGTGGCTGGTTGTTGGTCCTTCTTGCGAATGGTGTCCATAACTTGCTGTAGTAGCTCGATTTTAGTGCTCAGCCAGTCAACGTTGTTGTTGAGAGGGCTGTACACGTCGTTTATCCTCGTGTTGATGTATGAGACTTCCCATTCATCCTTGTGTTCTGCTGAACATTGCGGTTCTGCAGGGAGCTGGGCTGTCGGAAGACTGACGTCGATTGATGGTGCATGTGGTGCATCGATCGATGCTGAGGTCGTGGCTTCCTTCTCAAGTTGTTGTCGTAAACTCTCAATTTATGTCCTCATTTCTACCATACTTCTGAAAAGCTCATTGTAGCCTCTATCCAAAGGTTGATGTGTATCTTCTACCAATGATTTGAGCTCCTCTCCCAATTTTTCCTGAGTTCCACAAATTCTAGTCACCATCTTGTTGATTTCATCTTTGGTGTAGAGTTCTGGTGCCAGTCTTGTGAGTGTGAAGGAAGTGGCATGTTCTGGAAGACAGATGTGGCTCTCTTCAAAAATAGATGCTCTTTCGAGTAATTTCCTGATGTCGTCCTTTGTGACAGGTATCATCTCACCAGCTACGCCTCGTGCATGTCCACACTCATCTCTGTAGACTCCATATTCGTCCCTTCGATCCCAAGTGAACTTTCTGGCTCCATACATGTCAAAAGCGCGGTTTCCAAATTCATAACGTCTGTTGATCGACGTCGGGTCATCCTTATCGGTCGACGTTGGTGTTATCCTGTCGATCGATGTCTGAGTTGTCCCGTCGATCGATACTTGGCCTTTTGGTTGGCATGATAGATCTGGATTGATTTCTGTTGCGGCGACTCCTACGTGTTTGTTTGGATCGGTTTGAATGACGTCTGGAGTGCCACGTTTCTGTGAGAATAGGTTGTCAGGTCCATTGGCCACTTGAAGGATATCTGCTATGTCCTCTCTGGACACTTGTAAGATCTTTCCATCTATTGCACGTGCGTTGCCATCTGGGTCCCTGAAAATACCAAATGCACCAGGTGTTAGAAAACCGTAATCAATGTTTGCATTATCATTCAGTTTAGAAATTGAAAGATTTGGTTTAAGAGTAGTATCGATCGGTGTTGATACAGATGCATCGATCGAGGGCAGAATAATTTCTGCAGAACTTGTATTCTTGAGATGATTGCTCCTCATGGATTTTCTTGTTGATGTAGACGGAAGAGTATCTTTTCGGCTTGTGTGTCTGCTCTGGTGTGTGGAGGTGGTTTCAGGGGTGCAAAACGTTTTAAATAGGTATCTATAAACCTAGTTGGAGAGGGAATATTCTCTTGCTCCTAGATTTTCGCTGCGGCGCGAATATCGATCGATGTTCATGTATGGGTGTCGATCGATGTGAACGGTTGTTTTGCTGGACGAGGGTGGTATCGACCGATTTGGAGTGCACTTCGTCGAACGATGTTGGAAACGTGTTGGTGAACTTATGTTATTCTAATCTTTCATCCTGCAAAGACATTTCTATTGCACGTTCCTTCCAATAATCCTCATCGTATTCCTCTGTATGTTCCTCGTTAGGTGAAGTAATTACAGTGTCAACTGCAAAACTTTCATGGAAACCACTGTCTGCCCAACTGCCTATGGAATAATCATCACATCCTCTCTTGCTTAGAGGTTGGAAGGCAAAGTGTGGGTAACAATGATTAGGTAGAGCGAAATGGTCAACCGGCTGATCACTGTCGAGCGACGTGTTGTTGCGGTCATCGGTCATCGTTGACTCATTGGAATCGATCGATGGAAAGGTGTGGGTGTCGATCAATTCCGAGTACTCTGTTTCGTACTCTGCTCCACAATAGCATGCGCCAATGAAGCCAAGTTATTTCCCGTAATCCACAGAATTAATAACTTTCTCTTAGGTCGCATAGGGTCGTAGTGGATGTTGGGGTCTATCAGCGTCAGACACATTTGTTTTTGTTCATGTCACATACAGCTCCTACTATAGCTAGGAAAGATTTCCCAAGCAGAAGTGAAGAGTTCCAGTTAAGCTCGATGTCCAGGACATGAAAATCTACCGGGACAACGGAGATACCAATCTGTACCTCCAGATCTCTTATGATACCTCCTGATCATTTTTCTGAAAGATCCACGAAGGTGAAGGATTCTGTTGAAGGTTCGATGGTCAAACCAAGATGGTCTGCCTTGATCCTAGGGAGGATACTAACTGATGCTCCTGTGTCACACATTGAATGGGGAAATTCAACACCCTTGACTACGCAAGGTATTGCAAACTTCCCATTATCACTCTTCTTCGACAATGTGATCCTGTGTGTCATCTTCTGTCTGACTTGATGAAACATTCTCCTAATGTCCTCTTCAGTTACCTTTGTTTCTCTGAAGAACATCCACAAACGGTGTGTGAAGTAAGCTTCATCAAAAGTTTTTCAATTGGGATTCTGAGGATTCTTTTAGTGAAACCATCCATCTCCTTATCGTTAGCTTCCCTCTTGAGGTTCTTAGGAATTTTCTTCTTTCTTTTCCTTAACCTTCTCCCTTCAGTTTCCTGATCTTCTTGAACTGGTTCTGGGGGACTATTTAAAGGGTTGGGTTTTGTTTCAGTGGTGGTTTGAGTGTGTTAATATAGTCATGATCGATTAAGGGTAACCGCACTCGGTATGTCAGAGGTGCATGTCGATCGATGGGAGGTGTGTTGTGCCGATAAACGTCTGAATCACTCTGTCGATCGATGGTTGGGTCAACCAATCGATCGATTTTATCATAGAAAGGGGAGGGTGGGTGAGGATGCTTAGCTGCGAATTCCTCATGAGTTAGAATTCGAATTGCATTGCATTCAGTCGATTTAGCGGATGACGTCGATCGATGACTGGAGTAATCCGTCCATCGATCTTCATCATGGTTTGTCGATCGATGCGAGTTCATCAACATCGGTCGACACCATTGGGATCCGCCGAGACTCATGGAGCTTTCGATTTTGAAGTCTCCTTCCTCAAGCTTTTCATGTCTCACCACTTGCCAGAAATCATCATCTATGATGGCATTTACGTGGTGTTTTCCTTTGTCAGCTCCTGCCTCTCTAGCGAAAGCTTCTTGCCTCTTTATAGTTTCTCCAGTCTGAATCACTTGCGTTTCAAGTTTTCTCACCTGAGTCCCTAAGGTCTCGATTTTGGTGTTCAGATTGTTGTAGGCGGAGTCTATTTTACCGTTGAAATCCACGGTGATTTGTTGTTGTCCCAACAGTACTCGATCAAGCATTTCTTCGATCTTGCTTTCTTGAGTCTGGGGTGGTGGATTCTGGTAGTAGGAGTTCGAGTAGCTTTTGCTGTTGTTGAAGGGTTTTTGAAATTGTGAACTCTGGTTATTTCTTTGACCATTTCCAAAGAAGTTTATGTTTCCGCCTTGGTTTCCAAATTTCTGGAATCCGGTACCTCTGATGTAGTTCGTATTTTCTTCTCCTTCCATTTCTGCTACTTCTCCTTCAGCTAAACAGACTTGCTTCCTAAGAAGCTCGTGCACCACATCTAACTTAGCTCTTACTTCGTCCATATGTTCCTTCCCGATAGAGGCTACAGACTTCTTCCGTTCAGAGTTAGTGTTTTTGGTGCTGCTGCTGTTACCAACGTTTTCGATAAGTCTCACAGCTTCTAACGGATTCTGAGTAGTGAAGTTTCCTTCACTCGCCGTATCAAGAGCCATTTGATATTGTAAGGCGAGACCTCGGAAGAAAGTACTTAGCAGCTGCACTTCGTTAAATCCGTGGTGTGGACAGTCTCGCTGGAAGAACCTAAATCTAATCCACGCATCTTTGAAGGACTCTCCAGCCTCCTGCGAGAATGTGGAAATTTTGTTTCGAAGTTCTTCAGCGCGCGCCTCATCGAAGAAATTTCGTAAAAAAAGCATTCTTAATGTCGGCCCAGGATTTTAAGGATCCTGTGGGTTGCTGCCTAAGCAAGTGCATTGCTTCTCCATTCAACGTGTATTTGAAGAGCTTGCACAGCAGGTAATCTTCGGGGACTCCTTCCATCCGAATAGCAGCGATTAAATCCTTAAACCGTTCTAGATGCTCCATAGGATGCTCGTGCGGTAACCCATAGTAGGGTATCTGCGACACGAGAGTGTAGTATTGAGGCTTCAGCTCGAAATTCTGCTTCTGGATATCCGGAAGTCGAATAGCTGATCTGTTGGAATAGTACTCATTTGGGCGACTGTAGTCGGCCAGTGGTTTCGATCGAGGGTCCTCGTCTACAGGTTTTGATCGACTGTAGTCCTGTAGCATCAGCATCAGGAATAACAGTCCCCTGAGCGTCTCTTTTCTGACATGTTGCATTACGCAGATGACCGTCTGGGTCATACAGGATTCCGTTCTCGTCCTGTGTTAGAATAATAATGTTTACCATTTTTGACGACACGGTATCGATCGACATACGTGGTGTAATATCGATCGTTGTCGAACGATTAGGATCGATCGACGATGAAGGTCTGGTGTCGGTCGACGCTTGGTTGTGAGTATTGATCGACGACGAAGTTGTTGCGTCGAGCGATGTGGAATGTTGACCTCTACGGATGGTGCGTTCCAAATGAGCAGGATCGTCTAAGAACAGCAAGTCTTTCTCCTTGTTGCTTCTGGTACCGCTGGGCATGCACCTGAAAAGACAAGAAAAAGATTATGTTAGAAAGGGGGTAGAGAAGAGAATAAGAATCAATAAAACTAAATCTAATGGCGATCAAAGCTCCCCGGCAACGGCGCCAAATTTGATACCACTCAAATTACCCTAAAGAGTGTTACTCTCATCAAAAGAAGTTCAGATGTAGTACTTAGGGATCAAATCCACAAGGAGCTAGGGAACAATTAAATCTAGTGTTATTAATTCTGAGAGTTGTAAATGTTTAAATGAAATAGCAATAGTAACAAGCGAAGTAAATAGTAAATGTAACTTGGTTGGAAATGATATTAGATGCAGGGCCACTATTCAGGTGTTGGAGATTATAATATCTATAGATGCCTACTTGTTGCATGCATGATATGTTAGAGCTCAGCCGCTTAACTCAGTGATCAGCTGTCGCATTTTTCACTGGTTAACAAGCTAGATCTCGTGTCTCAACGGTTAAAATGTTGACAACGAAAGAGTGTCGATCGATGGTCCTATAGGGACGTCGACCGATACACCTTTACCTACGTCGACCGATAGTCAGTTGAGGACATCGATCGACGGGTTCTAGCCAGGCCTATGCGCGAGTATGATATGCCCTATTAAGATACTAAATTGGCGGTTAGCCCTCTCTAGCAGTCCTAATATGATAGAAAGATGTCAGGATGAGATAACAAGGGTGCTTGAGTATGTAATCCTATCATGAATATCACAAGAAGGCAGATCTATAGTTCGAGGCTAATCGCACAAACCTATATGAACCCTGAATCTAACAAATGAACTACTCAGACATAGCAAAGCAATTCATAAAAATGAAAAAATGGGAATTCATAGTATAGATGAAAAAAAATGAAAACAAGGAGTTCCAATCACAAGTGATCTTCTCTCCAAAACTCTTTGTCTTTCTCTCTCAAAGTAAAATTGTAACAAAAAGCTCTCTCTGCCGTCAAAACACTTAGGCAGTATATAATCTACTAGGTTAAAAACTCGTCAGGGCAATTTTTGTAATTTGGCCTGGACTTGGGATTCAAGTCCGCTGGATCCAAAATGTCGCATGTCTAATGTCTCGATATCGATCGATGGTACTTGATCGATATTAATCTTCATTTGTTGAGGCATCTATTGGTGTCGATCGACAGCACTGGATGCGCATCGATCGATTGTTCTCTCTCTCGAAGATGCAGTTTTGTCTCTTCTCAGTTTTGCTTGCTCATTTTCCCTTCCTCTTCTCGTGTATGTTCGCCATTTTTGATATTGGTGTTTATCCTTTGAAACTTGACATTTATCTTTCGAACTTGACTGTTATCTTCTCCTTAGATACGACGTCAATTTTATAAAAAGTTCAACGTAGTCGTATAGTTGAGGCGGTTAAGGTGCTAAGTTAACCGTTGTCGTTTTATACGATCAATCTAAATCTATGCGAGAAAATAAGTCTTTGCGGTTTATTTTTTTTTTCTTATAAAGTTTCAATGGTAACTCCAATCAAGACGAAACAAGAGACGTTTCGATCGAGATTTGAAGGAGAACACAAAGATGGAGGTAACGGCGAGTAGGAGCAAGCGAAGGGTTTAGACGAGTCTTACTTGTTTTCGTCATAAAATCTCAATGGAAACTCCGATTGAGACGAAACAAAAAGCGTTTCGATGAGGATTCAAAAGAGAACCTAAAGGAGGACCTTTCTGAGGCCTGACGGGTTGCTATGTAGCGAGTGAAGGTCTGACAGGTCGCTACGTAGCGAGTGGAAGCAAGCCAAGAAGAGTCCTACTTGTTTTCGTCATAAAATCTCAACGGAAACTTCGATTGAGACGAAACGAAAAGCGTTTCGATGAGGATTCAAAAGAGAACCCAAAAGAGGACCTTTATGAGGCCTGACAGGTCTCTATGTAGTAAGTGAAGGTCTGACAGGTCGCTACGTAGCGAGTGGAAGCAAGCCAAGAAGAGTCCTACTTGTTTTCGTCGTAAAATCTCAACGGAAACTCCGATTGAGACAAAGCGAAAAGCATTTCGATAAGGATTCAAAAGAGAACACAAAGGAGGACCTTTTTGAGGCCTGACAGGTCGCTATGTAGCTAGTGAAGGTCTGACAGGTCGCTACGTGGCGAGTGGAAGCAAGCCAAGAAGAGTCCTACTTGTTTTCGTCGTAAAATCTCAACGGAAACTCCAATTGAGACGAAACGAAAAGCATTTCGATGAGGATTCAAAAGAGAACCCAAAGGAGGACCTTTCTGAGGCCTGACAGGTCACTATGTAGCAAGTGAAAGTCTGACAGGTCGCTACGTAGCGAGTGGAAGCAAGCCAAGAAGAGTCCTACTTGTTTCCGTCGTAAAATCTTAACGGAAACTCCGATTGAGACGAAACGAAAACCGTTTCGATGAGGATTCAAAAGAGAACCCAAAGGAAGACCTTACTGAGGCCTGACAGGTCGCTATGTAGCGAGTGAAGGTCTGACAGGTCGCTACGTAGCGAGTGGAAGTAAGCCAAGAAGAGTCCTACTTGTTTTCGTTGTAAAATCTCAACGGAAACTCCGATTGAGGCGAAACAAAAAGCATTTCGATGAGGATTCAAAAGCAAACCCAAAGGTGGACCTTTCCGAAGCCTGACAGGTTTCTATGTAGTGAGTGAAGGTCTGACAGGTCGCTACGTAGCGAGTGGAAGCAAGCCAAGAAGAATCCTACTTGTTTTCGTCGCAAAATCTCAACGGAAACTCCGATTGAGATGAAACAAATAAGCGTTTCGATGAGGATTCAAACGAGAACGCAAAGGAGGACCTTTCTGAGGCCTTACAGGTTGCTACGTAGCGAGTGGAAAGTTGGCTTGAGCTCGGTCGCTACGTAGCGACCGAGCTGTGTTCGTGCTCGGTCGCTACGTAGCGACCGAGCTGTGTGAGTGCTCGGTTGCTACGTAGCGACCGAGCTGTGTGCGTGCTCGGTCGTTACATAGCGACCGATCTGTGTGCGTGCTCGCTACGTAGCGACTGAGCTGTGTGCGTGCTTGGTCGCTACGTAGCAACCGAGCTGTGTGTGTTCTCGGTCGCTACGTAGCGACCGAGCTGTGTGTGTTCTCGGTCGCTACGTAGCGACCGAGCTGTGTGTGTGCTCGGTCTCTACGTAGCGACCGAGCCTTGTGCGTGCATTGAGATTTCATAAATGTTTTCGGAAAACTTGTTATGGTAAAACCCTTACGCATTGAGATTTCTTTTGTTCGGTAATGAGCCAAACTTACGGGGTTTGATAAGATTTATCGTTTCCCTTTATGTTTAGAAAGAGAAATCGCGAGCTCGTTTCATTGCACTTCCTGCGGCGAAAAGTCACAGCAAGGTTTTTTGATTTTCTCAAGAACTGTGGCGTGTGCGTAGGCTTTGGCCATAGGCGCAGTTGCGGCTGGGGTTGTCTTTCCAGCGTTATTGCAAACTGCAATTTTGTTTTTCATATTTCCAGACATTGTTTTGATCAAGCGTTTTGTGGCTGAGAGTTTGATTAATCCGTACCCCCCTCCTTCTAGCACCAAACTGTGGGAACCGATATTCACACTGTCGATTTCCGTTTAAATAAGGAAAGTAGGAGAGCCCTAATTTCACAGAGCTCCTGGACATCTGCTAATACCACATGCTAAGCAATCAGAACACGAAATAAAAACGACAAAGTATAAAAATCATAAAAGTAGAGAAAAGTAGATCTTATTCCGAATCTGCGTTTAAGCGTTACAACAAGGTATAAGCCTGGGCTCGAGAGCTGTCGATGATATTCCTAGTTCTGTCAACCCTAAGTCGGCTAAACCTAATTGAGTTACAGCTCGAATAACAAAAAATGGAAAATTGCCTAAACTGCTCTAAGTGCTAAGTTTGCTGTGTAAAAAATTCTCCCTCCATTCCTCACGCCTAGGACTCCTTATATACTCGCTCCTAGGTCGGTTTACGCTTTTCCCCTTCTGCCCTTAAGCCGTTATAGCCTAAAAATGGAGATATTTCATTTTCCCGATCTTCGTTATTATCTTCAAAATTTCATATTTATCCATAGAAACTTGACATTTATCTTTCCTTGCGAACCAAGCGTAAACCATCCTACGGTTTACGGGCTGATGGTTAAGAAATCGTAAGGTGGGCTTCGAGTCATGTCTTAGGTCCCTTTGGGCCGTCTTTCGACTTGAAGCGTTTATTACGACTTCTTTCGATAAAAACGAACTTTCCGCATTTTTTATCGTAAAGTTTGATTGACGACTTTGAATGGCGGAAAACATGAAATGGAGACAACATCGAAGGGTAGACGAGAATGCATGGATTCGTGTCGTATCGACGTTTTGGAAGAGCTCGGTCGCTACGTAGCGATCGAGCTTAGCTCGAGCTTGGTCCGAGTTTGGCTTGAGCTCGGTCGCTAAGTAGCGGCCGAGCGGGACGGACGCTCGGTCGCTACCGAGCCTACGTAGCGACCGAGCTCGGTTCGAGCTTGGTCGCTTCGCATTGACCGGGCAGTGTGCATGTGCGGTAGTTGCATAGTGACTGAGCTTGGTTTGTCCGTGTACCGATCGTCACATTCGAACCTATCCGTGGCTGGCTTAGATAGGTTTCCGTTGCCTTGGGACAGCTTGTGTTTAGTGGTTCGATTGAGATTGGAACAAGATTTTACCGCAAGGCTCTTCGTAAATATTTCTTTACGAAGATTACTTTTCTTCAAAACGTTCATGCCGATTTTTACAGACTT
Source organism: Brassica juncea (assembly GCA_018703725.1). Taxonomy (NCBI): domain Eukaryota; kingdom Viridiplantae; phylum Streptophyta; class Magnoliopsida; order Brassicales; family Brassicaceae; genus Brassica; species Brassica juncea. Next base: position 12,161,242 of record CM031927.1, read on the forward strand.
TCAGACATTGATTCCGTCGTGATCGATTTTGACCCCAACAACGCCTTCCAAAAATTTGAGGTGAATCTAGGATCTCGATCGAAGACTATATCTGTTGGCACACCATGCAACTTCACAATTTTGTCCACATACATCTTTGTCAATACTTCTACCTTATATGTTTCCTTCATAGGTAACAAGTGCACCACCTTCATCAGTCTGTCGACAATCACCCATATTGCATTATTTGATCTTCCTCGAGCCAGCGGTAACCCAGTGATGAAATCCATGAATATGGAATCCCATTTCCACTGAGGTACTGGTGATATACCCTGGATTTGACCCGTTTTCATCCATGGTATATAAGTGTTTTGCTATATATATATATATATATATATATATATATATATATCTATGTTTTCTACACTTCTAGGTATGTTTTCAGGTTCAGGTGCATTTCGGAGTAAAGGTATGACTTTCGAGCATTTTGGAGCTTAAAGGACGTTTCACCCGAGCTGACCATGTAGAGGTCGACGAGAGGAAGAACAATCGATCGATGCGCATCCAGTGCTGACGATCGATATTAATCTTCATCTGTCGAGACATCAGACAAGTGACATTTTGGATCCAGCGGACTTAAAACCCAAGGCCAAGCCAAATTACGAAAATGCCTAGACGAGTTTTTAACCTAGTAGATTATATACTGCCTAAGTGTTTTGACGGCAGAAGAGCTTTTGAGTTACAGTTTAATTTTGAGAGAGAAAAGAGAGTTTTGGAGAGAAGATCACTTGTGGTTGGAACTCCTTGTTTCCATTTGTTTTCATCTATTCTATGAATTCCCATTTCTTCATTGTTATGAATTGCTTTGCTATGTCTGAGTAGTTCAATTATTTGATCCAGGGTTCAGATAGGTTTGTGGGTTTAGTCCCAAACTATAGATCTGCCTTGTTGTGATATTCATGATAGATTTGTATTCATTGCTTGTTTTAGCCTTGCTAACAAGAACTTGATCATAGGATTGCATACTCAAGCACCCTTGTTATCCCATCCTGACATCTATCTATCATATTAGGACTGCTAGAGAGGGCTAACCGCCAATTTAGTATCTTAATAGGGCATATCATACTCGCGCATAGGCCTGGCTAGAACCCGTCGATCGATGTCCTCAACTGACTATCGATCGACGTTGGCAAAGGTGTATCGGTCGACATCTTAATAGACCATCGATCGACACTCTCTCGTTGTCGACATACTAACCGTTGAGACACGAGATCTAGTCTGTTAACCAGTAAAACATGCGACAGCTGATCACTGAGTTAAGCGATTGAGCTCTAACATATCATGCATGTAACAAATAGGCATCTATAGATATTATAATCTCCAACACCTGAATAGTGGCCCTACATCTAATATCATTTCCAACCAAGTTACATTTACTATTTACTTCGCTTGTTACTATTGCTATTTTATTTAAACATTTACAACTCTTAGAATTAATAAACACTAGATTTAATTGTTTCCTAGCTCCTTGTGGATTCGATCCCTAAGTACTACATCTGAACCTTTTTCGATGAGAGTAACACTCCTTAGGGTAATTTGAGTGGTATCAACTGGTAAGCTTTGTAACAATCCTCCTGGAATCTGATGCTCGACTTTGACATGTTGACAAGTTTGACGTTGAGCCACCCATCGCGCCACTGATTTCTTCATTCCTGGCCAATGATAATACCTTCGGATATCTTGGTACATTTTCGTACTCCCGGGATGGATACTGAGTAACGAATGATACGCCGACTTCAAAATCTCATCTCGTAGCCCTTCTCCCTATAGTACTGATATCCTCCCAATAAGTAATAGTGTAACATCTGCTGCCACATGATAGCCACTTGCGTTTGGAGATTCTTGATTTTTAACTTCTGTGATGATTCCTTTTAACTTCTCATCACGTTGTTGCTCTTGTCTGATCCGTGCGAGTAAAACTGCCTGGTTTACGGTATGTATGCCTAAAGGCTCACTTGCCTCCCCTTCAATTTCCCATAAAGTCATCAACTTGAGTTCAGTTGATAATGCTTCCACTTCCTTTCCAACATCAGAAGCCAACTTTCTACGATATAGTGCATCTGCGACCACATTAGCTTTGCCTGGATGATATTGAATCTTCAGGTTGTAATCCGCCACAAACTCAATCCATCGCTTTTGTCGGAGGTTCAGATCAGGCTGTGTGAACAAGTACTTGAGACTCTTGTTGGGCTCAAAAACGGTTGCGACGAAGTTAACATCCAAAACGTCCGAGGAAGAAAACGAGAATTTCTCTGGTAAATACTTTTTCGAAATAGATTCTTTCTTACGAAAAACTTTGAGGAGGAAAAACAAGACATCCGACGAGAGCTCGAAAGAGGTCGCTACGCAGCGACCGGGCTCGAGCCAAAGCTCGGTCGCTACGTAGCGACCAAGCTCAGCCAAGCTCGGTCGTTACGTAGCGACCGAACGTCCGTCCCTCTCGGTCGCTACGTAGCGACCAAGCTCAGCCAAGCTCGGTCGCTACATAGCGACCGAGCATCCGTCCCGCTCGGTCGCTACGTAGCGACCGAGCTCAGCCAAGCTCGGTCGCTATTTAGCGACCAGGCTCGAGCCAAAGCTCGATCGCTACGTAGCGGCCGAGCTCTACCAAAACGTTGATCTGACACCAGACTATGCATTCTCGTCAAACCTTCGATGCTATCTCCTGAAGACCGTAGCGAACTCGGTTCATGTTTTGCGGATTGAAACCGTGGAAAGTTCGTTCTTTATCGAAAGAAATCGTAGTAAACACTTCAAGTCGGAAGACGGCCCAAAGGGACCTAAAACACGACTCGAGGCCCACCCTACGATTTCTCAACCAAAAGCCCGTGAATCGTGGCACGATTTACGCTTGGCGCGCAAAAAAAGATAAATGTCAAGTTTCCGCGGATAAATATGAAATTTTGAGGATAATTACGAAGATCGGAAAAAATGGAATAACTCCATTTTATGCTATGACGGCTTAAGGGCAGAAGAGTAAAAGCGTAAACCGACCTTGGAGCGAGTATATAAGGAGTCCTAGGCGAGAGGCATGGAGAGAGACTTTTTCAGAGCAAAACATAGCACTTAGAGCATTTAGGTAATTTTCCGTTTTTGTTATTTCGAGCTGCGACTCAGATGGTTTAGCCGTCTTAAGGTTGCTAGAACTAGTAATCTCGCCGACAGCTCTCGAGCCCAGGCTTATACCTTGTTGTAACGCTCATACGCAGATTCGGAATAAGATCTACTTTGCTCTCTTTTCGATTTCTTATATTTTATCGTTGTTATTCTCGTGTTCTGATTGCTTGACGTGTGGTATTAGCAGATATTCGGGTCCTCTGGGAAATTAGGGTTTTCCTAGTTTCCTTATTTAAACGGAAATCGACAGTGCGAATTTCGGTTCCCACAACTCTTATGATCTGTGAATACTTCCACGACTTCTCCATATAAATAAGATCTCCAAATCCTTAACGCAAACACCACTGCCGCCATTTCTAAATCTTGTGTTGGGTAGTTCTCTTCATGTTTCCTGAGTTGCCTTGACGCATAAGCAATTACTTTGTCTTCCTGCATCAACACACAAACCAACCCAACCGTAGAAGCATATGCGTACACAGTGTAAGGTTTACCTTGTTCAGGTAATTCCAATACCGGTGTTGTGGTCAAAGCTTTCTTCAGTCTCTGAAATGCTTCATCCGTTTCTTTTCCCCAGATGAACGGAACTCCTTTTCCAGTCAACTTTGTCGGGGGCTTAGCGATCGAAAAAAAGTCCTTGACGAACTTTCAATAATACCTGGCTAACCCGAGGAAACTTCTTACCTCGGTTACTGTTGATGGCCTTTGCCATTCCTCGATGGCTTTCACCTTTTCCGAGTCTACGGAAACTCCTTCTCCAGACACTTGGTTGCCCAAGAACCGATCTCTCTTTTCCAGAAAAAACACTTGCTGAACTTGGCATACAACTTCTGGTTTCTTAACTGTTCCAACACTAGCTTCAAGTGTGCTTTGTGCTCTACCTCTGTCTTGGAATATATTAAAATGTCATTTATGAAGATTATCATGAACTTGTCGAGATAATCATGGAAGACTTCATTCATCAATCTCGTGAAGGCCGCCAGTGCATTAGTAAAGCCAAAAGGCATTACTACGAACTCGTATTGTCCATAACGAGTTCTAAATGCAGTCTTCATGACATCACCTTCTGAAATTGGAATCTGATGATAGCCCGATGCCAAGTCGATCTTCGAAAACCAACTTGCTCCCCTTAGCTGATCCAACAACTCGTCTATCCTCGGAAGAGGATACTTATCTTTGATAGTGATATTGTTGATTCCTCGATAATCAATGCAAAGTCGCATGCTACCATCCTTCTTCTTGACAAATAAGACCGGAGCTCCCCATTGTGAAGAGCTAGGTCTTATGAAACCTTTCTCCATTAAATCTTCAAGCTGTGTCTTCAACTCTGCTAACTCCGCAGGTGCCATGCGGTAGGGAGCCTTTGCTATCGGCTTCGCTTCAGGTTCCAAGCTAATTGTGAAAGGGTTACTCCGAGGTGGAGGTAACTCTTTCAACGCTGCAACCACATCCTTGAACTCTTGTACTACCGCAATATCCATAATTTCAACTTCATTGCTAGCAGATCCTTCACTAGCAGTTACTGTTACCAGATACGCTTCTCCATCCTTAAGCAAATCTTCCAATCTCAAGGCAGCTACTAAAGACACAGACTTGTTTGGACTGATCCCGTAAAACACTATTCGTTGTTGCCCGTTCTCCTTGAACAAAATACGACCTTTTCCACAGTCTAATTGTGCCCGGTAGCCTGATAACCAATCCATGCCCAAGATAACTTCATATCCTTTTAAGGGCACGACCAACAAATCTGCCAAGAACATCTTCTCGCAAATGACTAACGGAAGTTTTCAAAGGCATTCTTTTGCTTGGAGGGTTTGGTCTTTGGGAGTCATCACAGCCACATCCATCCTGTCAATCACAAATGAACCCACTCGGCAGCTACCTCAGGGGCCACAAAGCTATGTGTTGCCCCCGAGTCAAACAATACATGTGTGGGACGTCCCGCAACATGTAAAGTTCCTGCCACAACATCGATATATATCAACAACATAAAAATTATCCAATAGAAATTAATCAATCCATCACAAGAAATCACACAACACAAAATCAATCTAGTATGGTTAAAGAACCCAAATACCTGTGATGGGACCCTTAGATGGGCCTGGAAGTTTAGTATCCTCTAGTTCTAAAGCGTAAACTCTACCTCCTATAGCTTGCCTTTTTGGCGCTGGTGCGATTGCAGGTGGAGCTGGAGGAGGATGAACAGTGATTGGCGTAGCTGGGATAGGACGATTGACGCTGCACTGGGTAGAGATGTGTCCTTTCTTTCCATACGTGTAGCATGTAGGATTGTAGGAGTTTGACTGAAAGGATCCAGGTTTATTCCCGTAGCATTCACTTGACTTATGGCCTATCTTGCCACAGTTAAAGCATTTTCCTACGAACAGAGATCGTCGACTTGGCCCTCCCGATTCCTTTTCCTTATCTTTACCCTTAAATGATCTTTGATTTCCACCATACTTTCCTTCTTGATGCTGCTTGGAATTTTTACATGTCGCCTTCTCAGCTTCTAATCCGATCTCCACATTCACAGCCTTTTCCACTAGCTCGGTGAGACTCTCATAGTTCCCGACTGCTAGTCTATTTTCTAACTCAGGTTTTAGCCCAAACATAAAGTTAGATATCATGATTTCTTCATCATCTTGTCCTCGCAGCACGTGTCGTCGCAGTCACATGAACTCAGAATCATATTCTCTAACTGTCTTGTCTCCTTGTACTAGGTTAGCAAAATGACGTTGAAGCCTTCGCTTGGACTCCGGGGTGAAATACTTGCGTTCAAATTCTTTTTTGAATGCTGCCCAAGTGGTGACTAGATGTCCCACTTGGTTATCCCTACTCTCCCACCATTCTGCCGCGTGTTTGTCTAAGTAATACAATGCCATCTTCTTTTTAGACTCCTCGGAACACGTCAGGGTCTCAAAGTTTTTCTCCATGGTTCGAAGCCACTGGTCGGCTTCAAATGGATCTGTCCCTCCTTCAAAATGTGGTGTCTTCATATTCTTCATGGCAGTTATCAATGGTAACATCGGTGTACTAACTGAAGGTTGTGGTGGCACGAGTGGCTGAGGTTGCACTTGAGGTTATTGTAGTGACCTCGCTATCACATCATGAAGCATCTTCAAAGTGTGCTCCATTCCTTGTCCTTGTTGTGGTTGATCATGAACTTCTGGTTCCATCGGGTTGTTCCGCCTTATTGGTCTTGGTATGTTTCTGGTCTTTCCCTTACAGTACGGTTTGGTGGAAAGTTTTCTTCTGGTGGTATCTCTTGATCATGTCCAAACAGATTGTTGTTTCTTCCTACATTTTCTTCACCGGATCCTTGGTTGGTGTGTGCCAGTGTTTGCACCCTTCCCACGGATTCATATCCCAGTCCTCTTCTTCTTGAAACTCTATATGTACCCATCATCCAATCATGCCCTCCTTCACTCCTTCCCCTTCTTGCCATCTACAATCCACGAATAGGAAATTTCCTATTAAGAATACTAATTAAAACGGAAGTCTACTGGTTTCCTAACACATATTTTGCGATACATTTGACTCGATAAAACACGGAAAGTACGTGATTGACCGCATGATCTAAACCTTCCTCTGATACCACCTCTGTAACACCCCCGAACCATTTTAGACATCGGTCAGTCAGCCGGGCAACAATCAAACAAGAACATGCCCGAACGACCTTCCTTTGCCAAGTTCGAAAGTGTTACGACGGTTGAGAATAGACTTTCCAAGTCAGAAACATAATTCTGTAACCCAGAATATCCATTCAAAACTCGTTTCCTCTAATCTTCGGCCTAAGGCTTTGCAACCCATACCAAATTATAGAGTTGTGTTATGTTGGACTAACCTAATATCCGATTCAACACTTCAAATACATACTTTATTTCATATATATAAAACATGAAGTTCACAACTCCAAAATATTATACATATGGTCCATGGACGCACCCGAAAGTAAACACATACATTCCTATATCTTGAAAACGAGTCTTTAGCAAAAGATGTTCAATCTACACCAGCTCCTACAGTTCCGCACGCTATGATCCTTTCTACTGGTCACCTGCAAAAGGATGTGAGGAGTGAGTGAACTAGTTTCACTCAGTGAGCCAGGTTTCTCTATCTAGCATATACAACTACCCGTCATTCTAAACCCCACCCCAAACACAAGCAAGACGGGTAATTCAACAATCAATATTCAAGATCATAAAGCATGACCAATTTAAGTAATAAACCATTAAACCATAATAAAACAAACACTCTTTATGAGTGTCATATCAATCAACAATATATATACCACATAAGGGACACCGGCAATCCCTTCACTATTACACCACACAGGTGTAGGCGCTCGGGAATCGCCTGGTCACGGTCCTCAATCGGAATCGCCGTGCCCCGGTCCTCTATCGGACTCGCCGGGGGCTATCACATCCACGTGTGACACTCGGCCTTGGTGATCAAGCCAGTTAAACCGAGCCCACCACTTTCTGGACCACGACCGGCTTAGTGGTACCATTTGAGGAAGCAATGACCTGCAAACTACTACTAGAACCACCACAAGGTTCTCACACAACAGTACCAACACGAGGTACACACTATAACAACATATGATAATCACACAATCACAATAATCCGGGTGCTTAGACTAGTCTTGCTATCCACTTAGCCAAGACATCGTCTAAAGCCTCAGATCCACAAACTGACACCTAGACCGGTCCGGCTATCCTAGCTCGGAAGCCGTCTCCGATGTCAGGAACTTGCATTAAAAATTCGTTAACAAAAATTAACTGTGACTCACAGTGATTAAGCGAAGTGGCTCGACTCTTTTGATTCCGGATGTTGACTGTTGGGGTCAAAATCGGTACGACGGAATCAATGACCAAAACTTTCCACAAAAATAAAGATACGTTTTATAAAACACAAGAAGTTGTTTTATAAAATTCTAAGAACTTTCTGAACAAAGGAAATCTGCGCCAAACTTGGAAATTGTCATCTCGGAAAAACGAACGAAACAATCTCCGATTACACGATTGCCTAAGTTAAGCAAAAAACCGCAAAAACCGCATCCGCCACACTACGAGCAGGTTCGACCGAACCAGTTCGACGTACGATGAGCCGAACCAGCCGGTTCGGCTCGCCGCACCACGAACTGGCGAGCTGATCACCTCAAATCAGTTTGCCGTACGGCGAGCTGATCACCTCAAATCAGTTCGCCGTACGTCAAGCTGTCCGTCCCGAGCCTCGCTCCCCCGCATTCTCAACACAAGGCATACGTTCTTCGATTCGATCATGCTCTGAACCATGGTCGAAACGTCTCTCGTTTCATCTCGATACGTCTTACCATTCGAGTTTTACAATAAAAATCGTAAAAGTCTTCTTTTCTCGTAAAATTCGGGAAGATCGCATAAAACGGCAACGATTAGATGAAACATCGTACATTGTCAAAATATACGGTTAATTCGAGACGTTTCATGAAAACAGCATCGTATCAGGAAACGATCTCGTCTAAAATCGTAAAACGGTTTTATCGCAAAACGGCTCAGAAAGTCCTAAAACGCAATAAAAGCCTATTCACGATTTAGACGAAGTCCAGCCCAAAGATACAATGACGGTTTGACTATTTACTCGCAGAAAGAAGATAAATGTCAACTTTGAAGATAAATGTCAAGTTTGAAGATAAATAGAAAATTTCCGAAGAAAAATGGAAAGATCGTGATAAATGGAAGATTTCCGATAGATTCGAATCTGGGCGAAAAGGAAGGACTAAACCACCTAAGGAGGAGTATATAAGCAGAAGGCCAAGGACAGAAGAAGGGATACGATTTTCAGATCTCTCACCACCAAAACATAGCACTTAGGAATATTTTTCTGTTTTTGTTATCGAGCTGCGTCTCAACTAGGGTTTTATTCTTAAATTGCTAGAACTAAAAAAAATATAATAAAATCATTAATTAAAATTAATAAATTATATTTACTAGTAATTAATAGTAATTTTCGTATTTTTTTTTAATATTAGCATTATTTAGGAATTTAGTAATTAGAATTTGTCTTTACAGAGGACATCGATCGACGAGGCATTACTGCCATCGATCGATGCGGGCATATCGACGGTTTTAACACTAACTTCACTCGATATCAACTCGTTTCCTCTTCCACACTCACAAACTAAACCAAAAACAAAAACACCCATTTTCTCTCTCGATTCTCGACGGATTTCATCCGTTCTTTGCCTAAATCCACTCGATTTTCCACTCTGTAACTGTTAAATCCACTCCCGAAATCAACATTCAAGGTATGCACTTGAAATTTTCAATTTTTCGAAAAATTAGGGTTTTCATTTTGAGTTGGATTAGAACGCCTGATTTAGTGTGATTGAGAGATGTTTTTGAAGTTCATATTGCTTATCTAGAGTTCGGTTTGTGATTTCCATGCATTTAGATTCGTATAAACGCGATTTGGAGTTGAGTGATTTTGCAGGTTTCGCGACTCGACATCGGTCGATATGAACTTGTTCGCATCGACCGATGCTCTCTTGTCGGATTGTTCCGACACGACGATATCGATCGATGTTCAGTATAACCCATCGATCGATATTACATTTTATTCGACAATGCTAACCTTCTTTTCTTCTTGGTTTCAGATGAGCAGCTCAGAGACAAACGCACGAAACAGAGAACTCAGGTCGAAAAGGAGGTTCGACGAGACTAGCAGCTCCTCCAACCCACAGCGTCATCCATGGCCTTGCCCCGAAAACACACCATTCGATGTTCCGGGCTATGCTGATCCTAAGGCAGCGATCAACAGCAACGAGTGCCGTCATCGTCCTCTGTCCGATAACTGGGACGACTACGACAGCCTCTTCTACAATGCCTGGCTAGGAATCTCTATCGAGCCCACCAAATTCCTTGACCGACCCATCCTGAAGAAACTCGGGATCGAGGGGGATGTTAAGGACATGATCACACAGCTAGGACTCGGTACCATGCCCTCTCGCGCTTACGACCTCTACCCCGATCTCGTCCGCCAATTCATGGCCACTGGCAAGGTCACCTACAGGACTTCAACTGCGAGGGTAGCGGGAGAAAGCACTTTGACCTTCTTCGCCAGAGGGACACGCTACAGGATCGCTATCTCTGAGCTCTGCCGCATCTGCGGTTTCGATGAGAGCATCGCCTCTTACACGGTCCCACCTTTCTCACACATTGAGGAATTCTGGGACATCGTCGGCACAGGAGTTTGGGACACGAACAGGGCCGTGCTATCAGACATCCGCCATCCTGCACTTCGCTACTTCCTACGGCTCCTTGCAAACACACTTGTTTGCAAGATGGAGCCAAACAAGGTCAGGATAAAGGAGCTCACACTACTTTTCTGCGCAGTGAACGGCGTGGTGGATTTGGTTGAGTTGGACGAGGATGGCGAGGTAAGCCCGCCGAACCTCGGAGCTGTCTTTGCCGCGTATTTGGTGGAGCTAAAGAAGAAGCCCTTCACCAGCAAGGGCAAGAACAAGAAGGAGACAGTTGGGAGTCTTCTGACCCCGATTTTCCAGTATCTCGGCATCCACCTCGACTCTCGCTCTGCCGACCGCGACCACGCCTTCCTTGACGAGCAGCACTTGATGCACTCGCTATGGCTCGAGGAAGGGAAGCTCTGGTGCCTCAGGATCGCGACGAGCATCGCCTTCTACCCTACCAGATAGGAGGATCACTGACTTCGGCAACACGTGGAGCAGCTTTGATGCATGCCAAACGAGGCATTCCTCCGTAACCCGCGGAACATGTCACGCCGACCTCCCAGCATTCACCGTACCAGAGCTCAGGACGCACAGGCACCTCCTCTCCCCGACTTCCCGAACATCCCGGACATCCCTATGCAAGACCAGGGAGACTTTCAGAGGTTCGTGGTGGACGCTCTTCAGGCCATCTGGGCTAGAGTGTCTTGTCGGAGCAGGAGAACCACAGGAGCACAGGCACCAGCACCAGCAGCACGCAGGAACCCATCCCCAGAGGAAGATGAGGAGACTGATGAGGACACCGATTAGTCCTCCCATCTCTATCTCTTCTCCTCTTATTATGAACTTGTTTATTTATTTCCCGAACTTGTAGGATTTATGTTTTTAAACTTATATTTTATGTTTGAGGATGCTTATTATTTCTTATGCTTGATTGTCTAACAGAGCTAACATTAGGCAAGGAACTTCGAGTTTGACTCCAAGCATATGCGAAAATGTATGTGCTTCGCCATCGATCGATATGGAGAGGATTACATCGATCGATTATGGCGACTAACATCGATCGATATGGAGAGGATTACATCGATCGATGTGTAGTACGGATAGGTACTTCATTTTTACTCTAACATTCTCAAAAATCTAACTTGATTTTAACCTACCCTTGGACACTTTGCACCAAGTCGGTGCAATTTAAGTCTGGGGGAGGTAGTTACTAACACCATTTTCTTGAGTTTTTGTCAAAAATCTTTTCAAAAATAATTTTATTGAGTCAAGAAGGGGATTATGAACTAATGATTTCTACTTGAATGTCTAACCACTTTCTAGCACCATTCTAGATTTACTGACTGCAGATAATACTATAGATGCTAAAGTGGATCAACCAGTCAACTATACACACTTGCTAGCTTGTTAGAAAGAACCGAAGCTAACCTCCAACACTAACCTGACTTAACTGCTTGTTCTGGGGCTTGGTATACATGAGAATGGATTTTTCAGACAAGTCTGGAAGGTAACGCCTGGTTTAGATTATTTATCACATTTTCTCTCTCTAAATTTTGACCCTAGATTAGTTAGTGAGTACTAAAAAAAAAAAAAAGGGATCTATTGTTTAATTAGGATGAGTCTGAACAGGACTTGGTGGCTAAAACCATTAAGGTTTGATTCATAAAGACTCAAATAAAAGAGTTCGAAACGAGACTTGGAGGCGGCAATCTTCAAAGCTCGCTTTCGCAAAGAACTATTGGATATAGGTCAAAAAGAAGTGAACAGAACTTGGTGGCAACCACCATTAAGTTTTGATTCATGGACGCCTGTCCAATCTTGATCACTGATCCTGCAATGGAAGCAGACTTTGACCCAAGAGAGAAATTTAGTGAGATAGAAACTAGGAACTAACTTTTACATACAGCTCCAGATACTTGTCTGAAATCCTTGCATCCTGTGATCGATACTCCCAAGGTAAAGCCTACACTTTTTACATTAAGAAATGAGGTTGGTTGAGGAGATTGATACTAAGATTAGTTAAGATTGTTGGCTAGATGATTTTGGTTTCTAAGCTAGGATATTGCATAATGTATATCTGTAAGAACGAACCTTAGATGTGGAATGGAATATTGTAGAGGTGATAATTTCAATGTTTCAAATATGTGAGTCCCTGATGTTTTCAACCCTCTTTCAGAGAGATTGTCCATTGGTTTAACTTGAGGACAAGTCAAAAGATAAGTCTGGGGGAGTTGATATACCATGATTTTCACCCGTTTTTATTCATGGTATATAAAGGTTTTAAGATGTATTACTCATGTTTTAGAGTCTTTTTAAAGCAAATACAGGTTTATTCACCTGATGGAAAGAAATGATACTTTTGGGACATTTTGGTCGATCATAATCACTTACTATCGATCGACATACATATATGTGCATCGATCGATACGCAATCACACGGATGAAATCGCAAATTAAAATATTTCATTTCCCAGAAGATCTATTATTTACAACTTAAGTCCCTAGCCGCCTGTTAGGCTATATGTACTAGGGTTTTGTATCATTTCTAAGAGACACTTGCAAAAGACCTAGTTTTGGAGAAGGAGCATTTTGGCTACCATTAGGAGAGCTTAGGATTGGAGAGATAGATGCGAGACTGCAAAACAGAGAAAAATCTTGAACTCCTTTATTTCTATTACTCTATCTATTTGTGTTCTATGTTTCATTTGAGTTTATTTCACACCATCATGACTTTGTCTCTCATGAATATGTTTGAGTAAACCAATTGTTAGATTTAGGTTTCTCACCATGGTTGAAATTATGTACTGCTAATATGACTGTTAAAAGGTGTTTTGATTGTTCTTTCATTGCTTATGGACTTAATGCTAAAATTGGGATTGATCACCTTCATTTTAGATCTTAGGATTAATTGAGTCCAACTAACCGTTTCCCCTCAATACTTGAACCCATTTGCATAATCTAACTAACTCAGGCGCAACGACAATTGGTCTGAGAAGGTTAGAGAACAAGTTAATCTCTTTCGCAAAGCTCGCTAGAATAACCGTCGATCGATGCAACTATCGTTCTGTCGGTCGACCGTTACAAAGGTGTATCGGTCAATGTACATCAAAGTCACATCGATCGACACTCTCTCGAGATCAAAATACGACAGTTGAGATCCGAGATCTAGTGAAGATAACCTATCCGGTTAAATCAATGTTTAGTTCAAGAACCATTAAACCCTTTAGTCTAAACTAAGTGCATACATTTTATACCCGAGAATTGCCTGACTCTAGCTGCTTTCCCAATCTTGAAACCACTTCAATTCAATCTATTGAATCACTGTTGTTTTCGATTTATCATTTACTGCTTTTAAAACTATTAAAACCTTTTAGTCTATCTTCATTTCTAATTATTTAAGTCTGTTGAGTAATCCTGGAGTCTCTGTGGATTTGATCCCTAAGTACTACATCTGAACCTCTTTTGATGAGAGTAACACTCTTTAGGGTAATTTGAGTGATATCATGTTGACACTTAGCAGGTTAAATGGTTGACACCACATCCTGATTCCTTAGATCAAGCCACCTCGAGCTTCTCAGTCGATTTACGCGATTTTGGCTCTTCTGGTGAATTTTCGTCCCGCGATCAATCCCGAATATTTTTCCACTCCTGATCTGATGAGCTGAATATTTTAATATACTCCAGACTAACCTTAACCTTGAGAATAAAAAATTTCCCGAGCCTTCGGCTTCCCCGAGAAATTCCATAAAACCGAAATTAGGATTTTTTTTTATGACGGGGTATTACAGCGCACCTCTCACATGCCAAAGATAGACGTCGCCCGTCTCATGCACTCAGGCCACAACCTAAACCTTCAGCTAACCCTCCAGAGAGCACCAGCACACTTTCAGATGATGCAACAGGGCTTATGTAAGTTGATAAGGCTCCTATGGGGAGAACCTTGAGGAAGAGAAAATGAAAGGTTGCTAAGCATCTAAAAAGGGAAGCTAATGAGAAGGAGATTGAAAGTTTCCAAAAGAGAGTCTTTAGGATTCCATTAGAGAAACCATTCGAGGAGTCCTATTTTACCAGCAAATCGTGGATGTTCTTTAGAGAGACCAAAGAAACTGAAGAGGACTTTAGGAGAATGTTTTGTGAAGCCAGAGAAAAGATGAAGAATAAGATTACACTGAAGAAGAAGAGTGATCGTGGGAAGTTTGCAATACCTTGTACGGTGAAGGGTATTGAGTTCCCACTGATACCACTCAAATTACCCTAAGGAGTGATTTATACTATCTCAAATAAGAGGTCGAGTTGTAGTACTTAGTGATCAAATTCACAGGGAGCTAGGGAACCTAAGGAATCTATTATGATTTGTTAAGCTAGATGGTTTTAGAGATTTAAATGTAAAGTGCAGTTTTATATGGGAAGTTGACTCAGATATTATATATTTTAGGACTTATGACCAGAACCATACAAATTTTTTTTTTATTACTGGCATTTTTTAAATGCCAAGCGTGTCTTTTATCCATGTTATGAGAAAAAACGTATTTACGAGAATGCCATTACTTTTTAACGCCATGTAAGCAAAAATCCGGCGACACGTAGGAATACGCTTCCGTGTTTTCATTAAGTCAGCCGTAAAAGAATACGTCTTTCGTTACGGCTGGTATATGTATAAGTTTCGGCTGACTTATAATAAAATAGTTGACTTAGTAAAAAATGCTTATTTAAGACAATAAGTAAACCACGCGTAAGGGTTGAGTTATATGAATCTAGTTGAGTTATTGGACAACGGCTGACTTACGTACTGATGTTACGGCTGACTTAATCATCGATGGATTGATTTCTGGAAAATTTGGTTGAGTCGTAGTAAAGA
The DNA here is from genome assembly GCA_018703725.1 of Brassica juncea. NCBI lineage: Eukaryota > Viridiplantae > Streptophyta > Magnoliopsida > Brassicales > Brassicaceae > Brassica > Brassica juncea. The sequence continues at coordinate 12,176,481 of CM031927.1, forward strand.
CACGACTCAGTTATATACCCACGGCTGAGTTAATGAACACCGAATGGCTGGGTTATGGGATGTTTGACGGCTGTGTTATCTTAAATCAGCCGAAACTGGATGGTTTAACATGAAACTCAGCTATATTGTGGTTGAGTTATTAGCGAAAGATTAATTACTAGAATAATATTGTTTTACGGCTGAATTGTTAAACGATATGGTTGGCTTATTGTATTTCATCCTATTTACAGCTGGGTTATCGAAAAAGATTAATTACTGAACTAGTATCCACGTTTCGGTAGACTTACTTACTACATGTGGACTGACTTAGGGTGTCTGAGTTATATATTATTTTGGTGGCTGAAAAACCGAATTTCCATGTCAGCTGCCATGTCATCAATTCGGATTTGCCATGTCATCAGTAACGAAAGAACTTCAAAACTAGGTTTTAATCAGCCTGTTCATATTCCTCTCCTCCCCTTTCATACCCGTTATTTCTCTTCTTCATCTATCTCAGTTGGTTATGGATCTGGTTATTATTGTTTCCGGTAACTGGATTAAGAAAAACAAATATGTATTCAACGCTGATAGTAGAGGGTGTAGAGTTCTCCATTTAGATGAGAACTCTACACATGAAGCTTTCGCAAAGTCTGTTCTCGATGATTACGGATTGAATGAAATGAGTGATCATATTCAGCTAAGCTACATGTTCTCGAATAAATCATTGAAAACAATGGCGCACGACACTCCACCAGTGTACGTGTCCAATACTCGACAGTTGCAAGGTTTTGTAGCCCTAAAGAAAATCGAACAACTACGTCTTTGTGTTGAGATTACGGAGAACAAGGACGACAGAGCAAGAGAGAAGACTAAAACAAACTTCAGTTTTAGCTCAGAAGTAGAAGCGTCAGAAGTTGAGTCCAGAGACGATAATTACAGTGGGAGTTACGATGGTTGCAGTTCGGAGAAGGAAGAAGAGGACAATGAGATTGATTGCTCTAGTATTGTGGAAGGAGAAAATCAGAACGTAGGCGGAGAAGATGAAACAGGCAAAGAAAACGAAGAAGACGATGAATTTGATAGCCGATTTGATATGTTCGACGACTCGGACGGTGCGTCATCTGAAGATGATAACTTCAGCTCATACGGTGAGTCTCCTTTAGAAGACGAAGAGACACCAACGATACCTCCCAAGAAGATATATCAGAACTTCTCGATGAGCGGGTCTAAAGAGAGTGAGGAGGTTCTTCTAAGGTTGGAGATGTCGTCGTTAAATCTTGCGGTAGGGCAACGATACGAGAGTAAAGCCGATTTGGAGAGACGACTGAAACTTCTTACAGTGAAGGATCGATTTGATTATGATGTAGACATATCAACCCGAACATTATTCATTGTTAAGTGTTGGGTTGATGGATGTATCTGGAGGGTTCGTGCGTCTACCAAAGGGGAATCCCCGGCGTTCTATGTTTGTATTTACGAATCGAATCATACATGTTCTACAACTGAGCGTTCTAATCGATGTCGAAATGCAACACCAGATATTTTAGGAGAGTTGTACAAGAACTTTCTCGGCGACGTTGGTCCGGCCGTTCGCCCTACGAGTGTTGGAATAGCTATCACTAAGCAGTTTGGTGTAAAGGTAATTACTTTGGTGTAACTGAGTTATGTTTACGAAACAGCTGAGTAATATGTGTTTCGTAGCGGCTGATATATTTACACAATGCGGCCAAGTTATATTAAAATAGTGTTGAATTAGTTTTACGTTGTGACTGACTTAATTGTATGATGTAGCTGAGTTATGTGTATCGTTTTTCATGTGAACAGATGATTATTGAAAATCTTACCGGACGCTGAAATTTGCAAGGGAAATCGTTCAGGGAACACCTGAGAGTGGGGTTTGAACGCTTGCCTTCTTACCTATACATGATAATAAGGGAAAATCCAAGTACAGTTGCGCGTCTTCAAATCGATGAGAATGGAAAATTCATGTATGTGTTTCTTGCGTTTGGTATGAGCGTAAATGGGTTTCCTTTCATGCGCAAAGTTGTGGTTGTTGACGGTACGTTTCTTAATGGTAGATACAAAGGGACGCTTCTCACAGCACTAGCTCAGGATGGTAACTTTCAGATTTTTCCAATAGCCTTCGCAGTGGTTGACACTGAAAATGATGATTCCTGGCATTGGTTTTTTACGCAACTAAAACTTTTGATTCCTGACGACGAGGGTCTTGCGATAATCTCGGATAGGCATAACTCGATTGGGAAAGCAATTACAAATGTGTATCCGCTTGCTTCTCGTGGAATTTGTACGTACCATCTATATAAGAATATACTGGGACGGTACAAAGGAAAAGATGCATTTCGTCTGGTGAAGAAAGCGGCGAGATGTTTTAGGATGTCTGACTTTACTCAGATTTTCGAGGAGATTGAAGCGATTAATCCAGCACTCCACGGCTACCTCCAAAGGGCTGATGTCCGACTGTGGACGCGTGTTCATTTCCCGGGCGAGAAGTACAATTTGATGACTACGAACATAGCGGAATCAATGAACAGAGCATTGTCGAATGCTAGAGGTCTTAACATTGTTCGGATATTAGAATCGATACGGGTTATGATGACCAGATGGTTTGCTGAATGAAGAGAGGATGCCAGATCGCAGCGAACCACGCTTACTCGTGGTGTGGAGAAACTACTACATGTAAGTAAGCCTTTAAAAAAATTAGTCAGCCTTTAAATTCATAAGTCAGTCTTTACAGCTCTTAAGTCAGCCCTTAAGATGTACTAAGTCAGTGTTTCACATTAATTATATATTTTTTAATAGGGTCGTGTAACTGCCGCCAGAGATTTGGCGGTACAGAGGATTGATGATCATCACACTGAAGTTAAATATGGATCTTCCGGCGAGTCTTTGCATGTTGTTAATTTGGTAGAGCGAAAGTGCACATGTCGCCGTTTCGAACTCGAGAAATTACCATGTGTACACGCAATCGCAGCGGCGGAGTACACGAATGTTTCTCGTATATCCCTGTGAAGTCCTTACTATACCAGCAATTATTTGGTTAGCGCATACGCTGAATCGGTCATGCCGGTTGATTCAGCACAACCTGTTCCAGAACTCGTGGCTAACCAACGCTGCTTGCCCCGACTGTACGTCAACCACCAGGCAGACCGAAGAAAAATAGGATGAAATCTGCTTTAGAAGTTGCACTATCAAACACTTCCCCTCCGCATTTCCATGCACTTCCCAAAAACCTTTTACAAATCTACCTGCATGTATGTCTGTTATCAAGTTAACGAGTTGTGGGTCATCAGGTTGACACGACCATTCAGGAAACAACTCTTCGATTGACTCCTTCGAAACTATTCTCCTAACACGCACCTGTAACACCAGGTCATAATATAACTCAGCCACCAAATAAACACAACACTCAGCCATTAAGTCTAATAAATCAGCCATTTAAGAAATCAAAACGCAGCGTTACACCTTACCTGGCTATGTTGTTTTATCTCGGTGGACAACAAGTTTTCGAAATTTGCACGAGTACGCTTTCTACCCCATCGTAAAAGTGGAACGTCTTCATTATTCACCACTCTCCCAAAACACTCGCCAAAGCAGACGATGGATTCATACGCCCAAATCAATAACGCATCCTTTAGGCCGCTTAATGTGTATGACCCCCTGTCTGGAGCCAACGTTTTAATAGAGTCAATGAGAACTTCGTATGCAGTCCGACCCCATGGATACGACTTCATGGCTTCATCGTCAAACACTCTTTTGGCACTTTCAAATGGCACCCGAGAATTTTGATGAAAACAATAAAGTACCATGTGTTGAAGAACTAATAGCCCTAGCCATTTACGCTCTTCAAATGTCCAACTCGGGCAGACCTCTATTGAGTTCTTCAGTTCATCCAACGTGGGTCCCCTCCCAAGTGACACCTTCAGCTTCGCCCAAAACAGTTTGTATTTATGAGGATCAGGTTCAAAACTTTCTGTTGGCAATGGACCAGTGTTTAACCCAGTTATCTCACCAAATTCTACCAAGCTAAACCTGATAGGCTCATCAACCACCAGACTCCATATCTCCTTCCTATGTACTCGCAGCTGTCTACATAGTAGATAGTGTACTGTTCTACCAGACCACACGCTTCGGCGTTCAACTAGCCTAGCAACTACTCCAATGGGAGAGTTCACCAGTGCTTTCCATACATCTTCTCCTAGTGTTTCTATAATATGAGGTAAATCTCGTGAACGGAAATTGTGATTAATGTCTTTATTTTCTAGGTTAGAAGACCCTACAGGATAAAGTCTTGGAGGGTAACCCCGTAATTTAACATCAGAAACATCCATCTGAAAAAATAAACAAACAATAACTCAGTCACGACATATAACAATAACTCAATGAATATAACAATAACTTTGCCACAATATTAAAATAACTCAGACACAACATAACAATAACTCAGGGAAAACATAACAATAACTCTACCACAACATAACAATAACTCAGCCACAACACAACAATAACCTAATCACAACTACACCATAACTCCCTCGAAACATAGCCCTAACTCACTCGAAACATAGCCCTAACTCACTCGAAACAACACCCTAACTCACTCGAAACAAAACCCCAAATCAATATTTAACGTCGCGACATCCTACCGAAAAGACGAACTTGTAGATATGAATGCGGCGAAGACGATTTCGTACAAACGAACGATAACGATAACGGAGATCTCACAGTTATTTTTAGGAAGAGGAAGTAAACACAATGTCGACTGCGATTTCGTATCCTTGCGGTTCCTTCTCCGTTTCCGACAATGTTTTTTTTTTTCTAATTGTTAGGTCAATCAATGTTACTGGTTGATGAGACTATCTGAGCAGAAAAGTAAATAAAACTAACCAAAGGCTATTTATGTCATTTACCAGAGGTAACAAAACATTCTCGCTTTTATCAATTTGATTTAATAGCTGAGTTATATATTAATAAACGCATAGTTTTGTTTACATACGACTGAGTTAAAACAACTTAAAAGTTAATAAAGGCTGAGTTACATAACACGCGAAAGCTGACTTATGATGACAAAACATGACTAAACAGAGAAGTAGTAGTAGCAAAGTATCGCCATTCCAGCCACACAAACAACCACATTCCTCAAACACCGACTCTCACTCAAACATTCGCCTCATTTTCTCTCAGATTCTGTCTTTAGTCCATTCGCCAACCGAGCAACGTTAACTCGCAACTCCGAGATGTCTCTATTCATGCCATTTATCACTGCCTTAATATCTTCAACCTCTTCCACCAAGCACTCATCCGCCCATTTGAATAAATGACTCTGTTTTCACCAATGTAACCAGATCTAAGTCTAACGTTTTCGAACATGGGAAATAAGAGCCAGAACTAACCTTATGATATCCTTTTGCACAGCAATAGTACAATGGGCGGAACTAACCTTTTGTTTCGCTTCCAGATGTAAAAATGTCAGATGGTGCACCACACCAACACTCTTTCGGCGTTCCTCTTTCCATATTCCTACGTCGTCTGTAATAATTTCCTGAGGTGAAGGATGAGGAAGACATTGTTAAAATAGATTTCAAAGTCCTTGGAAACTAAAAATTGTTTTACTTTGTAAGAAGAGATACGACATCACAGATATAATACTATTAAATATATAGAATACAATATAATATCAGTGTCTCGATATTGTAAATAAAACATATATATAAAAACTCGTAATAATGAGTCTCGATATTATCATAGCAGCCAAATTTTCCCACGCGCATAATGATGGAACTTCCCATATACCGCCTCTTAAAATTAAATCGATGCTGGGTTATTTAAATACAATGATGACTGAGTTATTTAAATACGATATGCCTGACTTATTTAAATAAAATGATGGCTGAGTTATACCTTAATTATATTAGATATGTGGCCGAGATAACATTCACAAACAGAAATAATGCATTTCAAAATACAATTACGGCTGAGTTATTGAAACAAGTTATGGCTGAATTATATAAAATGTGTGGCCGAGATTACATTCAAACTAGTTGCGGCTGAATCATTGAAACAAGTTATGGCTGAAATAATGAAGTTCAAAATACAGACACGAAAAGACTTTCAGGAACCAAAATTATCTGGACCAGACTCTTCAAACATGTGGCAGAGATCAAGCCAAACGCTGGTTAGCAACCAAGTTGGCTTCTCGCCTCCTTCCAACCAAGTCCACCTCAAATGGCGCATCTGACAACGAAATCGACTTCTTGCCACAAGATTAAAATTACGCCAAACTGTCAAATGATGCCTTCGATCCCATGTGTTTGTCCGCTACGGCAAACAAAAAGTACAAAGATTACAGACCGACGGTATATATTAATATATATGAACAAATGTCGGGCCTTACACCGAGTTGAAGAAACCAGCGTTCTTTAAAATGATCGGGAATGTCGCACTATGTCGGCCATGCATGAACCCATCCTTCTACAAGAATCATCGGGATGACCAGGGAGAGATCAGTTAAAAATTTAAACCATGTAGGACTCGTTGTGTCAAGCAAGTCACACGGACCAGGGTATAGAACAGGGAGGTTTTCACGATTTGCAGAGCTTAGTATCGCAAAAACACTGTTCTCTAACCTCTCTGAATTTCCAGGAACAATCGGCATGGCTTTTGATGGGGATAGAGAGATATTGTTTAGGTTTTTCTAGAGAGATAAAGGCGTAAGAAAGGGTATTAGAGAGGGCACTATATATAGAGAAACATAGAACGTGAAACGGCGGGATTTGAAATTTCTCAAAATTCATTTATCTTATTTCCCGCCAAACATCAACATTTATCAAACGTGGCGGCCGAGTTATATAGCCTATTACGGCTGATTTAATATTTGGGATTTAGGGTTTAGGGTTTAGTATTTAGAGTTTAGGTTTGTTTATTTAGGGATTTATGTCTAGGATTTGGAATAACGTTGTGATAAATATAACAAATAAGATAAATTTAGTCTTAAAATGCGTTGTATATAGTTTGGGAGAGTTGTATTATGATCACACTCTATATCTACATGTAAGGTTTTAAGTAACTGCAAGACAACATATACCTCAAGATCATGATCGATTCTAAACTCGTTAATTCAATAAATAAGAGACGTTCGGTTGATTATATATTCACTTAGTAGGGAATGTTATAACATTTTTAAGTATAAACATATCAATTATTTTAATTCAGGGTATGGTTTGAGGTATGGCTGACTTTTATCTACCTTAATGGCTGCTTTATGAAGACGAATCGGCTGACTTATTAAATATTTTCCTATCTTAGGGTATGGTTTGAGGTTTGGCTGAGCTATATCTACCTTAACGGCTGTTTTATGAAGACGAATCGGCTGACTTATTAAATATTTTCCTATTTTAGGGTATGGTTTGAGGTTTGGCTGAGCTATATCTAACGTAACGGCTGCGTAATTTAAACAAGGTGGCTGAATTACGATAAACAAATCATAACTTTAAGTCAAGTACAAAATATCTAGCCATAAGTCATACAAAACTCATCTTCATTCATCGCCAAACGACCCTACCAAACTACAACTTCCTTCATTGAAGACATCTGCTGCCATCTTCATTCTCAGACCTTGAATATTTTCATCCGATATCCCATCAAAAGCTACACCAAGCGCTAGACACTCGACGAACTTCAATGAATACACTCCACAATCGCCTCTCAGGTTGTTTTGTGGAACAATACGTTTTGTTCTTCGTCTGAATACAAACTCTTTCTTGGTAGGGACTCGGATATCATCAGGAATAAGGGCATTCAGAATCGCAGGGATCATACGAGTAAGCGGCCTAAAGAAATTTAGCATTCTCAGATCACTTTCGAGTGTTTTCTCTCCAACGATTGAATCATAGCAATCAACCTTCTCTTTATGCAGATCCGCGTGAAAACCCACCCAATGATTGCTGCCAGTATTAATCACTCCGTACAAGTGATCTACATCTGTCAACCACCGCAACTTTGTCTGAATGTTATCTGGGATCAAACCGTTTGCTAACTCCTCGTAACCACTTCCTTTGAATTTGACCATTTCCGGTTTGACTTCGGACTCCTTATAATCGTGAACCCATGATTCAAGGAACCAAGAGTCTATAAAGGCAGCGCGCTTGGACCAGAATGGGCTGGGATCTTGTTTGGACCTTTGAATGAGGACTCTAATATACGCAGCAATATGCTGCACAGATAATATATAACTCAGCTGTACCATACCTATAACTTAGCCGTAAAGTAAATATAACTCAGCTGCATACTTACATTTTGAACCAGCCATCCATATTCTTTGATGGGCCAAGGTCTTGGAGTGATGAGGATTCTGTAGAACTCAATATCCTCGTGAGCTTCTCCATGTGGAATTTTCCTGATAATTTAACACAACTCAGTCTCTGCAAAATCTTTTTATTAGCTAAAATCAACGAAATGGTGCAAAAGTCCTTACTCGTGTGCTTTAGGTGTTGCAAAAGATTATCCCTTTTAACCGGATCAACAGGTCCTAGAGGATCATATATTGCAGGTGAAGGTTCTAAACCTTTTCTCATGCACGTCGTTACATTGTCTCCGATGTTGGAAAATGGTACAGAAGGACCAAATTCCGCACTAATTTGAGACCCATCTGGAGATAATTGAACAGCTTTCAGCCGATACTCCTTTATTCTTCCACACCTTTTCCTTTCATCTTCCTCCACATCAGATTCCGGCCACAGTTCGTCTGAATACTTGGTGTTCTTAATTTGCTTAGTCGGAATGGGTATTCTTATTGTACCACTGCGAGTCCTTTTTGAAGCAGGAATATCCTTCTTTGAGTCAGCCTCTTCTTGCTTCTTCTTCTTCTTTAAATCAGCCTCTTCTTGCTTCTTTTTTTTCTCTAACTCAGCCTCTTCTTTCTTCTGCTTCTTCTTTAACTCAGCCTCTTCTTGCTTCTTCTTCCTCTTCAACTCAGCTTCTTCTTGCTTCTGCTTCTTCTTTAACTCAGCTTCATTCCTCTCCAAATCAGCCGCTAAGTTATTTCTTTTCCCTAAGCCCCTGCAACCGCATCCGAATGGTGGTTCCTTACCAGGAGAATCAGAGACCAAATCAGCATTTGTTGCATCGGCATTACCAAACGCCGAATCCAAGTTCTTTTTCACCCCAGCAGCCTTATCTCTGACAACCTTCGAATTCAGCTTTGCTCCCATACCTTTCGCATCAGCTTTAGCAATATCATCTGCCAGATTCTTCTCAGATTGGCCTTTATCAGGGGTCTTTTGCGGTTGGCTGTCTTCGGGCTGTTTATCAATAGGGGTCTTAGATGCAGGTTGACCACTATTGGAGTCCGGCTGTCGGTTGTCTTCTGAGACCATCACGTTTTGACCATCAGGTTGACCACTATTGGACTCCGGCTGTTGGTTGTCTTCTGAGACCATCACGTGTTGACCTTCAGGTTGACTACTATTGGACACCCCCAAAACTCTCAGACTCTCGTCAACTGTAGTTTTCACTGTATCTCCAATGGTATCCAAAAGGCCTCTGGAAAAATCTCCAAACTTGGTGTCGTATTCTGTTAATCTCGAGTCAAATTTTCGGTCCAACTTCTCGAGATGAGCAACTATGTTCAGCAGAACCGCTTCGCTACGACCCTTCTCCTTTGCACTCTCCTCCTCCTCTACAACAGCAGTTTCACCCTCATTGATTTTCACCTCCTTCTGTTTCTTACCTTTCTTCTGCTTCTTTGAGGGTGGCTCAGCCTCTGACGAAACTCTAGCCTTCGTTTTTTTTGTTCTTCTCATTCGATTGCACATAAAAATCTCTAACAAACCTATTTGCATGTATATCTTTAATTAGGTTATCAAGTTGTGGGTCATCTGCTTCATCCTTCCACTGAGGAAACAGCTCTTCTAGACCCTCCTTCATCACCATTTTCCTCACACGCACCTACAACACAAAAACATAAATCAGTCATTAAAATTAACAACTCAGACGTTACATTACAGGATTCATATGTCTGATTTAAACCTTACCGTTCCATGATCATTCATCTCCTTAGCTATTGTAGTAGCAAGACTTGCACGAGTACGACTTCCACCCCATCGCAAAAGCGGAATTTCGTCTGGATTCACTTTTCTGCCATAAAGCTCTCCGAACACTTTGACAGATTCATACGCCCAAACCAATAACACGTCCTTGAAGCCGCTAAGGGTGTACGACCCTCCTTGTGGATGTAACAACTTGATAGAATCAACAAGAAATTCATAGGCAGTCCGACCCCAAGGATAAGTCATCAGGGCGTCATCATCGAATACTCTTTTTGCACCAAAGGGTATTCTACAATTATGATGCAAGCCATAAAGTCCAATGGCTTGAAGAAACAACAGCCCATACCATTTCCGCTGATCAGCACTCCAGAATGGACACTCCGTTAAAGCTTCTATAAGTTCATCAAACTTGGGTCCGTACCCAAGCGGCACTTTCAACAACTCCCACAACGCTTTGTAATTCTCTGGATCAGGTTCAAAACTTTCTTCTGGCAGTGGATTTGTGTTTAAACCCGTGATCTCACCAAATTCTATTAAGCTAAACCTGAGAGGTTGATCAACAACGAGAGACCAAATCTCCTTCTTATAGACTCGCAGCTGTCTACAAAGTAGATAATGTACGGTCTTACTAGACCACACCTATTTGCTCTCAGCCAGTTTAGCAATCAATCCAACAGGATACGTCTTCAGATTATCCCACACATCTATTCCAATTGCTTGTCTAAGTCGAGGGATCTCAGAAAAATGGCTATTCGTATTAATGCTTTTGTTTTCAAAAATAGAAGCCCCTTCAGGGTAAAGTATTGGAGGGTAATCCCTTGCTAGATCTTCGGAAACATCCATCTGATCAAAAAAGACATATATAACATATCAATGATAAATCGGAAGAAAGACATAAAATAAACAAGCCACAAAACATAACTCAGCCATCATTACATAAATAAATCAGTCTCAAAGAATACTAAATCAGTCACAATTACCTTCTATAAATCAGTCGTTAAGGATCCTAAATCAGCCGTAACGAATACTAACTCAAACTCAGACAAAACATATATCTAACTCACAGCATTAATTATACTCACTCAAATACTCGAAAAACTCAGAGAAAAGCCTCGAAATATACCAGAGAATACGATTACGGAGATTTGAGGAGACAACCAATCTGAAGAAGAAGCTTACGGACACACGATTTCAGAGAAACGGAGACTAGAGAAGAAGATTACGGAGAGTATTTCAGAGAAGCCGCTTTGCCGAGAAGAGTTGTAGTGAACACGATTTCGAAAACAGTTAGGGTTTAGTGGGAGAACAGTCTCGGAGAAGTTAATGATCGTCGTTTGATTTTCCTTCGTGTTAGGTGACGTGGTATCATTACTTCTGATGTAGATTTTCAAATTAAAATTAATCACAACTAAAAAATAATAATAAATGGCTTAAACAGTAATTTACTAGGGTTCTAAAAACACTCTAGTCATTTTCAAAAGATTTGTATTAGTCTAGTCATTACCTCACTTTTTTGTATTAGTCTAGTCATTTTCTCGTTTTATGTTGAACAAGTGTTTGTTCAATTGATTGGTTGAGGTTTTGGTGCTTAAAAAGGAAATAGTTAGACTTAGGATTTTTATTCAAGAAACTTGGGATTATAATCCTACATATGGCTAATGAGTTGCATGCATGATAATGTAAAGCTCAAGTACTTAGTTAACAAGTCCATCAGCGTTCGCAATGTTTGGACTTGTCTATTAACTAGATCTAATGATCTCAACTATCGTATGTCGACCAATAGAAAGTGTCAATCGATGATCCTATAGGGATATCGATCGATATACCTTTCGCTCCGTCTATCGATTATTCAATAATGATATCGATCGATTCGCTTCTAGTTAAGCTTTATGCGCGGGTTGAATGATAGCTTACTAAGCTCACTAGATTAGCTCTCGCCTTAATCATAGCAAGAAACTTAGCTCAATTAGAATGTTTTCAATATAAGAATGAAGCTCTCGCTTTTATCTATCAATCCTAGGCCAAGCTCTAGGTAGCTAATCTAGAGACATGCATTAATGAACAATCCTAATAACATTTACCACAACTCAGCAATCTATAGTTGGGGCTAATCCCTCCTAAAATCAAGTGGCTTGGTCGGTCGGTCGGATGGCTTGGTCGGTCGCTACGTAGCGACTGAATCGTTTGACGGTCGGTCGCTACGTAGCGACCGGCTTGTTTGCGGGTTGGTCTCTATGTAGCGATCGGCTTGTTCGCGGGTCGGTCGCTACGTGGCGACCTTGTTTGGATCCTTTTCCGATGTTCCATGAACATGTTCTTAGGCTTCGAGTGTCTATTTTTGATGAATGGACCAAGATTAGTGCAATATTTCACCGCAAGACTGTTCGTAAAAGTAATCTTTATAAAGAATACTTTTCGTAAACATGTTCATGCTGTTTTATACGGATATTTCGATGTTAACTTCGTCGTATCAGTTTTTGACCCCAACAAATGATGTCTCATAAGTGTGGCATATACGTCGTCTGAGATCTCCTCTACATGGTTGTGTGTATTAGACATGTCTGATTTCACCTTTGGTACTAGCCTGCCTCGGTTTGTAGCTTCGTCGACCGATGTTCGTCTGTGATTGTCGGTCGATTTGTTGTTGCGTCTGTCGATCGATGCTGGTGCTTCTGGTCGACAAGCAATGTATTTCTGAATGTCTACTATCTATCTCTGTATTGCTTCTCTCTGAGAAGTCAAAGAACTCATTGTAAGGTCCATTGGGAAATAGATGTCAGCACATCTCCTATCAATCCTCTCTTCTGTAGTTTCTAGAGTTTTGTAGATCCCTTCTACCAATTTATCAATCTTTGCTCTGGTGTAGGAATCTAGTTGAGACTTTATAGGATTCGAATGTGTGAGGTCGTCGTCGATTGATGTTGGGTTGTGTCTATCAATTGACGCAGTTGCAGTTGCTTCGGCCGCACGTTGTGTTTGGATCTTGGCTATGTCTTGCCTCATCTCCTCCATGCATGTAGTCAACCAACTGATGCTATCATTCAGTGGGTAGTAGACACCATCAAGCTTCATCTGGAAGTCGCCTTCATTATTTTCCTGGGCTCCATAGAACATCTCATTGATCTCATCCTTAGTGTAGATCTCTGGTACCAACTTGGTCTGTGTAAATAACCTAGCATGCTCTGGAAGACATAGGAAGATGTGCTCATCCATTAAGGCTCTTTCCAGAAGACTTATGACATCATCCTTAAATACTCTAATGATGTGTCTGTCAACGTCTCTGGCATGTCCATGATCATCTCTGTAGACTCCATACTCATCTTTCTTTTCCCAGTGGAATCTCCTAGTGCCATCACGGTCATAGGCTCTTTTTCCAAATTATGGACTTTATGTCGATCGATGATGGAGGGTTGATGTCTATCGACGGTTGAGTATGCTGTCGATAATTCTGCTTGAAGCGATCATCTACTCCACCAGCTGTGTCATAGAACTCGTTTGTAACCCTTTGCTGATGTGATGGACTGTTGTGTTGCTGGATGAAGAGATTGTATGCTCTTGGCTCATGAATTGTAGTTTCTACTGCATAGCTTTCGTGATGGTGATCATCTGCCCAATTGCCAATCGAATAATCTACTTCTCGTGCACGGTCGACTCCAGTGTCGGTCCATGCTTGTTGTCGGCTTGTCTGATGAAGATGAGTGTCGATCGATGTTGAGACTGTTTCTGTCGATCGATGGCGCATTCCTTTTCCAAGAGGAGTGGTGGAGAAGTCTATCTTCCTCATCAAGAATGGCTTTGTACTCTATAGCATGTTCCTCCTCATAATCCTCATCATACTCTTCTGTATGCAGGGTATCTGTAGTGTGTGCCACCATGGTGGGATTATAGTAGTCGTTCTCCCAATCGCCTAGATTGCTGTTGACCAATTCCTCAACGGGAATGTCGATCGATTTCTTGTGCGCACTGTCGATCGATGTGGCGGTGTGAGTTTCGATCGATGCTGAATAATCAGTCTCATACTCAGCTCCACAGTGGCATGCTGCGATGAGTCTTGGATCTTCAATTCTTCTGCAGGGTGCCTATGGATCTATGAGCGTCAGGCACAACTGGTTGGTTTGCATGTTGCACACTTCTCCTACTTTTGAAAAAAGGCTCTCCTACGCAACAGAGAAGAATTCCAAGTTCAGTTTGATATCCAAGAGCTTTTTGCTGTTGAAAATTGTAAAACAAGAAAGCACAATTTGCCTCTAATATGTTGTCAAAACTTATATAATTAGGTTAAAAACTCATTAGGGGTAATCTTGTAAATTGGTGAAAACTTGGACTCTAAGTCGGCTGAGACCAAACAGACTTTCTGCGCACTTCGCTGTCGATCGATGTCACGATGTGAACATCGATCGATTATTCCTCTTCAATGTCAACCGATGGTCGTGCTCGATGGTCATCCCCGGTGCTTTCTCCAAATATCTCCAAAATGCTCCAAAATCATCACTTTCTTCCAAATCACTCATGATCCTATAAGTATACTAAATAGACTCTATAATATAATAAATAGTAGTTAAAACACTTATAACCCATAGGTAAAAGTGGGTCAAATCCATGGTCTATCACATTGATCGATATTTCAATCGGATATGGTTCAATAAGTGTATCGATCGATATTCTTATAGAATCATCGATTGACACTGGTCCATAGACAAACCTAGAAAGCGAGAGCCTAATGATTTGTTTATAAGTGTTGAGCTCTATAATATCATGCATACAACTTATTAGGCATCTGTAGGATTATAATCCTGATTTCCTGAATAAAAGCCCTAAGTCTAGCTACCTTCATCTAAGTACCAAAACCCCCAATCAATCAATCGAGCAAATGCCTTGCTCACAAACATGTCTTTTAAATTTAATCAAAATAAACCTAGCTAAATGATTTTAATTAGATTTATAAGGTTCCCTAGCTCCCTGAGAATTCGATCCTTAAGTACTACAACTGAACTTCTTATTTGAAAGAGTAATTCACTTGTAGGATAATTTGAGTGAGATTAATTGTTCTAGGTAACACACACTTCTGTACTTTTCATACAACAAAATATTTAGAGTTTTAGGTTTCGAGAGAATATCCAAGAACTCCTTCAGAGATTTGTGATTGAAACTCTAATTTTAACCTATTTATGGAGTTTAAACCTATTTATGCAGTTTTCATATTTCTTTGTGATGAATTTCTTAGCTATGTCTGAGTAGTTCTCCTTGTTAGATTTAGGGTTCAGATATTCATGAGGGATTAGCCCAAAATATAGAATTGCTAAGTATTAGGATATCCATCAATTAAACTGTTTTTAATGCTTGTGTTCTAAAGTAGCTAACTAGGACCTTGCCTATAGATATTAAGAAGCAAGCGGAAGCTTGGTTCTCTGTCTGAATTATTTTAGATTGTGCTAGGATTGCTAGAAACAAGCGGAAGCTGATTTAGTTAAACCTAGTGAACACGTCAAACCCATGTGATAAAGCTCCATGGAAGGTACGTCGATCGACAACTCATTAGTTGCATCGATTGTCAGGATGAAAGGTGTCTTGACCGATAACCCGTTGTTGGTATCGATCGACACTTTCTCAAGACCAACAAGCGACAGCTGAGCTCTTAGATCCGGCGATATATAGTCTAAAAATACGGAAGTTGATCGACTATTCTTATTATTTGAGTTCTAGAATATCCAATACATGCTTAGTCTCTATATCTATATAATCCTGATTGTCTGAATAGAAACCCTAAGTCCAACGCTTTCCATATCTATCTTAAAACGCCAATCAATCAACCTATCTTGCACTGTAGCAGCATCACTATACCATCAATCGACACTATAGAAGAATTTTTGATCGACATTGTAGCAGAGATACTGTTCATCGGCAAAAAAGTTGAATTACCGAGGAAAAGAGTTGATATACCAGCATCGACTGACACCCGATCAGTGTAATTCGACGAAGCATCAAGGGAATTGATCGATCTTCACTTAACTGTGTCGATCGGCGCTCACCATCAGCAAGTAGGTATACTGATTTTCCCTGTTAAATTAGTACTTATGATTTATTTTCCCACCAATCTTAGACTGTATAACATTGGGGACATTGTTGTTTAAGTCTGGTGGAGGTTTTACAGATATTTAGTTTATTTATGAGTTTTATAAAATGTTTTCGATTTTTTTATTAAGTCAAGAAGGGGAAAATGAACTTTTTCAAGTTCACTTATTATCTAACCACTCTTTAGCACCATTCTTAGATTTGTTTACTGTAGAGTGTATTAGAGATACTAAAGTGGATCACCTGCTAGTAATCCACACATGCTGAGAATGTTTGAAGGAACCAAAGCTAACCTCCAACCCAATTGAGCTTAATCTGCATGTCTTGGGGCTTGGTGTACAATGGACCGGATTTGTCCTGCAAGTCTGGAAAGTAAAAGTCAGTGTGTTTCTGATTCCCTTTCCCTATCTTCGGCATCCATAAGAAATAAAAGATTGAGATGATTTTCTGCGGTTTAGAGAGGTAGGAGTGTCTCTTGTGACCCCATTATTCTCTCTAATGGAATGATCATCGTTGGAAGCGAGGGGTGTCTTCTGTGACCTCAGTATTCTCTTACACTTTGCCAAGAAATAAAAAAAAGGAAAAAGAAGAAGAGAAAAATCAAAAAGAAGATGAATAAGATGGTCTATATCAGCATCATTGTTTATTGTTATTGAGATAAAAAGTTTCTGAGAAGAGGGAAAGAGAGACCAAAGAGATCAGATAAGACTACATGTGTGGTCAGAAACTTGCTTGAGTAAGAGTCCATGTGTCTTTTGGTCGATACTCCCAACGTAAAGGCTACATTTTTTATATATGTAATAAATGAGGTCAGTAGAGGGGTTAGTTAGACAGTATTAGCTAAGTTGTTGGTTAGATGGATTTGTTTGCTAAGATAGGATATGTGGTATATCAAGTACCTCTAAAGTTGGAATTGATTTGATGTGGCTTGCATCATTGTAGAGGTGATGAAAGTGAGTTTAAAATTATGTGAGTCCCTACTGTTTTCAAACTTCTTTCATAAGACTACTATGTGTGTTTTCAAACCTCGTTCATAAGTCTGGGGGAGTTCATATACCATGGATTTACTCACTTTTAGCCATGGTATATGAATGCTTTAGAGTATATTATATGGGTTTGGAGTATGTTGTAGAGTGTTTTCAGATTCAGGTGCGTTTTGGAGAAGTTTGGTGATTTTTGAGCCTTTTGAAGTGCAGAACTGCACAGACGCGTCAGATGTTCATATATGGATGGAGACCTACCCATGGTGCGATTGAGATGATATTTCGACACAAGACATATATTTGAGTTAGATTTCCAATGCCACCGGTTGAGGTCAATCCAACGGTTAGATCAGAAGTTATGCCTGTTTTACTGAAGAGTGGTACATCTGCCTCGCGAGACGTAGCTGTCGAGGAGATGAAGGAATGTCTATCGACGGTGATGCCAGAACGAGAGCCGAGTATATTTCAAATTTATTCTCAGTACACCATTTCTTTACAATCTCATGCTTGTTTTTCTTGTTAAGACCACAAATATTCCAGAAAACCCCCGTCATTGATGATGATGTTTTTTTGAACGACCCTTATTTTTGTTACTCTTCTTCTTATTGCTCAGACTTTTCTGTGAAGGATCCGGACCAGGAGAATTGGAGCCACTTTTTCCATCCATATGCAGTGACTGGGAAGCCCTAGCAAAGGCCCTTGTCACTGTTCTATGTATTTCTTTTTGTTTGCTCAACTTTTGATTTTTTCTCTCCACCCATTTTGCCATTTGGCTCTCAACCTTATTGATACACCCAAATTAGGAAGGATCGCTCAACGAGACTTTGGATATGAACTCAGGCAGTTCCAATGAGAACTGATGGATTGAATGGTGACACAATAGGGGGCGGAGAATCTCTTAATACTACCAAACTTCGATTGTTGCTTTATATAACGCCCAAGTCTAGTAAAGGAAGGGTTGTTTACTTGGAGATAACCTCAACAAGCAACGAGAAGTATTCTAGACAAAGAAAAAAGAGATAAACTCATAAAAGGAGGAAAAATGAATGCCTTATTTTGTGGCTCTTTGACCTGATTATATAGGTTACAAGTTGTAGAAAACAAGAATGAATGTACTAAAAACAAGAAACATACAAACTAGAAATGAAGCTTTGACTAAAGACCGAAATTAATGATTTTTGTTGAATTATTTTTCCCATTCACAACCAAGACTTCTGTGGGAACCGAAATTCACACCGTCGATTTCCGTAATTGGAGAAAAGTCAAGAAACCCTAACTTTCCCTGAGGTCCCGGATTCTCTGCGAGAGCCAACGATAAGTGAACAAATAAATACGGAGAATATGAAAAGATAAAAAACGAATTTATAGAAAAGGTATATCTTATTTCGAATCCTCGTAAGAGCGTTGCGATCATTACAAGAGATAATAAAAAGCTTTGCCCACAAGATCTATCAGCGAGTTACATAGTTCTAGCAACCTAAAACCTTAATCCTAGTTGAGTCGCAGCTCGATAACAAAACATGAAAAAGACACGAAAAAGGTTTTGATTTGATTTCGGACTGAACCTTATGAAAGGCTTCCTACGTACCCCATTCGAGGATCAAGCCGAACGTAGTTCGATCGAAAGATTGAACCAAGAGATCGAACTGCCTGTGCGAGTTCGTCTGGTAGTCAGGTGCCAGTCATAGAAACATAACATCTCAAGAATAATGCCTAAAATTTCTAAGTGCAGAGAGTTCTAAGAGTAAAAAGAATTGTGTCTCGTTCCTAGTTTCGGTAACCTAAGACTATAAAAACTCTAGTTGAGACGCAGCTCGATTCTGATAAACGGAAAGTAACCTATTGCTCAAGATGCTAAGTTCTTTTCTCTGTCTCTCCCTTTTGAAGCCTCTCTTGGTTCTTCTGATATATCCCTCCTAAGTCTGCTTGCGCTTTCCTTTTCTATCCTCGGGCCATAGTTATCTCTTCTCGGGAATATTCCTTTTTTTGCTCCATCTTTATCTTCTTCTCCAAGGCTTAATATTTATCCTTTCACGCGTATGGAAGTTAAACCGTCATGATATCCTTGGGCTCTTTTCTTTGCAGATGGGCTTGCTTCAGAGCTTTGGACCTTTGTTGATTTCCCAAAAAGTCGTTCTTGATACGGCTTCGTCTTTGTTGAATACTCAAACCGGCTATGCGGCCCACGCGGTTTAATTTAACCATTGTCGTTTTGCACGGTCCATTTGAATTCGTAGAAAGACGTACTTTAGTGGTTTTATCGTAATTCTCCAACGGTAACATCAACGGGACGTCGAACATGACTGGCGGGTTATCTGTAAACGTTGTGCCAACCGCTCCATGCCGGCCCGGAAGAATGAGGAGCTGATCGCCCTGTGGCGACCCGGAGAGACGAGGAACTGGTCGCCCATGGATACCACGAAGAAGACGTGTGCCAGTCGCCTGTGGAGACCGCGAGGGAGACGCGTGCTTTATGAATATGTCTGAGTAGTTCTTGCTGTTAGGTTTAGGTTTCTCAATAGGTTGATACATGTAATACTGAATTAAACTGTTGCTAGGGTGTTTAAAAACATAGTTCTTTATCTAGTTGTTCTCAAAGCTAAGTTTAGGATTGATCACCCTTTAAACTTAGATCTTAGGATTAATTAGAATCAAGCCATTGCTTGACCCAATACCAGAAAATAAACTAGTATGATCTAAATGACTAGATACAGACGAGAGTTGATCTAGTGAGTTAGAGAATATAAATCAAACTTGTCCGTAAAGCTTTATGGAAGAAGAATCGATCGACGCAACGACATCTCTGGCGATCAAAATTTTGAAAAGTGTAACGATCGATGTTCTTAACGAATCATCGATCGACACTTTCACGCGATTAACATACGATAATGAAATCCGAGATCCAGATTAGATAATCAGATTGATTATATCTTAGTTTGAATTCAAGAACAATTAATATCAATAAACCCCTAAAGACCCAACTTAAGTATTACTTATCATACCTAAGAACATACCTAAATCTAGCTATTCTCCCAACTGTAAACAACCTCAAATCAAATCAATCGAGCAATTATTTTGCTCACCAATTCATTTACTGCTTTAAAACCCATAAATCATTTAATCTAGCCTTAATTCGAATACTATAAATCTATTGTGTAATCCTAGAGTCTATGTGGATTTGATCCCTAAGTACTACATCTGAACCTCTTATTTGAGAGAGTAATTCACCTTAGGGTAATTTGAGTAATAACAAATTTGGCGCCGTTGCCGGGGACTTAAGTTTAAAGGGTTACTGAATCTGCTTCTGCTTAAGTTTTTCCTCTTCCCCTGCTGACACAGGTACTTAAGATGGAAGACATGAATTTCGCCCCAAAATAGATCGACGCTCAGACAACAACATCGAGCGACGGGTCGACCGAAAAGTCGATCGACACTCCGCTAGCAAGTAAGTATGTTCTTACCTGTTTCGATAATGAAAAAGTAGTTGTAGGAAATCAAAAAGGTCGAGTATGCAATGCATCAAACCAAATTAATTATAGACATAGGGCTCCAATTCCTATTGGAGTAGCTGTTGTTTTGAATGCTGGCCGGAGCATCACCGAACGCTTGGAGATTGCGACAGACCTGATCGGTTCTACACTAACATGTCTGCGATCTGTCCTCCAGCAATTCAAAAAAAAGACTTTGAACTGAAACCCAAATATTTTTCTCTAGTAAGTCAGGACCCCTCTCATGGTCTTCCTCATGAAAACCCCATAGACCATATCGAAGCATTGAGGACTTTGTGTTTAACATCAATGTGCATGGAGTCTCTGAAGACTACCTATTTTGCAAACTCTTCCCGCACTCCCTTGCTGGAGATGCGAGGCTCTGGCTGAAACAATTGCAGCCAGGATCTTTGACTTGCTGGAGTGATATCAAAAGCGTCTTCCTCAACAACTTCTTCGATGATGCACGAACCGAGGAATTTAGGAATAAGATCAATAATTTTTCTCAAGGCACTACTGAAGCTTTTAAGGCTTCTTGGTTGAGATTCAAAGCCTATCAGCGAGACTGCCCACACCATGGTTTTCCCGAAATCCAGCTACTTAATATTTTCTTCAGAGGTCTCGACTGGACATACCAAGCAACTTTGGACGCTGCGAGTCAAGGGAACTTCAAAACCAACACCTGAAGAAGCTACGAGGCTCATTGAAAATGTGGCGTCTAGCACTAGTGCCAAAAAGACTGATCTCGAGAGGAGGAAGATGGCCGAGAATTCGAATGGAGATCGGATATCTGAGGTGAAAGAAACGTCAGATTTAGTTCATGATTTTGTGATTGGAGATGAGCAAGTTTGGTCTACCAATGAGAGTCAGACTTTTCTTCGTGAAGGAGATGAAGAAGAGCATGTAGACCTCATCGATTAAACTGGCTTTCGCAAACAAAGACTTGCCGATCAGCAGCGAAACATAAGCTTCACAAGGACCTACAATGCAGAACAAACTCATAAGAGCAAGCTGGAATATATGATGGGGCAAGTTCTAAAAGGCCAGCAGAAAATGAGTGCGCTTCTCGATGAAAAATTAGATTTCGTGTATTCTGATTTACATGAGAAGTTTGAAACTTTGAGTGAGCATGTCAAGAAATTGGATAGCCAAGTTGCGCATAACGCTGGGTTTGTCAGAAGGGATGAAGGATTCATTCCTGGAAAACTGACACCAACCCAAGACGTCAAGGTTGTGCTGTGGTACTAAGAAGCGGAAAACGCCTTTCCCCGAGCACTGTAGAAATCACTTCTGCAGAAAAACCCTCTGAAGCTGAAAAGGCAACGATTAACCTCGATAAAGAAGAGGAGGAGTCGGAAGAAGATGTGGAAATCGATCGACAAGAAGGGAATAATGACGATCGACTGACTATGGTAAATATCGATCGACAGAATGAAGACAATGTCGATCGACGCTCTACTCCTGCCAAGCCGGCAGTAGAGAGAGTGTATAGGATTTTGCCACCCTTTCCTCCTAACAAGATGCAAACTAAGCGAGAATTGGATAAAGCAATCTGCAAGAAAGCATTCTTTAAAATCACGTTGGAAGGGCAGGAGACCTCTTCGTGGCGAAAGTACTTCTCAAGTTGACCCGAGTGCTCATCTCCCAGAAGTGCGGGAAACCTCTTCGTGGATATTTCGTATGATAACGTGGTACTGATCCTCGAGAACCCCGAGCGTCTCGCCTTAATCTGGCGTAAGATCAGGGAGAAGGGATGCGAGCTTCCATCTTTGGGGGACATGCGAGAATGCGACGTTTACGTTTGGATGGCGGTCGCGAATGCTAAGGTAATCTATCATGCGATTGCTTCTGACGTTTTATTTGGATAAAATGATGGCTGTCTGAACTTTATTATCGCTTTTGCTTAGGCTATGGAGGCGAGCAATGAATATGCCGCTTTGATGGAGAAGCGACTGGCTGACTTTCCGAGCAAAGAAGATGTCGGGAGTCATCTTCTCATAATTGAGCAACTTCGAGGTGAGTTGGAGGCCGTTCGAGTAACGCTGCAGCAGCATGAAGTCGAGATTGAGGGATTGAAGGGGAAGTTGGCTGATGCTGAGACGGAGAAGGTCGCTGTTCAGAATGACCTCGACTCAATGAAAGAAAAGAATAGGTTGGAGATCGAAGGTCGTGACGCGGCAACTCGCAAAGAGTGCAATCTTGCTCGTCGTTCTTTGGCTCATGAATATGACGCGGTTCTGGCCGTAGTGAAGGATAAGCTTCAGAAAAAGAAAAAGGAGACGGCTGCGGAGATTCGTTTGCAGGAGGTGCGAGCTTGTATTGAGGCTTTGACCGAGTACAGCGAAGGTGGTTTCGAGATCGAGGAGTTGGAGCGTCTTAGATACCAGGAGGTCTCACTCGATGTTGATTATGGTCTTGCTTCGGTGTCGGATCCTTCCCTTAGTCGCCTCGAACTTCCTGAGGTTGCTGGTGACTCGGTCGATCAAGACTGATGCAAAAATTAATCTACTTGCTTTGGAGTTTGTAATTTGCTTCTTTTTTTTTCGTTTTGGTTTGTTGAAGAAACATCCTTCAAAATGGATAATCACAGATTAATACCTTTCTAATCGAATGCTTTGTTCAACTTTAGCTTCATTGAGCTTGTTTGTTTTATATTTTAGAAGGCGTAGAACAGAGACTGATTAGGAATCTGTTTTGTGGGCCTTTATACGGCCTGAAGGCATAATCGATTGGGTGGGTTATGCTAGTAGTTCAAGTCTTCTACGTGATAGAAGGAAAGTGACAAATGTTTGTTTGGTTGTTTGGGCTTCTATCACTTAGAAGACTTGAACTACTAGCATAACCCACCCAATCGATTATGCCCTCAGGCCATATAAAGGCCCACGAAACAGATTCCTAATCAGTCTATGTTTTCTACGCCTTCTAAAGGATAAAACAAACAAGCTCAATGAAGCTAAAGTTGAACAAAGCATTCGATTAGAAAGGTATTAACCCGATAATTCATTTTGAATACATATATATGTTTCTTCAACAAACCAAAAGGAAAAAAAAAGCAAATTACAAACTCCAAAGCAAGCAGATTAATTTGCATCAGTCTTGATTGACCGAGTCACCAGAAACCTCAGGAAGTTCAAGGCGACTAAGGGAAGGATCCGACACCAAAGCAAGACCATAATCAACATCGAGTGAGACCTCCTGGTGTCTAAGACGCTCCAACTCCTCTTCGATCTCGAAACCATCTTTGTTGTACTCGGTCAAAGCCTCAATACGAGCTCGCACCTCCTGCAAACGAATCTCCGCAGCCGTCTCTTTCTTCTTTTTCTGAAGCTTATCCATCACCACGGTCAGAACCGCGTCATATTCTCGAGCCAGAGAAGGAGGAGCAAGATCGCACTCCTTGCGAGTCTCCCGCCTATGGTTTTCTTTCGTAGAGTGGAGGTCATTCTGAACAACTACTTTCTCCGTCTCAACAGCAGGCAACATCCCCTTCAGTCCCTCAATCTCGACTTCACCCTGCAGCTCCGTCACTTGAACGGCCTCCAACTCACCTCGAAGTTGCTGAATGGAGAGAAGATGACTCCCGACCTCTTCTTTGCTCGGAAAGTCAGCCAGTCGCTTCTCCATCAAAGCGGCATATTCATTGCTCGCCTCCATAGCCTAAGCAAAAGCGATAATAAAGTTCAGACGGCCATCATTTTATCCAAATAAAATGCCAGAAGCAATCGCAGGATAGATTACCTTAGCATTCGCGACCGCCATCCGAACGTAAGCGTCACGTTCTCACATGTCCCCCCAAAGAAGGAAGCTTCCATCCCTTCTCCCTGATCTTACGCCAGATCAAGGCGAGACGCTCGGGTTCTCGAGGATCAGTACCTGGTTATCGTACTAAAATCTCCACAAAGAGGTCTCATGCACTTCCAGGAGATGAGCACTCGGGTCAACCTGAGAAGTACCTTCGCCAGAAACCCGCAACAGCGGAGGAAGCCCCGAGCTCGGTGAATTCAAACTCACAAAATTGATATTCTGTAGAGCTCGATGTCAGCGTCGATGAGTCGATGAATCGACGTCGTCATCAATAGCTTGATCACCGACCGAACCGGCTTAAGTGTTCGACGTCCTTCGGGCCCCACCAACAGGAACGGTGATCGACACCGGCCTAGCCATAAGGCCAGGAGACTGAGCCTGCGACCTTTATCTTAGAGTCGGTCCGCGCCGAGCTTTCTGAGCTCGTTCCAGTGACCCGGCCTCAGAGGACTCGCCAGGACGATTGGGTAACGCCTCCCTCTCCCTCGCTCCTGAACGAAACAGATTTGGAGAATTGAGGAACACTCAAACAATCTAGCTCGGATCTTTTCGAAAAAGAAGAGAAAAGAAAGATCAGCTTACTTTTGTTACGACGACCCTTCTCTAATCGAACGGGAGCCGCCAGACCAGTAGGGGTAGCTCGGTTTTCACCCGGTGGAAGAGCGTCAGCAGCTCCAATTTGATCTACGGTAGTCCACGAAATGGCGATTAGTCCACGAAGCTCGGGAGTCATAGGTGCAGGACCGAAGGGCTCTACAAATAAGTGGAGAAGAGTTAAAAACGCCAAAAGAGATCGAAGAGCAGAATTCATTTGAAAAACATAAACTTACCAATCTCGTCAGACCACTCCCTAGGGGTCCTTTCGAAATCAAAGTCGCCGACTGACGCTGGGTTAATCTTGAAGACAAAAAACTTCTCTCTACACCGGTTGTCCCTGTTAGGGATACCGTCTATGATAGAACGGCCGGGTCGAGGAGCGAGAATCATCGTGGCAGGGAAGCCACTGTTCTGCTTAATAGCAAACAGTTGCATTAACTCCCCGAGGCCAAACTCGAGACCTTCCTCCCTAGCTCGGATCCACGAAGCCAAGAAGTAGCGGAAGAAATTAGGCGCCATCTGGGCAAAATCCATCCTAAGCTCCGCAAGCGCCTCACGAAGAAAACGAGGAAGAGGAAATGACAAGCCTCCGTCTCCGAAATGTGACATGTAGGCCCCGCAGTACCCCGGCCTCACAGTGATGCGCCCTAAGGAATGAACACTCGACCAGTAAGGAAATATATGGATTTGATCCGTGAGGAAGGAGAACTGATGGAATGAACGGTGACAAAAATGGTTGCGGATGGCCCAATGATACTACCAGAGCGCTTGATTGTCGCATGATATGACTCACAGGTCCGACAAGGAAGCAAACTCGATCTGTTGCCGGATGTGACGCACCGGTCCAATAAGAAAGAGGCGTTTAACTTGGAGCTAACCACACCAAGAAAACTAAGAGGTGTTCTAAACAAAGAAAAAAGAGATAAACTCATAAAAAGGGAAAACAATCTGATTTATTCCTTGGATGTGATTACATATTTATACTAGTTTAAGTCAAAGAATGACTTAAAGAGTTTGTGGAAAATCACACCTAGAAAATGAAAACAAAGACTAGAAAATATTAAAGAGAGTCAAAGACTCTTGATTTCCAGATCTGAATGAAAATGACTCTTCAGCTGATATCCAGGTTCATTCTGGCCGTGCTGGTCCATGATGGGAAGGATATGACACATGCGGGATGATCCATAGACACGCCCGACACTCCACATGACCCGCCAGTTGATTTTCATGACCAAGATGTTTACTGGTGTGAGACAAGTCTTCAGACAGCTGAGTTTCCATTCCTTATTGAAATATAGATGACAGAAATCCATCAATGGATCGGGCACTGTAGCAAGGACGTCAGGACAGCCTTCGGGACACGCAGGACGCACCAAAAGGGCCATAAGAGAAAATCTGTGAACATCTTCGGATTCTTCTCGTCCCAAGTTGAATCTGGCTTGACTATCAGTCTTAGAATGTTGAATTGGCTGGAAAAGAAGTGAAGTGGGTCGATCAAATCCATCTCTAGGTCGTGGTTCCAGACTAAGCTCCAATACGGACGTTCGTGGGTGAATACGATGGACAGCACACGCGGTACGGTCGGGGTGATCAGATGGGTCAGTACGGACGGTCTGATCAGCACGATCCAAAGGGAAATTATGATCAGCATGGACAGAATGATCAGATGGAATGACACGGGCAGTAGGACTGGCATGATCCGACATGAAAACCTCGGTTTGGTCGAGCTGGTAAACAAGAAGTCCACCTTGGGCCGTGTCCATGAACCAAACAGGATGGTGCTCGATCCAGGGCATATCATATCCTCCCTCTTCAAAAGCATTTGTCCTCAAATCCATTTTACCTGAATCAAAAGAAAATGAATCAGACAAAAAGAATTTTAAGAACAAGTAAAATTCGTTGAAGGATAAATTTGGAAAGAAACTTCCTTGGAGTTTTGAACTTGTTTTCCTCAAGTATTTCCAGTTCCATGTTCCAATAACACAAGTGTTATGTCGTCCTCGTTTGCTTGCTTCCATCAGAAACTGATCCTTTATATGCACTTTCAAAACAACTAGACAAACCACATCAAATCTACGAAATAAATAATCAAAGGGTTTCTCTAACCTGAAGTCATCAAAAACAGGATCCAAGCTCTTAGGACAATCATCAAGAACGTGAGTAAACTTCAAACAAGTAAAATGATTGCCAAAAATCAGTTTATCAATATCAAAATCAGGCCGAGCTGCGAAACTGTTAGGAAAAGAATGAGACAGTGCCAATTTCGAAAAATTCTCATCATGAATGAAATCAAATTGATTCTTTTCCTAAGTAATTTTGGTTCATGCCTTTCCCTAAACCAAATGTCTTTCAAAGCGCAGCTCAATGAAAATAATTCATTAAAAGGTTTAAGCAAAACGTTTTTCAACCAAGTAAAGATGTGTTTTCTTTTGGAAATTCTCGGATTCAAAACGTTTTCATGATGAGTAGAGACAATCAACCCATGATACTTACAGTGCTTTTGGTTTGGACAGGAGGTTGACTGAGGAAACACCTTTGGTTCATGGAGGATCGGTTTTGGCTCAGGCCGCTTCTTTCTTGGGCCTCAATCTCCTTTAGAAGTCTGGTACTCGTGGATAAACAGACTGGAGAACCTCTGGTTTGGAAAACTCATTACTGCTTCCTCCTTGAAGATTTTCAAGTGATTCCAAGCCTCAGTAAATCCTTGGTTAGTTGGCTTTCCAGGGAAATTGGATTCATGACAAAAGACCTTCTGATTGTTGAGATATCCTTTTTGGACTGAACCCCTGTCGCTGGCATCTCCAAGGTAGCCGGCTTGGACAACAAAGCTTCTCCAAATCTCAGGCTGTTGGCCACGGTCAATTCTTTCATTTCTCAGAGGCTGAACCTGTCTTTCCTGGATACTCAAAACAAACACTAAAAGACCAGGATCAAATGTGCAAGACAAATACTTGTTCAAATCAAAAATAAAGATATCTTTTCCAAGAACAAGTAGCACACATTTCAGCTTGTCAAGATGCACATCAAAGTAGACATTACAGACCAGGATTTAATCAAGATATGCAACAATAGTATTCATTTTCAAGACGTGCATATCCTGCTCAACATCTGAACACATAAGCTAAAGTTGAGATTGAAAATCAACTATCAAAAAGTCAAGATGTTTTTCAAAGAAAGTGTTGTAAACCACAATATCATCAAGGCTCAAAACAACACAATTATCAAGAATTGATCTCAGAAAATGCCATCATTGTTCATCCGAAATTGGACATGTAGGCCCCGCAGTACCCCGGCCTCACAGTGATGCGCCCTAAGGAACGAACACTCGACCGGTAAGGAAAGATATCGATTTGATCCGTGATGAAGGAGAACTGATGGAATGAACGGTGACACAAATGGTTGCAGATGGCCCAATGATACTACCAGGGTGCTTGATTGTCGCCCGATATGACTCACAGGTCCGACAAGGAAGCAAACTCGATCTGTTGCCGATGTGACGAACCGGTCCAATAAGAAAGAGGCGTTTAACTCGGAGCTAACCACAGTAAGAAAACTAAGAGGTGTTCTAAACAAAGAACAAAGAGATAAACTCATAAAAAGGGAAAACAATCTGATTTATTCCTTGGATTTGATTATATATTTATACTAGTTTGAGTTAAAGAAAGACTTAAAGAGTTTGTGGAAAATTACACCTAGAAAATGAAAACAAAGACTACAAAATATTAAAGAGAGTCAAAGACCCTTGATTTCCAGATCTGAAAAATGACTCTTCAGCTGATGTCCAGGTTCATTCTGGTCGTGCAGGTCTATGATGGGAAGGATAGAACACACGCGGGACGATCCACAGACACGCCGGACACTCCACATGACCCGCCGGTTGGTTTTCATGATCAAGATGTGTACTGGTGTAAGACAAGTCTTCAGACAGCTGAGTTTCCATGCCTTAGTGAAATATGGATGAGAGAAATCCATCAATGGGTTGGGCACTGAAGCAAGGACTTCAGGACAGCTTTCGGGACACGCAGGACGCACCAAAAGGGCCATAAGAGAAAATCTGTGAACATCTTCGGATTCTTCTCGTTCCAAGCTGAATCTGGCTTGACTATCAGTCTTAGAATGTTGAATTGGATGGGAAAAAGTAAAGTGGGTCGATCAAATCCATCTCTAGGTAGTGGTTCCAGACTGAGCTCCAATATGGACGTTCATTGTTCAATAAGATGGACAGCACACATGGTACGGTCGGGGTGATCAGATGGGTCAGTACGGACGGTCTGATCAGCACGATCCAAAGGAAAATTATGATCAGTATGGACGGAATGATCAGATGGAATGACACGGGCAGTAGTACTGGCATGATCAGACATGAAAACCTCAGTTTGGTCGAGCTGGTAAAAAAAATGCCACCTTGGGCCGTGTCCATGAACCAAAAAAGACGATTCTCGATCCAAAGCATATCACACAGTCTCCAGAGTTTCATTTTCGCCAGGAACTTCGATCTCGACGGCATAATCAACTCCCCAGAGTTCTTAGATGGCCTCGATATGTTTCACATCGATAATCGTTGGGAGATCAGGACCGAATTTTTCAGACGCCATAAATTCGAAACAGGAAGAAATACCAAGAGGAAGAAAATAAGAGAGAAAGTAAAACCGTTGTGTTGAAGAAGACGATATATTCAGTAAAGAATAATATATAAACATAAAAAATGGTTCCCGAAGCGTTTAATTTTAACCGGCCACGAACTATCGATCTCAACCACACGATTTGAAAAATGGCTGACAAGTCAAATCAAGCCGATGCGCGTGGTATCCCACTTCCCGAGAATCGCGACGACGTTGGGTTATGTCAGTTCTCACCCTTTCGGTTTCCCCATAAACCAAAAATCAGGGCACGAATCACCCCCCCCCCCTCCCCGAGGCCGGAATAAAAGAGATCTCCCGGGATATAGCTAGAGGCACGTTCCTCAGAAGTAGGAACCCGGAGAGCAACGAAAGGAGGAAGGGAGTATCTCTTCCGCCACTCTGCCAGGTCATCCTCACCAACCGACGAAGCAGGACCCACTAACGGGGAGCTTCTTAAACACAGGACAGCGGTAGGGAAGCCATCAGATCACAGCTGAATCCCTCGCACGGCTTTAAGGAGCTGTCGGATCGAGAAACTTGAGAATCCATCCTTCTTTTCAATCCAGCCCTATCAGCCACTGCAGGAACAGAGGAAGCGGAGTGCTTAGACATAGTTCTGATAACTCCTATCCAACAGATCGCCGTAGTAAGAAAGCTAACCCACAAACCTAATAAGCTAAGAAACTCGATCTACCAAGAGAAATCCGAAGAACAAGAAAAAGGACAAAAGAAAATTGTACATGAATCAGAAATATCGTCGACGGAGGAGCGAGAAATATAGAAAGTAGGAGGAAAAGAAAAGCCTACAAAGAAGAATCGGTTAGGAGCCTTCCCGAAAAGCCGCATGCTTCATAAATTATGGGTTTCGACGAAAATTCAAAATTCAAATCATTTCCTTTTGACAAAAAGTGCAACATCAGCGAATCTCCTACATGGAAGGAGAAAACTCCAAAATCGGGAAATAATCGATAGAAGCTATCCCAGGTGCCGAATATGAAAACTACATCAGGTCCTAACCCTGGTTTGGAACCTCAGGACGAACAAGCATGAGAAATCTCATTAAAATACTCGGAACCCTCCAGACCTGCCTCTACGATCATCAGGCCTCCTCTTCAGGGATTATCAAATCTCCAGGCTCTATCATCTCCAAGATACAGCTAAAAGTCCCGAGCTTCGCCATCTTCAACAAGAAATCAGCAGTTCAAGAAGATACCGCCAGGCCTCGGTCTACTACAAGGGAATCGGTCCTCCCCCGGGTTCAGAGTATGGCTCTAGCGTGAGAGGAACCCGGGATAGTGGGATTACTGGAGCAATGTCCTGCCTAGGGGAAGCCTGCTGAAAATGAGCAACTCCGGTTGACTTGAGTGCACAGGTTATTCCCTGAGTTTGATGACGAAATTGATAAATAATGGGCAAACTGTTGGGGAAAAGTACTCAGGTATTGAATACCTCCAGACCCTAGGCAGGACACCGGCCTCCCGGTCCCCACTAGGAGACTACCCGGGTCCCCTCTGGGAAGCACTCTGAGTCAGATCCCAGGGACCACCTGTAACACCCCCGAACCGTCCTAGACATATGGTCGATCAACCGGCCAACAATCAAACAAGAACATGACCGATCGACCGTCCAACACCCAGGGTTGGAGAAGAATGAGCCAGCGGGCCAGCCAACAATCAAACAAGAACATGACTGACCGTCCAACCCAACACCATGGTCCGGAAGCGCTACTTGATGGGCTAGGGATGATCCAGCCAGAGTCACAAAACTTAGTCCACGACCTAGACCAGTTCATCCACTAACTCGTTCCGCTGCGTCAAGGCACAAAGCTTTGCAACCCGTGCCTAGATTTAGCGTTATCTGTTAGATCGAGGCCTAAGGCTTTTCAACCCGTACTACGACCTAATGTTGTGTTAGACCGGACTAGTCAAATATCAGAGTATTCATGAAATGCATATAAAACAATTACTTTTATTGATTTAAGAAATATTCAGACATTGAATAATTCAAGACTGGGCACGACCTAATGCCAAATCGAGTCAACATAACTCAATTCACAATACCGTTTATAAAAGGCATGAAAATCTACACCGGCAGTCCTAACGTCCAGCTCCAAGCGATCCGATCATCCTTACCTAAAGCGACCTGCAAAAAGGACAACGGAGTTGGGTGAGTAACCTAATGTTACTTAGTGAGCTGGTGGCCTCTACCCACAACCTAGACTCTAACCCACACAACCCAAAATAATAATCAATCTAGCCCTAGCATGCAATAAATGCTAAGGCTATGCAAACCGTTACTAAGTTAGACTTGGCCACTTGCCATGATCTAGCTTCAAGTAACGGGAACCTGCATTAAAATAAGTCAACAACCAATCCCTAGTTAACCATATATATGCATGAGTTCAGTACTCATGTAATGTTAAATACTTTAGATTATACAAGTATCATTAACCGGTCGACCAACAATCAGACAAGAACATCATCGGCCAACCAATGATACCGCATAGCTTATAATATCCACCACCCTTCACAAGCAATCCCTCAAACACATACAGGCCAACGAGCTCGAGCCAAAGCTCGGTTGCTACGTAGCGACCGAGCGATCGTCCTGACCTCGAACCAAAGCTCGGCCAAGCTCGGTCGCTACGTAGCGACCGAGCGATCGTCCCGCTTGGTCGCTACGTAGCGACCGAGCTCGGATCGTCCCGCTCGGTCACTACGTAGCGACCGAGCTCAAGCCAAAGCTCGGTCGCTAGGTAGCGACCGAGCGCTCGTCCTGCTCGGTCGCTACGTAGCGACCGGGCTCGAGCCGAAGTTCGGTCGCTGTGTAGCGATTGAACTCTTCCGGACATCGACAGACATCAATCCATGCATTCTTGTCAAATCTTCGAACGCTATCTCCCGAAGACCGTAGCAAGCTCAGACCATGTTTTCCGCTATTCCAATTCATCGATCAAGCTTCGCGGATGAGAAACCGCGGAAAATTCGTAGTAAACATGTCGAGTCGGAAGACGGCCCAAAGGGACCTAAAACACGACTCGAGACCCATCCTACGATTTCCTAACCCAAAACCCGTAAACCGCAGCACGGTTTACGCTTGGCCCACAAGGAAGGATAAATGTCAAGTTTCCGCGGATAAATACGGAAGTTTTGAAGATAATTGTGAAGATCGGGAAAAATGGAATATCTCCATTTTTATGCTATGACGGCTTAAGGGCAGAAGAGTAAAAGCGTAAACCGACCTTGGAGCTAGTATATAAGGAGTCCTAGGCGAGGAGCATGAAAGAGAACTTTTTCAGAGCAAACTTAGCACTTAGAGCAATTTAGGCAATTTTCCGTTTTTGTTATTTCGAGCTGCGACTCAATTAGGTTTAGCCGTCTTAGGGTTGCTAGAACTAGGAATCTCGTCGACAGCTCTCGAGCCCAGGCTAATACCTTGTTGTAAACGCTCATACGCAAATTCGGAATAAGATCTTCTTTGCTCTCTTTTTCGAGTTCTTATACTTTATCGTTGTTATTCTCGTGTTCTGATTGCTTGACGTGTGGTAATTAGCAGATATCCGGGTCCTCTGGGAAATTAGGGTTTTCCTAGTTTCCTTATTTAAACGGAAATCGACGGTGTGAATTTCGGTTCCCACAGTTTGGCGCTAGAAGGAGGGGGGGTACGGATCAATCTAACCTGAAAAAGCCACACAGACGCGGATAACGTGCAAACTCCTCTTAACGGAGGCAGAGGCACCGATCTCCACACTCCAGTAGCGGACGTATCCGCGGCCAACGCGCAAGCCAACGCCGCGACGCTCGAGGAGTTTAAAAAGATGTTCGCCACCTATGAAAAAAGGTCGGAAGAACAGGATAAGCTCGTGAATACCTTGACCAAACAGGTTGAAACCTTAACGGCAAGGACCCAAGCTATCCGTCCCCGCGGAACCACCAAAATCCGCGGGAAGAGGCTCGACTTCGCCACCCCACTCGATAGAGCATGAGTCGCGCGGGAACGACCTTCCGGTCAAAACCCTAGCGAGAAATCTCCCATCGAAAAGGGGAACCCTGAAAATCTTCCGCCCCCTGCAAAGGACTCGGAGGATAACGAAGCCGAACACATTGACTTGGATCCTAGCGATGTCTCCAACGACACCGACGAAGATGCCGACAGACATCCAAGAAGGACCAGAAGCCGATCCGCTCGGGAAGGCTCCCCGTTCGAAAAACCAATGACGGAAGAAGAGGAAGTCGCCTATTGGAACGAACAAGAGGAGCTGGCCGAAAAGCAAACCGAGCTCACTCGCAGTAAACGCCGACAAGCTCGGAAATCCACTGACGAGACATCGGATATCCGCGATCTTCGTGATTACATCACCAAGACTGCGGCAGAAGTGAGAGCCGTAAAGTCTCAAATCCATCATGCTACTAGTGCTGCCCCCGAGATCGATCGACTGTTGGAAGGAGCTCGAAAGACCCCCTTTACCAGTCGAATTTCGGACATGAGGGTGTCCGATCCAGGAAAGATCAAAGTACCGAAGTACGATGGTACGGCTGATCCAAAAGCGCACCTTCAGGCTTTCCACATCGCGATGGGAAGAGCAAGACTGAAGGACGACGAAAAGGATGCCGGCTATTGCCGCCTGTTTGTCAAAAATCTTGAAGGAGCAGCGCTCAAATGGTTCGCACGCCTTCGTCGCAACACCATAGGGAGTTTTCGACAGCTCGCATCGGAATTCCTCAAACAGTACTCTGTATTCATAGACAGAGAAACTTCCGATGTTGATCTCTGGAGTCTCTCCCACAGGGAAGACGAACCCCTCCGCGAGTTTATCAGTCGTTTCAAGCTGATAATGTCCAGGGTCAGCGGGATAAGCGACAAAGTGGCCATCGACGCGCTGAGAAAGACGCTCTAGTACAAGTTGAAATTCAGAAAGTGGATAACTCTCGACAAACCGCGAACGATCCAGGACGCCCTCCACAGAGCAACGGACTACATCATAGTCGAGGAAGAAACTAAAGTCTTATCGCAAAAACATAAGGCGGCAAGACCATCCTCGAAAGACGCAGATCCGAAGGGGAAAAAGAAGAACTCTCGTAACGACAAGTACGTCCATCACGAGGGGGAAGATCTCCAAGGGGCGCATAACTATGCGATCAATTCGGATCAAGGCCGGACCACGGTCAACACATGGACTCGCAATCAAGGGTATGACGAAAACACCTTCTGCGAGTTCCACCAATCCCGAGGACACTCTACGACTAACTGCAAAGGCTTGGGAGCAAGACTGGCCGCAAAGCTACTCGCTGGAGAGCTCTCGGAAGTAATTAGCGTCAAGGATGTCATCGTCGATTCTGATCGCCCTCCAAAGACGGACAGAAATCCGTCCGCTGAAAAATCCCCTCAACGAAACCAGCCTGGGGATAAACGCGGTAGGAGGCCGGACGACAAGGGGAACGATAACAATCGTCGCAGAGTCAATATGATCATCGGAGGATCACAATACTGCGGCGATACTGTATCGGCCATCAAGGCTTACCAACGGAAGGCAGAGTCGAGTGCAAATTGGCCTACTTGGTCTCCTCAAGATGGCCGAAATTGCTCGATCACTTTCACAAAGGAAGAAGCCGGCGGAATCGACCAACCTCACTGCGACCCGCTCGTCACAGATCTCGTCATACGAGATTTAGAAGTCGGAAGGGTACTCGTCGACACAGGAAGCACGGTCAACGTAATCTTCCGTGACACTCTCAAGCGGATGAACATCGAACTCGGAGAAGTGATTCCGACGCCAAAACCACTCACGGGTTTTTCAGGCGAAGTATCGATGACTCTTGGATCGATCCAATTGCCAGTCATGGCCAAGGAGATCAGGAAAATCGTCAAATTCGCGGTAGTCGATCATCCCGCTATCTACAACGTGATCATGGGAACCCCATGGCTCAACGCCATGAAGGCAGTTCCGTCAACTTACCACCTGGGTCTCAAATTCCCAACGCAAAGCGGAGTCGCGGCCATCTGGGGATGCCAAAAACAGTCGCGGCTATGCTTCCTCGCAGAACACAAGTTAAGGCAAATCACGACTTCTGCAGCTGTAAACGGCAAGCGCACGAAGATAGATCGATCTTCGACCAAAAGCGCCCCGGGAAAAGACGAATTAAAATCGTCTACCGACGCAAACGCATCGGACGTCAAAGCTCGACACAAGTCTGAAGCCCACGTTACAACTCAACCGGAACATCCGGAAAATAGCTTTGACCCAGCCACGATCGACACGGTCAAGGCGGACATCGCGACATCTACCGCCGAGTAGGAACACTCGTGGCATGAAACAGAAC
The DNA here is from genome assembly GCA_018703725.1 of Brassica juncea. NCBI lineage: Eukaryota > Viridiplantae > Streptophyta > Magnoliopsida > Brassicales > Brassicaceae > Brassica > Brassica juncea. Next base: position 12,212,410 of record CM031927.1, read on the forward strand.
TACGAGATGGCTTGATCCTCGAAAGGGGTACGTAGGCAGTTTGTCGAAAGACGAATTCAGCTATCCCCCTCTCTAAAAAGGGGGGGGGGGGGAGTGGGTGCGTATACTCGTATACTCCCACTTAGAAAAATCTTCATTATTGTAATCGAGGTTTTAGAAACTTCAAAAACTTTTACTACAATATACGTTGTCCTTTTTATCGAAAATGTTTGCGCTTCTGTAAAACACAAAAGAAACTTTCAGGACACGCCTAAAAACGTTAAGACTCTTGTCTGCGGCCCCATCCGGCCCAAAAATCGTAAAGATTATCATCTCTCAAACACACAAAGATACACGTATAATCCCCGAAACAACTGCGAGACGTCGCAAAAGTTAAAATTCGAGGATAAATTGTCCGAACGCGACTACCAAAACATCTTACACCCCGTTCGTCGATTGGCCCCGACGAACACGCTAGCCGTCTTAAACAAACGCAATTCGATCACTCTAAGATGCTCGATTCGTACCATACAAGTCATATAAGCCGAGAACCTATCGCGGACTTTAAATCGGTACGAATCAGGAAGAAATCGCAAGAGAAAAAACGATAGCCGGCTAGTCACCGCACAAACCTTAACCGAAAGTAAACCTAGGTCTTGACCTAAACCCAACGCTCTGGTCTCAAACATCTCAAGGCATGATATCTAAAAGATACGAGATCATAAACCATGTCTCTCCGTTCGTATCTCAATGTTCTCGAAAATCGTAAAGATGGGTAACTCTTACGAAAATCACGAACGAACCAACAGATTGGACGTCTCATCGGAACTGAATATGAGACGACAACTCATATTTACTTCGAACCTACTCGGGAAAAACTCGAAAAACGAAACATTCATCATATAGATAAACCGCGTAAAGCGGCAAGGGGATTCGAAGCCACCAACGGCCAGTCCCGATAAGCAATAAAAACGGCCAAAACAGGCCCATACAAATCTCTCGGCCACACTCGGCCATAAATATAAAACAGAAAGACGAACATCTTTCTTCCGATAACTACTCCACCACTCATAATCCAAAGTCAAAGTCCCCGGACAACGAAGCGCCGAACGCATCCGCGGGACGATCCACTTCCTCGCCACCATCGGGAAACCCGGTCGAAACCTCCTCGGTATCAGGGGAAACCGGGATGGAATCCCAGAACCCTTGGATCCGCTCGTCAATCGGAGGGATAAGCACCTCAGCGTGGGCATGTTCATTCATCCCACTCTTCATCAAGCTCATTTCGTCCTCGAACGCGTAGTCATCGGCTTGCGTCCTCCAAAGACTTCCGACCAAACCGCGGCACTCACGGAAATCACCCACCGAGGTAAAGGCGTTCTTGAGGTTCCCATACTCAACCTGGAATTGAGAAGCACGAGTCTTCATCACCTCGATGATTTCTCTCTTGCCTTTCCTCTCCGCCTTACGAACAGCCCGCGCATGATCGCGAGTAAGTTGCACTTCTCGCTCCAAGATCTCGCCTTGCACGCGAGCGAGATCTCGTTCCGCTTTCTCCGCTTTGAAACGATAGATCATAGCCTCCCTATGACACGCTTCAATGGCCGAGCCGAGCAAGGTAAGGCCCTGCGAAATCAATTAACGCATTGTAAGCGGAAAAGGAAAAACTTAGGCAATCATGAATATTTTCGAAAAAATCATACCCCGTTGATGATTCGGGACCCTTCCGCGACGATTTTCGGCCTCGCCGACTCTCTCGCAGGTGGAGGAGCATCAAAACCCGGTGGTAGACCGGCACAGAAGTCATCAAAGTCCGGGATGGGGGCCTCGCTCGATCCACTCCCATCGCCATAAGCTAGGTTCGGATCCCATCCTGGAAGCATAGAGTCATCCATCGAAAATTCTATATCGCCAAGGTCGATATCTTTTCCCTTCCAAGAGCTCGACTCCGGCACGGCTGGTGGGGCTGCAGCGGGACTCTGGTCATCAGGTTCAGAGTCACTTCCCGTGTCCGCAACCGAGGCAGGACCAGGGTGCACGAACCTCAGTGCCCTCCGAACCCTCTTCGGCGTAAAGGAAGTCCAAAAGAAGGGACCATTCCTGAGAAGATCCCTCACCTCAATAGTGTCCTCAGGGAACGGAGCAAGAGGATTGATGAAAGGACGATCGTTCGGTAACCTCCAGAACAGTGGAATACAACTCTCTTCGACAGACGCAGCATCTAAATGAACAAAGAAGAAAAACTTCTTCCACGAGTTGAAGTTCGAGATGAACTTCTTAACCACTAACATAAACTTCTGAGGGACCAGCCTATGCTTGTCCGTATCTTTGACGAGTTGAAGCCTCAAAAGCGCTTCAAAATGATCAACGGAAAGGGAAAGGCCATGCTCGTAGCTCAGGATCAGGATCCCAATAGGATGCTGAATGGCAAGGGGAGTCAACTGGCTTATCGCGACCTCGAAACGGTCCAATACTCGAACAAGGATTTCGGGGATTGGGAACCATAAGCGACAACGCACTACGAACGCCTCGTAGCAAGTGAAGTAACCCTCTGGGGGCTGTTAGCACACTCTCCGGGACAGGGAACTCGGAACTCCACAACATCCGGGATATGGTAGAACGATCGCATGGTCGCAAGAAACTCGTCAATACTCCTGCTTGCATCCTCTTTCTCGACTCCGCGATGGGTCAAGACCGGGAACGACTTCCCCTTGGGAGGAGTCATCGAACCGTAATGAGCAACTCACCATGCCTCGTTCTCGGCGGGATGTACCGAGTGAGGCACAAACTCCATCTTCGGAACAATGAGCTCTTCATAAGCACTCGCGGACGAAGACCCTTTTTCGCAACATTTTTCTTGCTCGACATCTTTACACTCCTCTTGAGAAAATAGAGGAAAAGGGTGGAGAGAAAAGAAGTTTTTCTTAAGAAAGATCTTAGACAAGAAAGTGAAAAAATTGTGAAACAAGTTACCACCCTTCTTATAGGCATGAGGATTTACTATTCAAGCTCGGACATTCGGATATTAATTCCATCCATCACGCCTAACTTACCAAACATGCCTAACCGCACGCTAGGATCCTACGGTGCATGATCCTAACGGGCTGGGGGGCTAACTGTTGGGGTCAAAAACGGTCACAACGGAATTACCACCCGAAAATCCTCGGAGATCGTATTTTCGAAAGAGATAGTAAAAAGAAGGATACAACTTTCGTAAAGTATAACCAATACGAAGTTTTTACGAAGAAGTATCCTTTGAGATTCAAACCAAACAAACCAAGCTCGGTCACCACGCATACACGCCGTCCGGTCGCTATGCAGCAACCAAACCCGAGCTAAGCTTGGTCGCTACGTAGCGACCGAGCGATCGTCCCGCTCGGTCGCTATGTAGCGACCGAGCTCGAGCCAAAGCTCGGTCGCTACGTAGCGACCGAGCGATCGTCCCGCTCGGTCGCTACGTAGCGGCCGAGCGATCGTCCTGCTCGGTCGCTACGTAGCGACCGAGCGCTTGTCCTGCTCGGTCGCTACGTAGCGACCGGGCTCGAGCCGAAGTTCGGTCGCTGTGTAGCGATTGAACTCTTCCGGACATCGACAGACATCAATCCATGCATTCTCGTCAAATCTTCGAACACTATCTCCCGAAGACCGTAGCAAGCTCAGACCATGTTTTCCGCTATTCCAATTCATCGATCAAGCTTCGCGGATGAGAAACCGCGGAAAATTCGTAGTAAACGTGTCGAGTCGGAAGACGGCCCAAAGGGACCTAAAACACGACTCGAGGCCCATCATACGATTTCCTAACCCAAAACCCGTAAACCGCAGCACGGTTTACGCTTGGCCCACAAGGAAGGATAAATGTCAAGTTTTCGCGGATAAATACGGAAGTTTTGAAGATAATTGTGAAGATCGGGAAAAATGGAATAGCTCTATTTTTATGCTATGACGGCTTAAGGGCAGAAGAGTAAAAGCGTAAACTGACCTTGGAGCTAGTATATAAGGTGTCCTAGGCGAGGAGCATGAAAGAGAACTTTTTCAGAGCAAACTTAGCACTTAGAGCAATTTAGGCAATTTTCTGTTTTTGTTATTTCGAGCTGCGACTCAATTAGGTTTAGCCGTCTTAGGGTTGCTAGAACTAGGAATCTCGCCGACAGCTCTCGAGCCCAGGCTAATACCTTGTTGTAAACGCTCATACGCAAATTCGGAATACGATCTTCTTTGCTCTCTTTTTTGAGTTCTTATACTTTATCGTTGTTATTCTCGTGTTCTGATTGCTTGACGTGTTGTAATTTGCAGATATCCGGATCCTCTGGGAAATTAGGGTTTTCCTAGTTTCCTTATTTAAACGGAAATCGACGGTGTGAATTTCGGTTCCCACACAAATGTCAGGCTGCATGACTGGAACTCATGCAAGGTGGCACACCATCTCACACATGTCGATCAGCATGCTTTGGTTGCATGCGCGGAGACACCTCGTGCTTCTACATGTCAGGCTGCATGTACTGCTTCCATGCACAACAACACTTCGAGCTTCTGTAGACACTCAGCTTGCTGGACAGTTGACACCACGTTCTGATCACTCACACCAAGCCACCTCGTGCTTCTCAGTCCATTCGTCTGATTTCGGTCCTTCCGGCAAGTTTCTGACCCGCGATCAATCCCGAATATTTTTCTACTCCCATTTTATGTTCTGAATATTTTTAATAAACTTCAGACACCATTATAACCTTGACGGTAATATTTGCCGAACCTCCGGCTTCTCCGAAAAATATTACAGAATACCGAAATTAAGGTTTCGTCCAATTTTGGGTTTTCCCGTCGTGCTTCGATCCCGTCTTGCTTGATTCCATTTCTATTTAATTCTCGTCCTGCTTCCAATGTCTTCGAAATAATATTCCACTAATACGAAGTTTCACGGAAAACTTCTTGCTGAAGAAACGTCATTCTTCCAAAACGTCGAGCTTCTAAACCGTCGTGCTTCCAATTATGCTTCCAAAACGTCCGTCTCATCAATCTAGGGCATCTTCTAACTATGGTTGAGCTGATTATAAGACTCATGGTTCACCCACGATCACTTCTTTGACCACCTCGTACTTCAACTCTTCTCCATCCATCCTTATCGCTAGCGACTCGACCACCAAGTAGATACTCGACCATTCTTTTTTTTAACGGGTTTCTACACCACCCCCTTCCTCCGGCAAATGGAAATATTCCGATAAGCGGATCCTTCCATATTTCCGAATATAGAAGAGTTTAACCCGATTGGCTGACCAAGACCGACCTACAGACAACTATATAAGGGGAGCCCAAACCCTAGAACAAGGGATCGACACTTCGAGACTTTGTGATTAGAGCTAGGCGGCAAGAACTAGGGTTTATATCTGGTTGTAGCCGTGGAATGCATCCATGAAGCTCATCAGTTGGTGTCCGGCTGTAGCATCGACGAGTTTGTCGATATGTGGTAATGGGAACAGATCCTTTGGACAGTACTTATTGAGATCAGTGAAGTCTATCCAGACTCTCCACTTCCCATTCTTCTTCTTCACTACGTACACGTTTGCTAGCCATTATGGGTACTAGACCTCTCTGATGAACCCGACATTTAACAGGTTCTTGACCATTTCCTTGATGATCTTCCCTTGATTGATCTTCAGTTGGACAGCACCATCTCTAGGCGCTGACTCGAAATCATTAGAGAACTAACCTCGAAAACTCTTTAAAACTCTCGAAATGAGCTGGGGTCGTGGCGTATTAATAGGAGACAGAAACCAATCAACTTCAGGTTGGTGGCAGCTCGTGTGTCGCTTTGTATGGCTCCGGACGCATGCACGACGGCACCTCGTGCTCCACATGTCTGGCTGCATGTCTCAGGACACATGCAGGACGCCACCACTCCTCCCAGATGTCAGGCTGCATGACTGGAACTCATGCAAGGTGGCACACCATCTCACACATGTCGATCAGCATGCTTTGGTTGCATGCGCGGAGACACCTCGTGCTTCTACATGTCAGGCTGCATGTACTGCTTCCATGCACGACAACACTTCGAGCTTCTGTAGACACTCAGCTTGCTGGATAGTTGACACCACGTTCTGATCACTCACACCAAGCCACCTCGTGCTTCTCAGTCCATTCGTCTGATTTCGGTCCTTCCGGCAAGTTTCTGACCCGCGATCAATCCCGAATATTTTTCTACTCCCATTTTATGTTCTGAATATTTTTAATAAACTTCAGACTCCATTATAACCTTGACGGTAATATTTCCCGAACCTCCGGCATTACAGAAAACCGAAATTAAGGTTTCGTCCAATTTTGGGTTTTCCCGTCGTGCTTCGATCCCGTCTTGCTTGATTCCATTCCTACTTAATTCCCGTCCTGCTTCCAATGTCTTCGAAATAATATTCCACTAATACGAAGTTTCACGGAAAACTTCGTGCTGAAGAAACGTCATTCTTCCAAAACGTCAGGCTTCTAAACCGTTGTGCTTCCAATTATTTTATGCTTCCAAAACGTCCATCTCATCAATATAGGGCATCTTCTAACTATGGTTGAGCTGATTATTCGACTCATGGTTCACCCACGATCACTTCTTTGACCACCTCGTACTTCAACACTTCTCCATCCATCCTTATCGCTAGCGACTCGACCACCAAGTAGATACTCGACCCTATTGGCTGACCAAGACTGACCTACAGACAACTATATAAGGGGAGCCCAAACTCTAGAACAAGGGATCGACACTTCGAGACTTTGTGATTAGAGCTAGGCGGCAAGAACTAGGGTTTATATCTGGTTGTAGCCGTGGAATGCATTCATGAAGCTCATCAGTTGGTGTCCGGCTGTAGCATCGACGAGTTTGTCGATATGTGGTAATGGGAACAGATCCTTTGGACAGTACTTATTGAGATCAGTGAAGTCTATCCAGAGGCTCCACTTCCCATTCTTCTTCTTCACTGCCTACACGTTTGCTAGCCATTATGCGTACTAGACCTCTCTGATGAACCCGACATTTAACAGGTTCTTGACCTTTTCCTTGATTTCTCGTCTCTTTCAGGAGCAAACTTTCTCCTATTCTGCCTGACGGGTCGATGTTGGGGTCAAAATTGGTCACGACGGAATCAATGTCTGAAAGTCCGTAAAAATCGGCAAGAACATTTTTAAGAAAAGTAATCTTCGTAAAGAAATCTATACGAAGACCCTTGCGGTAAAATCTTGTTCAAATCTCAATCGAACCACTAAATATCGATTGTCCGAAGGTAATGGACACGTATCTAAACCAGCCACGGACGAGCCTGAGTATGGCGATCGGACCATGGACAAGCCAAGCACGATCGCTACGCAGCTACCAAACATGCACACTGCTTGGTCACTACGTAGCGACCGAGCACGCGTACTGCTTGGTCGCTACATAGCGACCGAGCACACGTACTGCTTGGTCGCTACATAGCGACCAAGCACGCACACTGCTCGGTCGCTACGTAGCGACCGAGCATGCGTACTGCTCGGTCACTACGTAGCAAACGAGCTCGAGCCAAGCTCGGTCGCCACGTAGCGACCGAGCTCGAGCCAAGCCCGGTTGCTACGTAGGGACCAAGGATGCGTACTACTCGGTCACTACGTAGCGACAGAGCTCGAGCCAAGCATGTTCGCTACGTAGTGACCGAGCATGTGCACATTTCGATTGTTACGAAGCGATCGAGCTTTCCCGAAACGTCGATAAGACACGAATCTATGCATTCTTGTCTACTCTTAAATGCTATCTCCCGACCACCGTAGCAAACCCATTTCATGTTTCTTGTCATTTGAAGTCATCAATCGAACTTTACGATAAAAACTGCAGAAAGTTCATTTTTATCGAAAGAAGCCGTAATAAACGTTTCGAGTCAAAAGACGGTCCAAAGAGACCTAAGACGTGACTCGAAGCCCACTTACGATTTCTTAACCAAAGCCAATAAACCGTAAGACGGTTTATGCTTGGTTTGCAAGAAAAGATTAATGCCAAGTTTCCGCGGATAAATACGAAGTTTTCGAAGATAATTACGAAGATCGGAAAAATAGAATATCTCAATTTTTAAGCTAAGACGACTTAAGGGCAGAAGGGGAAAAGCGTAAACCGACCTAGGAGCGAGTATATAAGGAATCCTAGGCGAGAGGCACATAGGGGGGGATTTTCTCAGCACTTAGATTAATTAGGCAACTTTCTGTTTTTGTTATTTCGAGCTGCGACTCAATTTGGTTTAGCCGTCTTAGGGTTGTTAGAACTAGGAATATCGCCGACAGCTCTCGAGCCAAGGCTTATACCTTGTTATAAACGCTCATACGCAAATTCGGAATAAGACTTCTCTTTGCTCTTTTTTTACGATTTTTATATTTTGTCGTTGTTATCTCGTGTTCTGATTGCGTAGCATGTTGTATTAGCAGATATCCGGGACCTCTGGGAAACTAGGGTTCTCCTACTTTCCTTATTTAAACAGAAATCGACAGTGCGAATTTCGGTTCCCACACTTTCCTTGAAGCAATTTTGGCCGAAGATTGATCTATCTTCATGCGCTTGAGATTTGCTGTCGCATAAGTCGCTATTTGCCTTAACTTGTGCTCTGCGAGGAAGCATAGTCGTGACTATTTCTGACATCCCCAGATAGCTGCGACTCCGTTTGGGGTTGGGAATTTTACACCCAGGTGGTATGTCGATGGAACGGCTTGCATGGCGTTGAGCCATGGGGTTCCCATGATCACGTTGTAGATGGCAGGATGATCGACCACCGCGAACTCGACGATTTTCGTGATCTTCTTGGCCATGACTGGCAGCTGGATTGACCCGAGGGTCATCGATACTTCGCCTGAAAAACCCGTGAGCGGTTTCAGCGTTGGATTTACTTCTCCGAGTTTGATGCTCATCCGATTGAGACACTCGCGGAAGATTACTTTGACCGTGGTTCCCGTGTCAATGAGTACTCTTCCGACTAACAGATCTCGTATGACAAAATCTATGACGAGCGGATCGCAGTGAGGTTGATCGATCCCGCCAGCTTCCTCCTTCGTGAATGTGATTGAGCAATTTTGACCGTCTCGGGGAGGAGACCATGTTAGCCAGTTTGCACTCGACTCTGCCTTCCGCTGGTAAGCCTTGATGGCCGAAACTGTATCGTTGCATTATTGCAATCCTCCGATGATCATGTTGACTCTGCGACGATTGTTATTGTTTCCCATGTCGTCCGGCCTTCTGCCGCGTTTATCCCCGGATTGGTTTCTTTGAGGGGATTTCTACGCGGGCGGATTTCTGTCTGTCTTCGGGGGGCGATCGGTCTCGAGGGTGAGATCTTTCATGCTGGTCACTTCCGAGAGCTCTCCAGCTAGTAGCTTAACGGCCAGCCTTGCTCCCAAGACTTTGCAGTTAGTCGTGGAGTGTCCTCAGGACTGGTGGAACTCGCATAAGGTGTTTTCGTCATATCCTTGATTGCGAGTCCACATATTACCCGTGGTTCGGCCTTGGTCCGAACTGATCGCGTAATTGTGTGCTCCTTGGAGATATTCCCCCTCGTGATGGACATACTTGTCGTTACGAGAGTTCTTCTTCTTCGTTTTCGGGTCCACGTCTTTCGAGGATGGTCTTGCCGACTTATGTTTTTGCGATAATGCTTTTGTTTCTTCCTCGATTATGATGTAGTCCGCCGGATTATGGAGGGCGTCCTGGATTGTCTGCGGTTTGTCGAGGGTTATCCATTTTCTGAATTTCGACTTGTACCAGAGCGTCTTCCGAGCGCGTCGATAGCCACCTTGTCGCTTATCCCACTGACCCTGGACATTACCAGCTTGAATCGGCTGATGAACTCGTGGAGGGGTTCGTCTTCCCTCTGGGACAGACTCCAGAGATCGACATCGGAAATTTCTCTATCTATGAACATAGAGTATTGTTTGAGAAATTCTGATGTGAGCTGTCGGAAACTCCCGATAAAGTTTCGCTTAAGGCGCGCGAACCATTCGAGGGCTGCTCCTTCCAGATTCTCGACGAACAGGCGTCAATAGCCGGCGTCTTTTTCGTCGTCCTTCAGTCTCGCTCTTCCCATTGTGATCTGGAAAGCCTGAAGGTGCGCCTTCGGATCGGTCGTACCATCATACTTTGGTACTTTGATTTTTCCTGGATCGGATACCCTCATATCTGAGATGCGAGTGGTGAAGGGGGTCCGAGCCCCTTCCAACAGCCTGTCGATCTCGGGGGCAACGCTGGTAGCGTGATGGATTTGGGATTTTACGGCTCTTACTTCTGCCGCAGTCTTGGTGATGTAGTCGCGAAGATTGCGAATATCCGACGTCTCGCCAGCAGATTTCCGAGCCTGTCGGCGTTTACTGCGAGTGAGCTCGGTTTGCCTTTCAGCCAGCTCTTCTTGTTTGTTCCAATAGAGGATTTCCTCCTCTTCCGTCATTGGTTTGTCGAACGGAGAGCTTTCCCGAGCAGATCGGCTTCTGGTCCTTCTTGGGTATATGTCAACGTCCTCATCGGTATCGTTGTAGATGTCGCTAGGATCCAGGTCGACGTGCTCAACCTCATTATCCTCCGAATCCTTCGCGGGAGGCGGAGGGCTCTCAGGGTTCCCCTTTTCGATGGGAGATTTTTCGCTAGGGTTTTGACCCGAAGGTCGTTCCTGTGCGGTTCCAGGACTGTCGAGTGCGAAGTCGAGTCCTTTCCCACAGACTTTAGTTTTTCCGCAGGGACGGATTGCTCGAGTCCTTGCCGTTAAGGTGCTCACTGTCTTATCCTATTCTTCCGACCTTTTTTCATAGGTGGCGAACATCTTTTTAAACTCCTCGAGCGCCGCGGCGTTGGCTGGTACGTTGGCCGCGGATATGTCCGCTGCTGGAGTGTGTAGATCAGTGCCACTGCCTCTGTTAAGAGGAGTCTGCACGTTATCCGCGTCGTCAGTTGACATATCTGGTTGAGCGTGATGTGGTGAGAGTTAGATTGATCCGTACCCCCCCCCCCCTCCTTCTAGCGCCAAACTGTGGGAACCGAAATTCGCATTGTCGATTTCCTTCTAAATTAGGAAACTAGGAAAACCTTAATTTTCCAGAGGTCCCGGAGATCTGTTAATACCATACGCTAAGCAATCAAAGCACGAGATATCAACGACAAAGTATAAAAATCGTAAAAAGATAGCAAAATAGATCTTTATTCCGAATCTGTGTTTGAGCGTTTCAACAAGGTATAAGCCTGGGCTCGAGAGCTGTCGACGAGATTCCTAGTTCTAGCAACCTTAAGACAGCTAAACCTAATTTATTCGCAGCTCGAAATAACAAAAACAGAAATATGCCTAAATCGCTCTAAATGCTAAGTTTTCTCTGAAAAAGTTATCTCTATGCCTCTCGCCTAGGACTCCTTATATACTCGCTCCTAGGTCGGTTTACGCTTTTACTATTCTGCGCTTAAGCCGTCATAGCATAAAAATGGAGATATTCCATTTTTCCGATCTTCATAATTATCTTCAAAATTTCGTAATTATCCGCAAAAACTTGACATTTATCTTTCCTTGCGAACCAAGCGTAAACCATCGTGCGGCTTACGGGCTGCTGATTAAGAAACTGTAAGTTGGGCCTCGAGTCATGTCTCAGGTCCTTTTGGGCCGTCTTCTAACTCGAAGCGTTTATTACAGCTTCTTTCGATAAAGAACAAACTTTCCGCGGTTTTTACCACAAAGTTTGATTGATGACTTAGAATGGCGGAAAACATGAAATGGGTTCGCAACGGTCTTCGGGAGATAGCATCGAAGGATAGACGAGAATACATGGACTAGTGTCGTATCAAAGTTTCGGAAGAGCTTGGTCGCTACGTAGCGACCGAACAGAATGCACGCTTGATCGCTACGTAGCGACCGAGCTTGGCTCGAGCTCGGTCACTACACAGCGACCGAGCGGGATGCGCGCTCGGTCGCTACGCAGCGACCTAGCGGGATGCACGCTCGGTCGCTACATAGCAACCGATCTTGGCTCGAGCTTGGTCGCTACGTAGCGACCGGATAGCGTGCATGTGCGGTAGTTGCGTCATGATCGAGATTGGTTTGTCCGTGTTTCGATCGTCATACTCGAACCTATCCGTAGCTGGTTTGGGTATGTTTCCGATGGCTTATGTTTGATCTAAATAGAATTCGAACGAAGCTTTATCTCGGGAATATACGTTGTGACGTTTTCTTGACCGAGCACGATTTGTTGCGGAAAGACATACTTGTATTTTGCGGAGATTTGGACGTTAACTTCGTCGTAACCGTTTTCGATCCCAACAACCAGTATCCTTTTCACTAGGAAGTTTGCGACGGTAAGATATATGACTAAGGCATCATGATGGGGGGGGGGGGGGGGGGGGGGTCAGGACCCTCTCCTGTTACTTTAAGGTGAAACTGATCTCATCCGTGCGTAGGAGCAGGCGCTTTATTCTTCCGGTCTCTTGACCATTCTTGGCATTCCAGGTAGTTTTCTTTCAGGCCGCGTGGATTATGCCGCTTATTTCAGAGCCACCAGAGATGACATGGATTACTCTATCTTGTCTTGGAGGTGAAGCGAGAGCAGCTTCAGGGGGCTTGTTGCTAGTCTCCTTGTTGAGGAGGTTTTTTGCTTTACCAGAAAGGAACTCCCGGAGGTGTCCTTTTTTCAGCAGCTCATTAACCTGGATCCCTAGTGTGATGCAGTCCTCCGTTTTGTGATTGTGGTCATGGTGGAAGTCGCATCACGGGTTTGGATTCCCGAAAAAATTGGGTGCTTGCATCTTCTGAGGCTACTTGACATGTGGTCCCATCTGCCTCAGAACATGTATTAGCTCTGGTTTTGATATAGTCAAGTTAGAGATGTCGGGCCATGTGGATACATTCATCCCTTCGGCTCTCTCCAAGGGTCGGTTCGAAAACCTGCCCTAGTTCTTGCTCCCATCTTCTTTTCTCTGGTAGGACCATTCGTCTCGGTCGATCTTCGCCTGCTTGGAGACCTTTAGATCCTGCTTTAGTTGAGCCTGGCTTGAATTGCAACGTCTTACTCCCACTTGACCTGGGCCTAGGCTTGGGAGAGTACATCCTCCATAGTCTTGCATTGATACTTCTTGAGTTCCTTATACAAGTCCCCGTTGGGAAATATGCATCTTTTGAAGGCTGAGATTGCTGTAGAGGTATTGCATTCGGGGATGGATACCTTCTCGTGATTGAAGCGAGCTATGTAAGCGTGCAGTCGTTCAGATTGATGCTGGAGGATCTCATAAAGATCATTAGAGGCTTTCTCCAGGCTTCTACTGCTTGGCGAACTGGTCTACAAACTTGTCGGTGAGGACCGCAAAGGACCATATAGACCCGTTAGGTAAGTTGATGTACCATTGTAGTTCAGGGCCTATCAAGGTCGAACCGAAGCCTTTGCACATGGTTGCTTCTTTTGCCTCCTTCGGGATTGCCACAGCGAGCATCTGCTGCTTATACTGAGCGACGTGGTCATCTGGGTCGTCGGTGCTGTCGTACATCCTCATGTTGGGGAAGGCGAACTTCCATGGCATCTCAATCAGTGCCATCTCGTCCGTGAAGGGAGTATCAGCATATAAGCCGGGATCGCTTCTTTGGATGGGAGGAGCTACACCCGGGATTTTTTCGACCATCAATGGAATGGCATCGAATTACTTGGCGAATACTCGTTTGAGGTAAGCAGTCATGGCTGGTTCTGATGTTTTCGCCGCCTCTGTCGTCTCCTCATTATATAACACTATAATGGAAATTATATATTTAAAACATTTGTAATAATATCAAATACATTTATAATTGAAAAATATCCGCACAGACGTGCGAAGCAAAATATAGTAATATCTTAAGCCTCCTTCAGATTTTGATAACAACTCTTATTTTTTTTGTTTCATTTTAATTGTCGTTTTAGATTTGTGCACAAAATTTAAAAAAATTTATTGTTGTATATTTTCTAAATAAAAACACCATTATATATATACCTAATCGAATCAAAATCTAGTAATATCTTAAGCCTCCTTCATTAGAGGCTTTCTCCAGGCTTCTACTGCTTGGCGAACTACTCTACGAACTTGTCGGTGAGGACCGCAAAGGACCGTATAGACCCGTTAGGTAAGTTGATCTACCATTGTAGATCTGGGCTATCAAGGTCAAACCAAAGCCTTTGCACATGGTTGCTTCTTTCGCCTCCTTCGGGATTGCCACAGTGAGCATCTGCTGCTTATACTAAGCGACGTGGTCATCTGGATCGTCGGTGCCGTCGAACATTCTCATGTTGGGGAAGGCAAACTTCCATGGCATCTCAATCAGTGCCATCTCGTCCGTGAAGGGAGGATCAGAGTATAAGCCGAGATCGCTTCTTCGGATGGGAGGAGCTACACCCGGGATTTTTTCGACCATCAATGGAATGGCATCAAATTTCTTGGCGAATACTCGTTCGAGGTAAGCTGTCATGGCTGGTTCTGATGTCTTCGCCGCCTCCGTCGTCTCCTCATTATATAACACTAAAATAGAAATTATATATTTAAAATATTTGTAATAATATCAAATACATTTATAAAATGAAAAATATCCGCACAGACATGCGAATCAAAATCTAGTAATATCTTAAGCCTCTTTCAGATTTTGATAATAACTCTTACTTTTTTTGTTTCATTTTAATTTCCCTTTTAGATTTGTGCACAAAAATTAAAATTATTTATTGTTGTATATTTTCTAAATAAAAACACCATTATCTATATACCTAAGCGAATCAAAATCTAGTAATATCTTACCCCTCCTTCAGATTTTGATAATAACTCATACTTTTTTTGTTTCATTTTAATTGTCGTTTTAAATTTGTGCACAAATATTTAAAATATTTATTGTTGTATATTTTCTAAATAAAAAACTATTATCTATATACCTAAGCATATTTCAACCAATAAAATAATAAAATATTATATAAACTTAATAAATTTTGCAGTAAAATTATAAAACAACACCTATATACTTTTAGCCTCAACACTAAAATAATCATTTAATATCTTAAGCAATATTGGATGATGCCTTGATTAGAAATCACACACTTTAATGAATGTAGAGAGTTTTTTGATTCATGACGAAAGTGAAAAAAAAAAAACACACATGTTCAAAGTGTTGTGCGGTTTGCGGATCTCGATTGTTATGTATTTTTATTAAAATAAACTAAAATCTCAAGTGGGTAGGGTCCGGTCTCACTTTAATATATAGCCGTTACTCTATTTTCACAAAGTTTTCATTCACAACCACACCTCTAAACATTTCTCACAATTTTTTGGTCTAAAGAAGGAATATAACTTTTTTCTCTTTTCCTTTTTGCTTTTACACAATCTTATAAGAAATTTTAGTCTGAGAGAGCGAGAGACGGTGTAGGATGCACTACACGCGCATCTCACCAATTATATTGCCTTCTCCACCACCCACCATCACCGCCACCGCCGAATCCAGTGGTAGAGGAACCATGTTAGCCACCCTATTCATGGCCCTCCTTCTCCCTTGCGTTGGCATGTGCATTGTCTTCGTTATATATCTCTTCTTCTTGTGGTGCTCCACACGTCGCCGTATTGAGCGTCTAAGATTTTCTGAACCGGTTAAGCTGGTCACCGGTAAAGGTCTCTCTGTCTCGGAGCTCGAGAAACTCCCAAAACTCACCGGAAAAGAGCTTGCCTTAGAAGTGAGGTCGACAGAGTGCCCCGTTTGCCTTGAAAATATCGAGAGTTGCCAATCGGCCCGTCTGGTTCCCGGTTGCAACCATGGGTTTCACCAATTATGTGCTGACACGTGGTTATCTAACCACACGGTGTGTCCTGTTTGTCGTGGCGATCTTGCTCAGAAGGTTCCTCAACTTAGTAACAATCATAGTCCATGTTGAAAACATGATCCCAAATACTCTTCTTCTTTATTCATTTTCTTCTACTTGTCTTGTTTTCTCTCTTTTAACATTTTAGTTTTTTCATCGTTTGCTGTAGTAGGTGGATATGGTTTGTACAGTAAATTGCAATAGAGTCAAGTACAAAATTTCCTGTTTTGTCATTGCGCTACTTACCTATCATATATATACTAGTTATAAGGGTGGAGTTAAGAAAATGCTGATACAAAAAAAATATTTCATTACTCAAATATGAAGTAATGTGAATAAATAGAACATAATAGAAAAACCAATAAAATATAAATTCTTACGAAAACAAGTACTCTTGGCCAAAAATAAGAAAAATTGTTCGAAATATCATACATTTAGATTTAAGAGATAGAGTTAGGTTTGTAAATGGTTATTAAACATGTATAGATGATTTAAGAGGGAATTATTTTAATGTATTTTTATCACAAATTTAGAGTGTCGCAAATTTAGAGTATTTATGAAAATAGTTATCATTTAAAAACAGTATTTAAAAACAGTATTGAAAAGTATTTATCAAGTTTGAGTTTGCATCATGCAAATGTAAATGATGATGACGGGAGTATGGATGATATTAGATCTTGCTAAGAACGATGCAATATTGTAAGAAAATTGGCTCAAGGTTGAGGAGAATTCAACGTTAACTAAGAAAAAAACTCAAGTCAAAGGCTTTTATTGTTGCAGCACTTAAATATGCTTAAGGAAAAAAAGAAATTCTCTCGGAAGAATTTAGAATGTAAATTTAAATTTGTTGTATAAGGAGGACATGACTTAAAAGAAAAAGTGATTCTTGAGAATAAGAAAACCAAGAAAATTTTGTTTTCTTGAGAATAAGAAAACCAAGAAAACCAAATGACCAAGCATTTGGTGTCATTGATGTGGTTACTGACGTATATGTTGATTAATATCTAAAAATTTGAATGATTCAAGAGAGATTTGTATGACTTAAAACTTGATTCTAAATACAAAATTATACCTAAACTTGAATTAAATGCAAGATTAACTTAAAAGCTTGTAAAATTACAGTTAACTTCAGCATTCAATCTGTCAAAGCTTTGGAACAGATTGTAAGGATCTGATGGTCATGATAAATGACCCCTAAGTATGGCCAAACTTTTCAACGGAGCTGCAGGTCATTCAAATTATCATGATGTGCTATTCGGATTTCAAGATCAACTACGTGCCAAAAACGCATAATAGAATTACAGATTCTCTACCTAGGAATGCTCGCTCTTTTCATAGATTTTTATGTTTTATTGGTTGTTCAATTTCGGCTTGATTACCCAGACCACTTCATGTTTGAATAATAAAATAACCTTTTGTTGCCAGAAAAATAAAAAAATACAACCAGCCCTTTGTGACCAAACAAAAAACAGAACTCATTTTTACGAATATAGCTCTGGAAAGTCGTCTGAGTCTTATTAGATAATGTAAGTCGTTTAGACGACTTCCATGGAGTCTTCTGGTGTAGTTGATCTTAAAAATAATTTATAAAATGTTAAAAAAATATTTT
This sequence comes from Brassica juncea, assembly GCA_018703725.1. Taxonomy (NCBI): domain Eukaryota; kingdom Viridiplantae; phylum Streptophyta; class Magnoliopsida; order Brassicales; family Brassicaceae; genus Brassica; species Brassica juncea. The sequence continues at coordinate 12,229,796 of CM031927.1, forward strand.
GACAAGTGTAAAAAAAAATAATGTAATTATAAACAGTTTTAAGTAATATAAATTAAGATATAATAAAATTGAATAGTTTTCAACATAGATGAGTGAAAGTAGTTAATCATGATATTCTTTGGCTTAGGGTTTTACAACATATGTTGTAGTATTGTATGTATTTTTAGGGTCAGATTTTTAAATGCTTAAATGGTTTTTTGAAAAATTAAAATTTTACCTATATGTGTTTATTTATGTGTATAAACTTTTTAAGTTTAATTTTATTTTATGAAGTGTTTAGTTAACTAATTTAGTTTAGGGGTTATGTTAGGGTTTGGATGACTAACAGATATGTCGTCTGGCGATTATAAGACTTCTCTGAAAGTCTTCTAACTCCCGCTAAAAATATTTTAGTTTCCCGCTAAAAATATGGAAGTCATCTGGGCGACTTACAAGTAAGTCGTATAATAAGTCTTCTATTAGAAGACTTACTTGAAAGTCTTTTGAATCGAAAATAATTAACTTTGTTGGAATTTTTGTCTCCATATATAAAGAAAAATTTACACATTCTCTATCCTCCTCTCAAATGGCTGCAAAAAAAAAAGGTATGTTCCTCATTCTAAAACTCTTCAACTCCTCTCTAATCTATTTGAACTTATAAACACCAAACTTTATATCAATTTATTATTTTTGTCTCGTTTCTTTCTCACTAGTTTATCTTGTTTTGCAGGTTTTTCATCACATGGTTCTTATCTTCCACTTATTTAAAGATAGATCTATTAATTTTAAATATGTATTTTGCGTTCTATAAAGGTAGATTTATCTAATCTTCCACTCGTTTTCTTTGTTTTCAAGTCACTTGAACATTTTTGGATATGCAGGTTTTTCATATCTGGATTTGGATATGTAGGTTTTTCAGATCTGGAAGACTTCTGGGACGACTTACCTTTTAGTCGTCTAAAATATAATGCGCTAGAAGACTTCCAGGACGACTTAACTGGAAGTTTTCTGACGGAGTCTTCTCACATGTCTCCCTTTCATAACAGATTTTAGCGTTTTGGTATATTTTTATATCTGATTTTTCTTCATTTGGTAACTTCATGTTGCATAAAGTTCTTACCTTTTTCCCAAACTAAAATTCTCCAAACCATTCTAATCTCTTTGACTTGAAAACACCGAACTTTATATGAATTTTTCATTTTTGTCTCATGTCTTTCTCACTAACCTATCTTTTTTGTTGCAGGTTTTTAACCAGATGGTTCTCATCTTCCACTTGGATATGTACTTTGTATGTTCTATAAAAGTATATCTATATAATCGTCCACCCATTTTCTCTATTTTTGAGCCATTTGAACATTTTTTGATATGCCTGTTTTTTTCAGATATGGAGCAGACTTTGGAAGATTTATGAGAAATCTGCACTAGAAGACTTCCTGGAAATCTTCTGACGGAGTCTTCTTCCATATCAAGTGGAGTCCAAGCTTGTTTTTGTAAAGAAATGATCTATAATAGTTTTATTTCTAATCTGTTTTGTGATTTGTATGTGTACTCCTTTAGTTATGATTTTGTTTTTGTAAATTTGAAGAGATATTCATAAAAAAATTGGTAACTATGTTCATATTCCACAATATTCCACTCATAGCAAAAAACATTATTGATGCATATAGCAATAATGATACTTAAGTCATTGATACAACATATTAATAATTATTTTAACCATTATACTCACTCATAGCAAAAAAACATCATTGATGCATATAACAATAATGATACTTAGGTCATTGATAAAACATTTTCAGAAATAAGTATTTTACCCACTCATATCAATAATCATCATTGGTGCATACTTAAAAGATGGAAACAAACAATAGTAACTAGTCAAAACATATCATAAGTTATACAAGTTTGTGTTGAAAAAATTAGTCAAATTTAATAAAACTAAGGCATAAAATATATTTTGAAAATATGAGTTTTCATATCTTAAAGTTACTTAATACTCTTAAAAATACAAGTTATTCAAAAACTAGCGTACAAGACTTCCGCGGAAGTCTTCTCGGATCAGCTAGAAACTTTAATAAACATGAATGTTGGTAACCTCATAAATATCAAGAATTAAGTTATAAATTTTATTCAGTAACTAAAATATTGATTAATAGACATGAATTAACAAGCAAATGTTTAAAAAATCTTTATAGTTTTAGAGAAAATAAAATTTTATTAAACATTGACGCAGACATGGAAAAAAGTCGGGTGGTGATTGCAGGGTCAGTAAACAGTGATTCCAAGCCTTGAAAAATTAACGGACCAACCGTCAGACGGGATGAGGTCCACAGGCCGAGAGAGCGGACGTGGGTGGCTCATTAGCCGTGGGCGGGTCGAGCATTATAAGTGATATCAGAGCTGGTTAGCCATCTCAGTTCTGACCTGAGAGGCGTCTTAAGACATGTCGTGGGCCGCAACGAGGATGTTGCGTTCTTTGAGAGGGGTTGAATTGTAACATCCCGAATTGTGATATGTGAAAAGGTTTAAGAGAATTGATTTGGCTACCTATGTCACCAAAGTTGACTTACCTTTTTCGGAGCACATCCTGAAAGAACTCTAAAGTTAAGCGTGTTTGTACTGGAGTAGTGGAAGGATGGGTGACCTATCGGGAAGTGATTCGCGATAGCGTGCGAGTGACGCTAAAACATGGAAAAAGTCGGGTGGTGATTGCAGGGTCAGTAAACAATGATTCTAAGCCTTGAAAAATTAACGGACTAACCGTCAGACGAGATGAGACCCACGTACCGAGAGAGCAGGCCTTGGTGGCCCATTAGCCGTGGGCGGATCGGGGTATTATAAGGAAAATGGGATACATCTGTCTCTTAGATTAAACTTTGTTTCAGTGTTTAAGCAATAAAAACTTTATATCAGTGCCACCAACAGGTTTTTAATTGGTTACATCTTAGTACATAACTTTATGTAGTGCTCTGCAAATGATCTGAAATATCTGTTTGGACCCGTTCTCGATTTGTTCTAATCTTTAAAAACAATATAATATAAGAATAAAATTGGAAACCTAAACAAATATACTAAGAAATAGCAGTGACATATAGATATAATCAAAGGGTTTTGTTATGATTATTTTTTTTTTTTCTAAAAGGGGTTGTTATGATTTGATTGGAGTCTATATACAATTCTTAGATCTTTGAATTAACTGTACTGGGAATGAGAAAGCCAAAAACAACAGCACACGAGATTTATAGAAATTAGGGTCCGTTGCGGAATCTTGCCAGATTTTTTTTTTGTTTTCTTTTCAGATCCGTATGTTGAAATTTATTTCTACGTTGGTCAAAAACTCAAAGACTAATGGAATGTAGTTTGGGTTGGCAAGCTTTAAACTGGATTTTCTCAATGGTAAAAGACTCAAATATCTAATGAATCTATACTATTAAAGCAGGATCCTATTATCCTTTTTACCTTAGCTTATTTTTTTCTTTACTAACATTACATGTTTCATTAAGGGCAATCAAGTAATATTAATAACATATCTATATTGGGCCATTTTTTTTTATCCAGCCCACATCAGATTTCTCTTGGGTCAGTTGGGCTGATTAAGAAATGAGGCATCTCCTCTGGAGCCCCTAAACGTGAGTTCGAAAATCTCCTATGGGCCCTATCAACCACTTATGCCCCTCATTCATTAATGAGTCGCGAAATGTCGTTTATACCCTTCCGTGGGTGAAATAAAAAAATGGAAAAATCGAAAATTGCGGGAATCGGAGATGTCGGGTTGAGAGGAGGGGTTCTGGTTCTGGTTCGGCACAAATTTCGGTTTTGGTTATGGCGGGTTTATAGATTGGATGGTTTGGTTATATGATTCTGATTCAATGTCAATTAAAAAGATAAAAAATAAAATAAAACAAAAAATATGAAATTAAAGTGAGAAATAAATTACCCCCATCGTGAGTCCGCCCCAAGCCCGATCGATTCCAGCTCGTCGAATTCAATTCGCAGCTCCCGAGAAATCTCTCAGCTCCCCAGAAAGCTCGATCGTTGGATTCTACGGCGAATGCAGGTTAGTTGTTCTCCTCCCCAAGCTGCATTGGATAAAAATTGTTTTTAGGGTGTGTAATTGGAAATGTGAATTAATTAAAGCATATAGTTGGTTGATTGATTTGAGTTGCCTCTATGGAATTGAGTTGAGTTGAGTTGAGGTTCTTGAGCTTATAGTACCTGAAACCTCAATTTGATATGTAGTTGAAGCATAACTTGGTAAAACTAGTAGAACTGATAATTGAAGTATAATACGTATAACTGTAGATAACTAGATAACACTAGTATAACCGTGACTTGAATTTGTTGTTTTTGCAGGATACAATGTCGAAACACGTGAGCATACATTTCAAATTCAAAGATCGAGTCTATAGTGTAACCATGAAGACAACAGTGGATGATATAACTTTGGCAATGCTTGAAGAAAGGTTGTATAAAAAGTTGTCGTTGAATGAAAGGAATGTAAAACTGGTGCTGAGGTACATGCCGATGGTGGTTGGATGTGAGGCAGAGCTAACTATTTGTGATGATGAGGATTTGTTTGTTTACCTAATAACAATTGATAAAGACAACCATAGAAGTCTTTTGTTAGTGGAGGAGACGAGTGTATCGGATCAGTTAGAGGTGGTGTCAAGAGTGTGCAAAAGTTCTGTTGGTATGAATTACCAAGCATTGCAGGGAAATGATGATGAAGTCGGACCTAAAGCCCTGATTCTGTACGTAGAAAACGGGGAGGCAGATCAACAGAAGAAGCAGATAGAGGTAGAGAATGATGACGAAAGCAGACATGATGATTTTATGGAAACAGACGCTGAGACAGAAACCGCAGCTGAGACGGAAACTGCAGCTGAGACAGAAACCGCAGCTGAGACGGAAACTGCAGCTGAGACTGAAACTGCAGCTGAGACAGAAACCGCTCCTGAGAAGGACACCACAGCTAATATGGATGGCAGTGGTAATATGTATGTTGAGCAGTTACCTTTAGTAAAATGTAGTCAAGTTATAGAGAAATGGGGAGATGCTATGGGTCTGTACCTTCTGCAGGAATTTCCAAACAAGAGATCACTTCAAGAGGTGGTGGATAGAGCTGCATTTGGTTGCAGCTTTCGTTGTGTTATTAAAAAAGCTGATCGAAAACGGTTGGTGTTAAAATGTTGTGAAGCAAACTGTAAATGGGGATTGCGAGCTGCGAGGATTCGAGAGACGGAAATTTTTTCTATTAGGAGGTACTGGGGTGTGCATACATGCTCTCGGACTAATCAATGTAATAGCTGCAACAGCAAGAGGAAAGGATCTGCAGAATTAGTTGCAACTTTTTTGAATGAGGAATATCCTGGAAAACTGATGACTCCTGTTCCGAGAGATATCATAGACTTAATTAAGTTAAGGCTGGGTGTATCGGTATCTTACTCCACAGCCTTGAGAGGGAAAAATCTAACTATGCGTGAGTTGCGTGGTAATTCAGAAGACAGCTACAAGATGTTGCCTAGCTACTTGTACATGTTAGAGCAGGTTAATTCCAGAACAACAACAGAGGTGAAGTTGGATGAGGCAGGTAAGTTCAAATACCTTTTCATAGCTTTAGGAGCTTGCATTGAAGGGTTTAAGGCCATGAGGAAAGTGATTCTTGTGGATGCTACATTTTTGAAGAACGGATATGGTGGGGTACTAGTATTTGCTAAAGCTCAAGATCCTAATCGTCACCATTATCCCCTCGCGTTTGCGGTACTTGACGGTGAGAATAATGCTAGTTGGACTTGGTTTTTCGAGATGCTCAAAACTGTTATACCGAACTCTTCTGAAATAGTTTTTATGAGCGATAGAAATCAGAGCCTCATCACTGCTGTAGCTAATGTGTATCCACAATCTCACCATGGCCATTGTATATGGCATCTAGCTCAGAATGTGAGAAACCATGCTTGTAACACCATCAAAGCCGTAGTGCCATGGAGATTTATGGAGTTGGCTAGGTATTACACAGTGCCTGAGTTCGAGGCTGCTTATGCATCTTTTAAGGTGAGATATCCTTCAGCCTGCAAGTATTTGGAGGAGAACACTAACATAGCAACATGGGCTAGGGTCTACTTTCCAGGTTGTAGATACAACTTGGACACTAGCAACAGTGTGGAGTCGATGAATAGCGCGTTTAGGGACGCAAGGAGGTATGCCTTGATACCATTGTTGGATACAATCATCAAAAAAATATCTGACTGGTTTAATGAACATCGGAAGGACGCCGTGTCTGGATCACTTGATACCAAACTGGTTCCTCTGGTTGAGATCCATTTGCACAACTTATGGGGCAAAGCTGAGAAAACGCCAGTGCGTGAGCTGAATAGTTATGATCTTGAGTACGAGGTTACCGACACTGACAATGGGAAGGTTTATTTGGTGAATTTGATAGCGAAGTCGTGTAGCTGCAAGGTATTTGATTATGAAAAGTATCCTTGTCTTCACGGACTTGCTGCTTACTTATATTTCCTTGAGGTTCCTGCTGCTAATGGTCGTCGACGTGAGGTCAACATAGAGTATCATCAGTTGTGCTCAAAGTATTACTGGACAGAACTTTGGGCAATGGCTTATTACAGGACCATTTATTCTGTGCCGGACAAGTCTGAATGGATTGTACCAGATCACATCAAAGAGCTCCAGATCATACCTCCGAAAAAGCTGACAAGGAAGGGAAGGAAAAAGGTTAATAGGAATCCATCAGTTGGAGAACGGCGTAAAAGGACACAAAACGTAAGGCGAGCGAGGACAAATTTTGGTTTTAATTGGCTGTTGTTTGGAATGCGTTCTAATCCTCCAAGTGAAACAAACTAAATCTTGGAATGTTGCTTTTGCTATGTTGCTTTTGCTATGTTGCTTTTGGTATGTTGAACTTGGAATGTTGTTGTTGTTAATTTTAATCGGGTTTGGACAACTACTGAGAACCTTGGTATAACTAAGTATAATTGTTCCTGAATATACCCGAATTTGGTTTTTTATATATCCAATAAATGATATAAATTCTCCATCTTCTCTCTCTCTCTTCTCTCACTTTTCTCTCTCGAGACTCTTCTGCTTACTTTCTGAGGACAAAATATCGAAGATGCAAGGAGATGGTTCGGGTTCGTCAAGGAGAATGGAAAATTCTGCAAGAAAATTGTGTTTCTGTCGCTTAGATGCCGAAATAAGACAAGCTTGGACAGACAAGAACCCGGGGCGACGATTTTATGGCTGTCCGCGTTATAATGTATCCCAGCTGATGATAGAAATTGTGATCCAAGATTGAAAAATAAAGAAATTATTTACAATGGAATTTTTGGCAGGAGAAAAATGGATGCAACTACTTCAAATGGTTTGATGTAGAGGATGGTACAGATTGGCAAAAAATGGCTTTGATTGAAGCCCGAGATGAGATCCAAGAGAAGAGTAGGGTGATCGAGCAGTTAAACCAAACCATTGCAGAAGTCACAATTAATTTGGAGAGGATCCAACAAGAAGAGGAAATTGTTAGAGACTTTCAAAATCTCTATGTTTAATGGTGTGAGAAAGTTTTATTCTAAGTTTACTTACTTATGTTTCCCTGTATTGGAACCTATGTATTTTCTAAGTTTGTGCACTGTCGAACTTATGTTGCAACTATGGAAAACCACGGAAAACTAGTAAAACAAGGTGTTACTATGATCGTAAATAACATATATTTACTTGACATCATCCCCTCTAATCCAACACAAAATTGTTAATGCACAAACACATTCACTTCACTACTCCCCTAATTCATCAACAGAAACTCCTCCTGAAATTATATTAGTGAAAAAACTAAACTAATTCATCGTCATCACATTTTCTATTATGCATTGTATAGTCTTTCCAAGTTCATTTTCTTAATAAGAGCAGCTTACAAAGGACTATTCTACAATTCTCCTGCTTTCGAAAATATTCTTGCAATTATCAGTTAAACTTGAATGGTAATAAGGGAAAATAACAAGTAAAACCTTCTTAACCAATTTAAATTATACGTAAAACTAAAAAATGTTGAAATCACGAAAAATAGAACTATGAAGAAATTTGGTAACACCTGAAACTTCAGTATAACTATGAGCAAATATTTTTTTTGGGGGGGGGGGGGGGGGGGGGGGGGGGGGAAACTAAAACAAATTTCGCGCCTAATCGATAATATTCCAAAAATCTCAATTATTTCGGTCAAAAAGTAGACTCCCTCTCTGCTCTCCGTCTCGTCTCGTCTACTGTGCTCTGTCTCACTTTAGTCAATTATCTCTCTCTCTCTCTCTCTCCTCTGAGACAAATCCTCTCCTCTCTCTCTTTACTCTCTTCTCATCTCGTTGATATCTACCGACCTCCCTTCCTCATCTTATCTACTCCACTCCTCCTCCTCCTCACACTCCTCACACTCTTCCCTTCCTCATCTTATCTATTTCAAAATTCCCTCTACTGACGATGACTCACCCGTACCAAGAGATGAAGGACATGAAGAAACACAAGAAACACTACGACATGTTAGGCTACATTTGCGATGCCCAGTATGGAATTCCTACCCGTTGTCCATGTGGCGGTGAAATCAAGACAGATGTTTCTCCAAATCCTAAGTATCGCCACGATTTCGATACCTTGCCTGGGAGTAGGTACTTCACCTGCAAGAATTATGAGGTAATTTCCTTCTTTGTAGAACTAAGTTAAACTTAGTTATACTCTGGGTAAAACAAATTTAACTAAACTTAGTGAGACTTAGTTATACTGAGTGAAACCTAGTTATACTCTGGGTAAAACTGTTTTAATCCTACTAAGTGAAACCTAGTTATACTCTGGGTAAAAATGAGTTATACTATGCGTAAAACTGTGTAGGACGATGGGATGCACTTTCGTCAGCCATGGGCTTTTGGTGTTGAGGATGAAGTGAGGCGCCTAAGGATGGAGGTGAATGATATGGCTGAAGAGATTGCTAAGCTTAAGAGGATTATTACCTCTACCTCTCGTCCATGAGATTCTCAAATCTCAAGTTCTTACTATGGATGTGCTAAAAATAAGAACTTTGCTTTGTATTCCCTATCTATTTCCAGTTTCGGTTACAAGTCTTTTTTTTGTTCTGTTAAGACTTGTATAAGTACTACTAGGTTTGTTCTGTTAAGTCTTTGAATCTTATGTAATGTTAGACTTATTATGTGGTTATGTTAAGAACTTTGTTTGTCTTGAGTCTTGGCTTAGTGGATTTCATTTCAATTGGTAATATGTCATATAATTATCATTCACCTAAAACGAGACAAATCTAATAACAATATTACAACACTAATATAACATAACAACTTAGTCATAACATAGTTAAAGTTGTAAATCCACATCACAATCAAGATAAACATTCAGACTTCGTTTGTCTTTAAAAAAAAAACGATTTAACATAAAACATCCAGAGACTTTGTTTCACTCAACTCCACTCGACTTCACTTGGTTTTCTGTTTTTTGCCTTTCCCCACAGACTTCTGGGTTTTCTTTCTTTTGCCTTTCCCTTGTGATTCTGCTTCTTCAACCTCTACTATTTTGCCTTGTGCTTCCTTGACAAACTCCTCAAGCGGGGCTAATCTCCCATCCAGCTGGTCAACTTTCTTGTCAATTTTCCTCATCAGTTTCATTGTTTTTTTTTTCAGCATATTCATAACATCTCCCAGCTGAATCGACTGCTCACCTACCTGCACTCCATCCCCTGTTGCATCTTCAATTGGTTCTGGCTGTTTTTCACGCCCAGCTACATCTTCGTCGAACATGTCTTTAAAAAAAACCTTCTGCCCTGCATCCAGACACTTCTCCCAACTGTCCACAGCTATATCAGATTGATCAACATCGTCTTCATCTTCCATAATCTCATCCAAAAGGCTATCTTCTCGTGAAGTTTTGGTGCGGATGATGCTGTCAATATCCTGTCACACACATAAATAATTTTAAAACTTAGCAATTTCTAATGTCTAAAAAGAAAATAAGTACTACCTTACTTCTACCACAGTTTCACTTTATTCCTACCCTAGTTCCCTTTCTAGTACTACCTTACTTCTACCACAGTTTCACTTTATTCCTACCCTAGTTCTACCACAGTTCACAGGAAGACTTACAGTTGTGTTACCCAGTTCCTTGTTTATCACAGAAAGTGACACCCCTGTCATTCCATTTCGTTTAAAGTAGGACTTGCACATCCTCGGACAGTCGCGACCAGCTCCAACCACAGTCTCTCTGAACGCTATTCCTAGCTTCGGAATTGCCTCGAATGCAAGAAGCTGTTACACACAACATTTTTGCATTAGTAAACAACAATGCTGTCAGACTGGTTTAATGGGATTTTGCATACCTCTAATGGAACACAGAAACCTGGTAGCGGCCATAATGTTTTCTCTTTCACCACCCCTCCAAAATGCTTCATTGTGTGGGAGATCTCCTTCAGCATGTAATCGTAGGAAAATCTCCCCCACGGAAAGGACTTGCAGTACTCAAGATCATCCACTGCTCTCTGGAACACCTCCAATACATCATTAGCTTTGTGTCCAATCTTCGTTTGCGCACAAACAACCGAAGCTAAGAAGAATAGAACCGCCATCTTCAGTCTGTCTTTGTGGGGTCCCATGTTCACCAGATTCTTCTTAACATCCTCTAACCTTCTCGGTTCTCCTTCCTTGAAATGACGATCAACGAACCTCGTCCCACCAAGCTCTTTGTAGCCGAGAGGATAGTTCTGGCATAATAGCCCAGATATCAAACCATGTTCCCTCAGCCCGTAACGGATTGGAACCCCATTCACAATGAACCACACTTCTCTCAGCTTCTCGATACCAGCAGTACGCAACAACAACATCCACATTCCCTAAACCCTGTGGTTAGTCTCTATCTTCATGTGGAAAATGTGTCTGAATTGAGGATGCTCTGTGAACCAGCTCATCTTCGCGTTAGACAGCTTGGGTTTCAGATTTTTTAGCGTCTTAATCGTGCTAGCTATCATACACCTTGTCCCTAGCTTTATTTTTTTTCTGTACTCGGTTGGCTTGAAGAACATGCTGGTTGGTTTGATTGCCTCGATTGCCACATTTTCATTCAAACCCTGCAAGTTATACCAAAGTATTCACCATGTTATACCAAAGTATTCACCACGTTATACCAAAGTTATATCCAAGTCATACTAAAGTTATATCCAAGTTAGCTATATCCAAGTTATATCCAAGTTATATCCAAGTTATATCCGTTTACACAATTTCAGTTTACCTCTACCAAAACTAACATGTTATTCCTATACTTCCCCTAGTATTACTAGCATTAACACACTCAATTGAAAATTTGTTACATTTGTTACCTCTGGTTCAATTGGATTCCCGGGTTTAGGTGGATTCTCATTGTCGTCTACATTTGCTAACTCTTCTCGGTCATTTTCATCTTCAGAACCTTCATTCTCATTATCCTTTCCTTCTCCGTCTCCATTTCCTTCTCTGTCACCATTTCCTTCTCCAGAACCTTCAGTATCTTCCTTCTCATCTGCTTCTTCTTGTTCTTCTTCAGCATCTTCATTCTCCTGGCTAGAATCATCGGAACGATCGTCATGATCATTCTCTTCTTCTCCAGAACCGGCTTTCTGATTCTCTTCATCTCCAGAAGAAGGGGTTTCCTCATTCTATTCTTCTTCAGATTCAGTCCCAATCGCCGGAGTTGCTGGAGGAGGTGGAGGAGATGGGCCAGCAGGACCTTTGTTCATTGTCGCCGGAGCAGTTTCTAAGGCCACATCACTCGGCTCCGTTATCTCTGCCGTACTCTCCCTCGCGTCCTCACTCGTCTTCTCCGCCGAGACATCCGTCGTCTTCTCCGTCGAGACATCCGTCGTCTTCTCCGTCGAGACATCCGTCGTCATCTCCGTCAAGACATCCGTCGTCTTCTCCCTCGAGTCAACAATCTCCGTCGTCTTTGCCGTTCCCGTCGATTCAACATTCTCCATCGTCGTCTTCTCAATATTATCGGAGGTCGTCTTTACAAACTTCACTTTCCGAACCTCTTCCTTCGTTGGATTATCCTTCCTCTTACCCCCTCCTCTCGTTTCGACCACCATATCGTAATAGTTGTTGGCTCCTCTGAACTCACCGATTGATTTTCAAAACTAGGGTTTCTTCTCGTCGTTTCCAGGGATTGGTTTCGTTTCCAGGGATTGGTTAAACGGTTCAACGATTTGGTTCAATTGAATTGACTATACATCCGGGTCGGGTCACTGCGGATGGGTTATACCCTGGTACAACTTGTAAATACTTCATTTATTCCAGGGTTTTTTGTCATTTCCGCATTTTTTGATTTTAAAAATAAATATTTATCTTTCTGTTAATATGGGTGTCTTTCTGAGATTGCCTTTTTACATTTGGGGGCTCCAGAGGAGATGCCTCTTAAGAATCAGATCTGATTCTCACATTTTTTTTTCCTTTGGGTAATTGAGTCCAAATTTAAATAATATTTTTTCAACTATTCTTAATTATTATTTTTTCTTAATATAATTTAAACATTCATAAAAAATAATTTTTTTTTATTGAAAAGTATCAATCTTTATTAAAAGTATATAATTTTTTATTAAAATATTAACCACATAATAAAATTAATTTATCAGACTTATACCAACTTAATTCATTAAAGAAATAAAGTTTAATTTTTTAAACAGAAATGACTAAAATACGATAAATAAAGATAAACAATTTAAGTCTTTTATAAAATAAAACATAAATATATGAAAATATGACATTTACTAAATAATTGTGAATTAAAAAAAATAATAATAATAAACCCGTGCTTTCAAAGCGTGGATCAAAATCTAGTCTATACTATTAAAGCATGATCCTATTTTATTTTTACCTTAATTTGCCCTTTTATTTATTAACATTGTATGTTTCATTAAAGGCAATCAAGTAATATTAATATCACATCTATATTGGGTCATTTTTTTCGGATCCAGCCCACATCAGATCTCTCTTGGGCCATTTGGGCCGATTAAGAAATCAGATCCAATTCTCACATTTTTTTTTCTTTGGGCCATTGAATCTAAGTTCAAATAATTTTTTTTTAAACTATTATTAAATATTATTTTTTTATTTTCTTAATATAATTTAAGCATTCATAAAAATTGAATTTTTTCATTGAAAAGTATAAATCTTTATTAAAAGTATATTTTTTTATTAAAATATTAACCACATAATAAAATTAATTTATGAGAGTTATACCAACTTAATTCATTAAAGAAGTAAACTTTAATTTTTTAAAACATAAATAGTCATTTAAAATGAAATACGATAAATAAAAATAAAAAGTTTGAGTCTTTTATAAAATAAAACACAAATATATAAAAATATGACATTTACTAAATATTTGTCAATTGAAAAAAGAAAATAAAATAAACCGGGTCAAAATCTAGTATAATATTATAGTTATAACCTTTTTACTAGATTATTCAATTTTTTTTTTGTGACAGCAAACGGCTATTCTATTACTCAAGCTTGAGGTGGTCTGGAAAGCCAAACCGAAATAGAACAACCAATATAACATAAGGGTCTATGAAAAGAACGTGCATTCCTAGCTAACGAATCTGCAATTTCATTTTGCGTCCTTGGAAAGTAGATGATCTTGAAGTCTGAAAAACACAACCGAAGAGTTTGAATTGTTTCCAGCTCAGTTGAGAAATTGGGTCAAGCTTGTGGTTGTTCTATCATTGCAATCAGGTCCTTGCAGTCCGTCCCAAACCGCTGACAGATCGAGTGTTGTAGCATGTTCTCCATTGCCCACTGTAGCGCTTCCAGTTCCGAATGTAAAGCTGTTTGCCTCCTCCTCAGGTTTCTTGACCCCATGAGTTGAATCTTACCCATGGTATCCTTCCAAACCCATCCCATTCCACTAAACTGAGCTGTAGAGGTCCAAGAACCATCCACCATACAAATATTACCCAAGCTTAAAGCTTGTGTTTCTTCAGTAGTTTGTACCTGTGTCGGAAGCGGCACAGAATCTCTCGCATTGTACCATGCTTGGCACTCACTCTCTGCATACCTGACTAGTTCCAAAGGGTCTATGTCTATGCCTCTAAACAACTTATCATTCCTACCTTTCCAGATGTACCAAATTATCCAAGGATAAAGGTCTCTATCATCTTCTGGCTCCATAATACTATTCTTTCTCCAAAAAAGATAGTCCATATGCATAAATACTTGATATAAGAAAGATTTGAGAGCTCGATGGTGTTGCTGATAGCTCCCATGCTGGTAAGGCAGGTGGACACTCAAAGATAGCATGAGTAACGGTCTCTTCTGGCGTTCCACATCTTGGGCAATAGTTATCACACCGCATATTACGACGTACCAGATTCCTTGTTACTGCTACCTGTCCTGATATTAGTTGCCATATAAGATGACAGATCTTTTGTGGCGCATTCACCTTCCAAGCAAAGGCTTGAAGTTTTGTGATGATGGGTTGTAGAACTTCTATTTCCTACTCTTCTCTCATCAAGTTTGTAGCAACCCAATATCCTGACTTAACAGTATATTGTCCGTTCTTTGTGTGACTCCAGCAAACAGTATCTCGTCGATGGGTAGGGCTTATGGCCAAACTCCGAATCATCGGAATATCCTCTTGAGCTACATATTGTTCCAGTAAACTAACATCCCACTCCTTTGAAACATTATTGATAAGACTGCTTACGGTCATCTTTGGGTGTACTGTTGGGGCCCTGGCATGAGCGGTTTAGCTGGGGTCAAAGGGATCCAAAGAGCCCCCCACACATTGATTTCATACCCTGAATGCACTTTGCTTCTGATGCCCAGAAGTAAAAGCTTCCTCGCGGCAATAATACTCGTCCATACATACGATGGGGTATCTGCTGTACCAACTCGCAGGGGCAGGTTCAGTCCGAAATCAATCAAAACATTTTTCGTATCTTTTTCGTCTTCTGTTATCGAGCTGCGACTCAACTAGGTTTAAGGTTTTAGGTTGCTAGAACTAGGTAATTCGTTGACAGCTCTTGCGGCTGAAGCTTTTATAATCTCTTGTAATGATCGCAACGCTCTTACGCGGATTCGAAATAAGAACAACTATTTCTAAACTCGCTTTATTGTCTTTACATATTTTCCGCATCTATTTGGCTACTTATCGTTGGTTCTTGCAGACAATCCGGGACCTCTGGGAAAGTTAGGGTTTCTTAACTTTTCTAATTTAAACAAAAATCGACAGTGCGAATTTTGGTTCTCGCTATAAAGAAAAACGCTTCTTCCCATGGATAAATTTACGTGACCCCTCGGCCCTAATTCCTCGATCGCAAATCAAACTATTAGCATCCAAACAACAATAACAGTTTTGGCTGCGAACATCCGCAGACAAACCAAAAATGTTTCTCCGACGTAGGGTTAAGACTAAACTTTTGCAACACCACGAAACATCTTCAAGCCCGCAAACATTTCAACCACGAAAACGCGTCATGCAAAAGAAAAACCAGCCTTCCGTATCGCGAGACGTTGCAGACGCTTGAAGAATAAGTTTTTTTTCGACAAAAATACCTTCCTCGATAAAAACACTTTCTTAGAAGACCAAACAGTCATACATACACTAACATCTTCTTAAATACATATCCTTCGCGAAGAGTCAAAAAACTTTCAACGTCCTATACAGACTAAGTTTGTTGCTGATTACAAAAAACTCTCAACGTCCTATACAGACTAAGCCATCTCGTAGAGATAGCTCTCGAACACCCGACACAAGGGTAATAGCGCTATATAAAAAATCCAAAATTTTGGTCAGCACTTTCGGGAGACTTAAAAATTGTCCTCGAAGAGATGCTCGATTCCTACCATCAAGTCACGTAAGCCGAGAACATATCGCGGAATTTAAAGTGGGACAAAATCAGGTTGAAAACGATACGGGAAACGTAAGTCGAAGTAGTCATCGCATCCGCTAAAGCCGTGATTAGACCTAGGTCTTGCCCTAAACCCAGCACACTGGTCTCTAACTTCTCTAGGCATAGTATCAAACACCCTGATACGAGATCCCAAAATTTGTCTCTTGGCTAATATTCCAGCGTCTTGGGGCTTGGTATACATGGGATCGGATTATTCAGACAGGTCTGGAAGGTAACGCCTGGTGTAGATTATTTATCACATTTTCTCTCTCTAAATTTCGACCCTAGATTAGCTAGTGAGTTCTATTTAAAAAAAAAAATAGAGAGAGAGAAACTAGGAACTAACTTTTACCTGCAGCTTCAGATACCTGTCTGAAATCCTTGCATCCTGTGATCGATACTCCCAAGGTAAAGCATTCACTTTATATTTATGCTAAGAAATGAAATCAGTAGAGGGGATGTCAGACGTGAATTGATGAGTTGTGTTATGTTAGAAATGGTTGCTAAGCTAGGAAATTGCATAGTGTGCTTTTGTGATTAGGACTTTTTAAATGTGGTTGCAAAATTGTTGAGGAAAAGATTTCTATGCTTTAAAACCTTAAGTCCCTAATATTTTCAAACCTCTTTCAGAGAGACTGCCTGTATGTTTTGCTTGAGGACAAGCAAAAGGGTAAGTCTGGGGGAGTTGATATACCTTGGATTTGACCCATTTTCATCCATGGTATATAGGTGTTTTAGTATATATATATATCTATGTTTTCTACTCTTCTAGGTATGTTTTCAGGCTCAAGTGCATTTCGGAGTAAAGCTATGACTTTAGAGTATTTTGGAGCTTAAAGGACATTTCACCCGAGCTGACCACGTAGAGGTCGACGAGAGAAAGAACAATTGATCGATGCACATCAGTGCTGTCGGTCGATACCAGGAGTTGCCTCGACAGATGAAGATTAATATCGATCGATGTACACAAGTACCATCGATCGATGTCGCGACATCAGACACGCGACATTTGGATTCAGCAGACTTAAAACCCAAGGCCAAAAATTACCAAAATGCCCTGACGAGTTTTCAACCTAGTAGATTATATACTGCCTAAGTGTTTTGACGACAGAAGACCTAGCTTTGTTACAAGTTTCATTTTGAGAGAGAGAGAAGAGAGTTTTGGAGAGAAGATCACTTGTGATTGGACCTTCTTGTTTTCATTTCTTTTCATCTATACTATGAGTTTCTATTTTTTTATTGTTATGAATTGCTTTGCTATGTCTGAGTAGTTCAATTATTAGATCCATGGTTCAGATAGGTTTGTGGGATTAGCCTCAAACTATAGATCTGCCTTGTTGTGATATTCATGATAGATTTGTATTCATTGCTTGTTTTAGCCTTGCTAACTAGAACTTGATCATAGGATTGCATACTCAAGCACCCTTGTTATCCCATCCTGACATCTATCTATCATATTAGGACTGCTAGAGAGGGCTAACCGCCAATTTAGTATCTTAATAGGGCATATCATACTCGCGCATAGGCCTGGCTAGAACCCGTCGATCGATGTCCTCAACTGACTATCGATCGATGTTGGCAAAGTTGTATCGGTCGACGTCTTAATAGACCATCGATCGACACTCTCTCGTTGTCGACATACTAACCGGTGAGACACGAGTTCTAGCCTGTTAACAAGTGAAACATGCGACAGCTGATCACTGAGTTAAGCGATTAAGCTCTAATATATCATGCATGCAACAATTGGCATCTATAGGTATTATAATCTCCAACACCTGAATAGTGGCCCTGCATCTAATATCATTTCCAACCAAGTTACATTTATTATTTACTCGCTTGTTACTATTGCTATTTCATTTAAACATTTACAACCCTTAGAATTAATAAACACTAGATTTAATTGTTCCCTAGCTCCTTGTGGATTCGATCCCTAAGTACTACATCTGAACCTCTTTTGATGAGAGTAACACTCCTTAGGGTAATTTGAGTGGTATCAGCGCGCCAAGCGTAAACCGTCCTACGGTTTACGGGCTTTTGGTTAAGAAATCGTAAGATGGGCCTCGAGTCGTGTCTTAGGTCCCTTTGGGCCGTCTTTCGACTCGAAACGTTTATTACGACTTCTTTCGATAAAGAACGAACTTTCCGCGGTTTTTACTGCAAAGTTTGATTGATGACTTAGAATGGCGGAAAACATGAACTGAGTTCGCTACGGTCTTTGGGAGATAGCATCGAATAGACGAGAATGTATGGACTGGTGTCGTATCGACGTTTCGGAAGAGCTCAGTCGCTACGTAGCGACCGAGCGGGATGGACGCTCGGTCGCAACGTAGGGACCAATCTTGGCCGACCTCGCTTGTTATGTAGCGACCGAGCGGGACGGACGCTCGGTCGCTACATAGTGACCAAACTTGGCTTAAGCTCGGTCGCTACGTAGCGACCGAGCGTGACACGTTCAGTCGCTGCGTCACGACCTTTTTCGAGCTCTCGTCCGATGTCTCATTTTTCCTCCGCAAAGCTTTTCGTAAGAAAGAATCTATTTCGAAAAAGTATTTATCGGAGAAAATTCTCATCTTCTTCCTTGGAGGTTTTGAATGTTAACTTCGTCATAACCGTTTTTGACCCCAACAGTTAGCCCCCCAGCTCGTTAGAGTCAAGACTCTAGCGCGCGGTTTGACGATTTTGGCAAAGTTATGCATATTGGACGAAGTTTATACTTTAAACTCCGTGGAAGAAAACTCATCGAGAAAGTATACGTATTAAAGATATAAATTCCGAACCCATACTTCTATAAGTACTGAGCTCTTGTCATTCATTTTCTTTACACCTTCCATTCTTCAAACCTTCAAAAACCTGTATAGCTCCAAAATTTTTGCTTTTAACATGTCTTCCTCCCAAGGTGACAAGAGAGATTCTGACGTCGAGATGGGCGAGGCCACCTCTCCGGCTTCAATTCCGACTTCTCCGGCTGAAGCGCCGGGTTGTGTTGCTGGTCATCTCTCCTTCCGAGAGAGACTAGTTCGTCGCCAAGCCGAGAAGGAACTCGTTCAAGCTGGCACCGAGTTCCCGTCTTCGTCTCCGCGGGCCGTTGCCCCGGGTCACGGGACCGAGGTCGTGGTTCCGCAAGACGTAAGAACTCTTGCAGGCTCGGGCATTCCAGATGCTCAAGCTCTACCTGCCAGATCGTCCACGACTCCGATCCTTGTCGAGGATAAGGAGCGGGCTGCTGACTCTATGCCTCCTCCTCCGGCCAGGAAAGAAATCGTTCTAGCGTTGCGTGCTCCTAGTGCTGTTCCGGTTGCTCAGCCTAAGGGCCGGAAGAGGAAGTTTACCAAGAGCGGTGACGGGGAATATGAAGCTTACCAAGAGCGGTGATGGGGAATCTTCGCATCAAGGGGGCTCGAGCGTAGCGTCGGGACTTCGCGGAAAAGTTTGTCGCTCATTTGATTTCTTGATCGTTTCATATACATTCTCTCTCGGACTTAGTTTTAACTTTTTTTCTCGTTTGCAGTTCATGTCGTTGATCGATGGGATGATCAGCGAGTGCGGTTCTTAGACCATTTGTCTTGCTGGGGAGTTGGTGGAGCTGCAGGGTAGATGGTCTGAAACCGAGGCCATGCTGACGGCTATCAAGGATTCTCATTCCGCGAGAGTGTCGAAGCTCGAGGTCGCGATAGGGGAGCTCGAGAGGGACCTCGGGAAGACGTCAAGTTCATTGCTCAAGGAGAAGAAGGCCAGGAAGGCCAAATCTTCGGAGGTGCGTCGGCTCCAGCGTCAGATTGAGGGCGATGCAGGACTAGCAAGCCACAGGATCCAAGAGGCCACAGATGCTCTTCGCTCAGAGTTTCAGGCTTGCTTGGCGAAGATTTCTGCTTTTCTGGGTTCCCTCGAGTGTATCCGGAGCAGGGACTTAGCTTTGGCGACGATTGAGGGCGGGATGGCCGTGGTTTGGTCGTTCCAGAGTGAGGCTCCCCCGACCTTGGAGGCTGAAGAGGCCCGACTGTCCAGCTGTAAGGGAGATATGGCGGCCGTGGATGTAGATTTTGATCTCATCCTAGCTGACCTGAAATCCGCGTGCTTCCTTCCGACGTGTTCAAAAGACCGAGAGGGGAAAGACCCGATGGTTGGAGAAAACAGAGGTGACGCGGCTCCAGGCTCGGACGAGGCGACAGGTGAGGATGATTTGGGTTAGATCTCTTGCGAGAGATTTGTTTTTTATGTTATTATGTTTCGGCTTTAAATGGCCTTATTTCATGTTTCGGGACTGGCTGTGTGTGACTTTGAATCCCTGCCGCTCTGCGGCTTTTTATGATGAGATAATCAAGTGGTACTCTTTTTTTATGAGTTAGTGTATAGTGGGGAAGGAAGGTGATGAGTTGTCGTCTCATATCCTTCTTTGATGTGAAATGTTTCATTCGAGATCTGTTTCGAGAGTTCTTCTGTGAGATATTGGCTTTGCGGGATATCTGAAGATGTCGAATATAAACATAGAGGCATGGTTTTGGGATCTCGTATCTTTTTAATATCATGCCTTGAGATGTTAGAGACCAGTGCGCTGGGTTTAGGGCAAGACCTAGGTTTACTTTCAGTTTTAAGATTTATGCGGTGACTAGCCGGCTATCGATTTATTTGTCGCGATTTAAACCTGATTCGTATCGATTTAAAGTCCGCGATAGGTTCTCGGCTTACATGACTTGTTTGATATGAATCGAGCATCTCTCCGGAGACAATTTTTAAGCCAACCGGAAGTGCTGGACCAAAATTTTAGGTTTCTTTTATACCGCTATTATCCTTGTGTCGGATGTACGAGAGTCATCTTTTCGAGATGACTATGTCTGTTTAGGACGTTCGTGAGTTCGATGTGATCAGCATCGGACTTGGCGCTAGATGCCGCTGTTTTGAGTTTTGCGCAAAATATGTGTTAACGTGTACTTGTATATATATTTTTTTTACGGAGGTTCCGTTTTCGTCGTTCGGAATAAATAACTCTTGAGGCATCTCTTGCGACGTCTCGCGATGCTAGAAGTTGCTTCTCCCTAATGGCTGAATGATTTGCAAGTAAATAATTTGCTTGGTTAAGATGAGTCGGAAACATCGAGGGCGTGGTCAGATGTTTTTGAATTTGAGAGTATACGAGTATACGTATGCACTCCCCCCCCTTTTTAATGAGGGGGGACAACTGAATTTGTCTTTTGACAAACTACCTACGTACTCCTTATGGAGATCAAACCGTCTCGTAGTTCGGTGATTGCGAGTTGGTTTGTTCAGTGATAGTAGAGCATTTTCACTAAGATTCTAAATTGGCGGTTAGCCCTCTCTAGCAATCCTAATATGATAGATAGATGTCAGGATGGGATAACAAGGGTGGTTGAATATGCAATCCTATGATCATGTTCTAGTTAGCTAGGCTAAAACAAGAAATGAGTACAAATCTATCATGAATATCACAACAAGGCAGATCTATAGTTTGGGACTAATCCCACAAACCTATCTGAACCCTGGATCTAACAGTTGAACTACTCAGACATAGCAAAGCAATTCATAACAATGGATAAATAGAAACTCATAGAATAGATGATAGGGAAAATGAAAAAAGGAGTTCCAATCACAAGTGATCTTCTCTCCCAAATGAAACTTGTAACAAAACTAGGTCTAGAAAAGAGAAAAGCTCTTTCTGCCGTCAAAACTTAGGCAGTATATATTCTACTAGGTTAAAAACTCGTCAGGGCATTTTGGTAATTTGGCTTGGCCTTGGTTTTTAAGTCTGCTGAATCCAAAATGTCGCGTCTGGTGTCCGACATCGATCGACGGTACATGTGTATATTAATCTTCATCTGTCGAGGCATTTCTTGATATCGATCGTCAGCACTGATGCGTATCGATCGATTATTCTTCCTCTCGTCGACCTCTAAGTGGTCAGCTCGGGTGAAACGTCCTTTATGCTCCAAAATGCTCCAAAGTCATAGCTTTACTCCGAAATGCACCTGAACCTGAAAACATACCTAGAAGAGTAGAAAACATAGATATATATATAGTAAAATAGTAATATACCATGGATAAAAATGGGTCAAATCCAGGGTATATCAACTTCCCCAGACTTACCCTTTTGCTTGTCCTCAAGCAAAACATACAGGCAGTCTCTCTGAAAGAGGTTTGAAAATATTTTGGAACTTAAGATTTTAAAAACATAGAAATCTTTCCTCAACAATTTTGCAACCACATTTAAACAGTCCTAATCACAAAAGCACACTATGCAATATCCTAGCTTAGCAACCATTTCTAACATAACACAACTCATCAATTCACGTCTGACATCCCCTCTACTGATTTCATTTCCTAGCATAAATATAAAGTGAATGCTTTACCTTGGGAATATCGATCACTGGATGCAAGGATTTCAGACAGGTTTCTGGAGCTGCAGGTAAAAGTTAGTTCCTAGTTTCTCTCTCTCTAAATTTCTCTCTTGAGTCAAAGTCTGCTTCCATTGCAGGATCAGTGACCAAGATTGGACATGCTTCCATGAATCAAAACTTAATGGTGGTTGCCACCAAGTTCTGTTCACTTCTTTTTGACCTATATCCAAGAGTTCTTTGCGAAAGCGAGCCTTGAAGATTGCCGCCTCCAAGTCCCGTTTCGAACTCTTTTTATTTGAGTCTTTATGAATCAAGCCTTAATGGTTTTAGCCACCAAGTCCTGTTCAGACTCATCCTAATTAAACAATAGATCTTTTTTATATTTTTTATTTATTATTATTTATATATATATATATATATATATATATATATATATATATATATTATTTTTTAACTAATCTAGGGTCGAAATCTAGAGAGAGAAAATGTGAAAAATAATCTAAACCAGGCGTTACCTTCCAGACCTATCTGAAGAATCCGATCCCATGTATACCAAGCCCCAAGACAAGCGGTTATGTCAGGTTTAGTGTTGGAAATCAGCTTTGGTTACTTCATACGGTTCAAGGCAAGTGTGTAGTTGATAGGTTGATCTGCTTTAGCATTCTTGGTGCTATCTGCAATCAGTAAATCTAAAATGGTGCTAAAGATTGGTTAGATATTCATGTTTAAACCAGTATAAGATTATAGTTCCTATTTTCGATAGCTAAGCATAATTTATTTGAAATTCCTTTTTACGTAAGAATAAAATAAATTATATCAGTAAATCTCCCCCCAGACTTAACTTACACTGTCCCAGTGTAACTCAGCCGGAGGTATGATGAAAAGTGTATGATGTACGAAATGTAACAAGTAGGTAGGATACATCTGACCGTGTTAGATATCGATCGATGGGTAAGTGTTACATCGATCGTCGTGTGGTTGCCTATGTCGAACGATGTCGACGTCTCGTCGTCGGTCGATATACAGGTCTTCCTACTTGGGTCTCCTAAATCTGAAAGAAATAAAACGAAAGAAATTAAATGCTAGCTAATAAAACCAAAGTAAAATACCTAATAGTGGGTTGCCTCCCACTCAGCGCTTGGTTATAGTCATTTAGCTTGACTGTGGTAGTGATTGGCTATTGGGTGGAGAAGCAGCTGCTTGTTGGAAAGCAAGCATCCACGTCATCTCTGCGCATTCTGGACCAAGATGCAATGAAACTTCTTGTGGCCTCATCATTTCTTGTCCATTTGTCATCCATCTTCCCAAGTACATTGGAGATGTTCTGTAGCCTTTCTTGAATGTTGTCAATGCTGACCTGGTGCCAGCCTATGTTGTCATAGGCGTATGCTGAAATATCTGTCAAATCCTTTTGCATTGACTCCACTGTCTTGTGTATCAGCTGCTCGCTGATTGTTGTAGACTCGGCGTTGATCGATGCGATTATGTGCTAGTTGGTCGATCTCGGTGAGATGCCGTCGATCGATTTTTCCTTTGTCCTGTCGATCGATGCTGATATCTGATGTTGAGCTGCGAGTTGCCTCTGAATGGCTTTGACTTCTTTATGTAACCATTCTGCGTGGTTATCTAGTCCACTGATTTTGTTGTCGAATGGAAAGTAGATGTCATCGCAGCGTTTGTCAAGTCGTTCCTCCATGTTGTCTAGAGCAGTGTAGATCTTGGATGTGATCTTGTCAACTTCTGCTGCTGTGTAAGGAAGTAACTCCACAGGTTTCCTGCCATCGATCCAGGGTCCTCTTAGCCTGTCGATCGATGTTGATTTTTCCTGCAAAAAACTTTGATTAGTAATGTTCTCAATATCCTTTTGGGCATCAAGTAATTGACTAGACAATTTGTTTAAATCTATCATGACTGGTGATATAAAACGGTCATGCATATCCTCGTAAGTCCTCAGTCTCTCATTCATTGCTGAACCTTTGGCGTCGAGCGATGTGAAGGTGCACATGTCGATCGATGTGGCTGGATGTTGGTCCTTCTTGCGAATGGTGTCCAGGTCTTGCTGTAGTAGCTCGATTTTTGTGCTTAGCCAGTCCACGTTGTTGTTGAGAGGGCAGTAAACGTCGTTTATCCTTGTGCCGATGTATGAGACTTCCCATTCATCCCTGTGTTGTGTTGAGCATCGCGGTTCTGAAAGGGTCTGAGCTGTAGGAAGACTAACGTCGATCAATTTTGCACATGGTGCGTCGATCGATGCTGAGGTCGTAGCTTCCTTCTCAAGTTGCTGACGTAAACTATCAATTTATGTCCTCATTTCTGCCATACATCTTGAAAAGCTCATTGTAGCCTCTATCCAAAGGCTGATGTGTTTCATCTACCAGTGTTTTGAGCTCCTCTCCCAGTTTCTCCTGAGCTCCACAAATACCAAACACCATTTCATCGATTTCTTCTTTGGTGTAGAGTTCTGGTTCCAGTCTTGTGGGTGTGAAGGAAGTGGCATGTTCTGGAAGATAGATGTGGCTCTCTTCAAAAAGAGATGCTCTTTCCAGTATTTTCCTGATGTTGTCCTTTGTGACAGGTGTGGGAACCGAAATTCACACTGTCGATTTCCGTTTAAATAAGGAAACTAGGAAAACCCTAATTTCCCAGAGGACCCGGATATCTGTTAATTACCACACGTCAAGCAATCAGAACACGAGAACAACAACGATAAAAATAAGAAATCAAAAAGAGAGCAAAGAAGATCTTATTCCGAATCTGCGTATGAGCGTTTACAACAAGGTATAAGCCTGGGCTCGAGAGCTGTCGGCGAGATTCCTAGTTCTAGCATCCCTAAGACGGCTAAACCTAATTGAGTCGCAGCTCGAAATAACAAAAACGGAAAATTGCCTAAATTGCTCTAAGTGCTAAGTTTGCTCTGAAAAAGTTCTCTCCCTTGCTCCTCGCCTAGGACTCCTTATATACTAGCTCCAAGGTCGGTTTACACTTTTACTCTTCTGCCCTTAGGCCGTCATAGCATAAAAATGGAGATATTCCATTTTTCCCGATCTTCACAATTATCTTCAAAACTTTCGTATTTATCCGCGGAAACTTGACATTTATCCTTCCTCGTGGGCCAAGCGTGAACCATGCTGTGGTTCACGGGCTTTTGGTTAGGAAAAATCGTAGGATGGGCCTCGAGTCGTGTTTTAGGTCCCTTTGGGCCGTCTTCCGACTCGACACGTTTACTACGAGTTTTCCGCGGTTTCTAATCCGCGAAGTTTGATCGATGAATTAGAATAGCGGGAAACATGGACTGAGCTTGCTATGGTCTTCGGGAGATAGCATTCGAAGGTTTGACGAGAATGCAAGGACTGGTGTCGTATCGATGTTCGGAAAGGTTCAATCGCTACACAGTGACCGAACTTTGGCTCGAGCCCGGTCGCTACGTAGCGACCGAGCGAGACGAGTGCTCGGTCGCTACGTAGCGACCGAGCTTTGGCTCGAGCTCGGTCACTACGTAGCGACCGAGCGGGACTATCGCTCGGTCGCTACGTAGCGACCGAGCTTTTGCACGAGCTCGGTCGCTACGTAGCGACCGAGCGGGACGATCGCTCGGTCGCTACGTAGCGACCAAGCTTTGGCTCGAGCTCGGTCGCTACGTAGCGACCGAGCGGGACGATCGCTCGGTCGCTACGTAGCGACCGAGCGGGACGATCGCTCGGTCGCTACGTAGCGACCGAGCTTGGCTGAGCTCGGTCGCTGCGTAGCGACCGAGCTTTGGCTCGAGCTCGGTCGCTACGTAGCGACCGAGCGGGACGAGCGCTCGGTCGCTGCGTAGCGACCGAGCTTGGCTCGAGTTTGGTTGCTACGTAGCGACCGGACGGCGTGTATACGTAGCGACCGAGCTTGGTTTGTTCGGTTTGAATCCCAAAGGATACGTCTTCGTAAAAACCTCGTATAGGTTATTTTTACGAAAATTACATCTCTTCTTTTACTATCTCTTTCGGAAATACGATCTCCAAGGATTTTCGGGTGGTAATTCCGTCGTAACCGTTTTTGACCCCAACAGTTAGCCCCCCAGCCCGTTAGGATCATGCATCGTAGGATCCTAGCGTGCGGTTAGGCATGTTTGGCAAGTTAGGCGTGATGGATGGAATTAATATCCGAAAGTCCGAGCTTGAATAGTAAATCCTCATGTCTTATAAGAAGGGAGGTAACTTGTTCCATAATTTTTTCACTTTCTTGTCTTTCTCTAAGATCTTAAAAAAAAAAAAAACTTTCTATCTTTCTCTCCACCCTTTTCCTCTAGTCTCTCAAGAGAAGTGTAAAGATGTCGAGCAAGAAAAAGATTGCGAAAAAAGGGTCTTCGTCCGCGAGTCCTTATGAAGAGCTCGTCATTCCGAAGATGGAGTTCGTGCCTCACTCGGTGCATCCTGCCGAGAACGAGGCATGGTGGGTTGCTCATTATGGCTCGTTGACCCCTCCCAAGGAGAAGCCGTTCCCGGTCCTGGTCCATCGTGGAGTCGAGGAAGAGGATGCAAGCAGGACTACTGACGAGTTCCTCGCGACGATGCGATCGTTCTACCACATCCCGGATGCTGTGGAGTTCCGGGTTCCCTGCCGCGGGGAATGTGCTAACAACCCCCCGGAGGGTTGCTTTACTTGTTATGAGGCGTTCGTAGTGCGTTGTCGCCTATGGTTCCCCATACCCGAAATTCTCGTCCGAGTGTTGGACCGTTTCGAAGTTGCGATAAGTCAGTTGACACCCCTTGCCATTCAGCACCTTATTGGGATCCTGATCCTAAGCTACGAGCATGGCCTTTCCCTATCCGTCGATCATTATGAAGCGCTTTTGAGGCTTCAACTTGTCAGGGGTACGGATAAGCATAGGTTGGTCCCTCGGAAATTTATGTCAGTGGTTAAGAAGTTTATTTCGAACTTCAACTCGTGGAAGAAGTTCTTTTTCTTTGTCAGTATAGACGCATCCGTCGAAGAGAGTTGCATTCCATTGTTCCGGAGGTTGCCGAATGATCGTCCCTTTATCAACCCTTTTGCTTCGTTCCCCGAGGACATCATTTCGGTGAGGGATCTTCTTAGGAATGGTCCCTTCTTCTGGACTTCTTTTACGCCGAAGAGGGTTCGGAAGGCACTGAGATTTGTGCAACCCGGTCCTGCTTTGGATGCGGACACGGGAAGCGACTCCGAACCCGACGACCAGAATCCCGTCGAAGCTCCTACAGCTGCGCCGGAGTCGAGCTCTTGGAAGGGAAAAGATGTCGATCTTGGCGACATAGAGTTTTCGATGGATGACTCTATGCTTCCAGGATGGGATCCGAACCTCGCTTACGGCAACGGGAGCGGTTCGAGCGAGGCCCCTATTCCGGATTTCGATGATTTCTTTGCTGGGCTGCCATCGGGTTTCGATGCTCCTCCTCCTATGAAAGAATCGGCGAGGCCGAGAGTCGTTGCGGAAGGATCTCGCATCATCAATGGGGTTAGTTTTTTTTTGAGAAATTTTTTTTTTTTGGTGATTGTCCTATGTATATATTTATAACATGCCAATTGATTTTGCAGGGCCTGAGCTTGCTGGGCTCGGCCATTGAGGCGGGCCATAGAGAAGCCATGGTCTACCGCTTCAAGGCGGAGAAAGCGGAGCGGGATCTCGCTCGCGTGCAAGGCGAGATGCTGGAGCGAGAGGCGCAGCTTACTCGTGATCATGCGTGGGCTGTTCGTAAAGCGGAGAGGAAAGGCAAAAGAGAAATCGTCGAGGTGATGAAGACTCGTGCATCTCAGTTCCAGGTTGAGTATGGGAACCTCAAGAATGCCTTTACCTCGGTGGGTGACTTTCGCGAGTGCCGCGGTTCGGTCGGAAGTCTTTGGAGGACGCGAGCCGATGACTATGTGTTTGAAGAGGAAATGAGCTTGATGAAGAGTGGGATGAGTGACCGTGCCCATGCTGAGGCGCTTATCCCTCCGATTGACGAGAGGATTCAAGGTTTTGGGATTCCATCCCGGTTTCCCCTGATACCGAGGAGGTTCCGACCGGTTTTCCCGATGGTGGCGAGGAAGTGGATCGTCCCGCGGATGCGTTCGGTGCTTCGTTGTCCGGGGACTTTGACTTTGGATTATGAGGGATGGATCAGTTATACTTTTATCTGTTTTCGGCCGAGTGTGGCCCTTTGAATTTGGATTTCGTTTAGGCCTAGATGGCCGTATTTGTATTTACCGGGACTGGCCGTTGGTGGCTTTGAATCCCTTGCCGCTTTACGCGGTTTATTTATATGATAAATGTTTTGTTTCGAGTTTTCCTGAGTAGGGTTGAAGTAAATACGAGTTGTCGTCTCGTATTTAGTTCTGATTAGACGTTCAATCTGTTGGTTCGTTCGTGATTTTCGTAAAAATTTACTTATATTTACGATTTTCGAGAACATTGAGATATGAACAGAGAGACATGGTTTAGGATCTCGTATCTTTTAGATATCATGCCTTGAGATGTTTGAGACCAGAGCGTTGGGTTTAGGGCAAGACCTAGGTTTACTTTCGGTTAAGGTTTGTGCGGTGACTAGCCGGCTATCGTTTTTCCTGTTGCGATTTCTTCCTGACTCGCACCGATTTAAAGTCCGCGATATGTTCTCGGCTTATATGACTTGTATGGTACGAATCGAGCATCTTCTCAGAATCAACTGGAAGTGCTAAACCAAAATTTCGGATTTTTGTTGTAGCGAGCTTTTGTCCTTGTGCTGGACGTTTTTAAAGATCAAAAGAGTGATCGGATTGCGTTTGTTTAAGACGGCTGGCGTGTTCGTCGGGGCCAATCGACGAACGGGGTGTAAGGTTTTTGGTCGCGTTCGGATTATTTGTTAGTATTTATCCTTGAATTTTAACTTTTGCGACGTCTCGCAGTTATTTCAAGGATTATACGTGTGTATTTGTGTGTTTGAAAGATGATAATCTTTACGATTTTTGGGCCGGAAGGGGCCGTAGACAAGAGTCTTAACGTTTTCAGGCGTGTCCTGAAAGTTTCTTTTGTGGTTTACTGAAGCGTAAACGTTTTCGATAAAAAAGGACAACGTATATTGTAGTAAAAGTTTTTGAAGTTTCTAAAAACTCGATTACAATAATGAAGATTTTTCTAAGTGGGAGTATACGAGTATACGCACCCACTCCCCCCCCCCCCCTTTTTAGAGAGGGGGATAGCTGAACTCGTCTTTTGACGAGCTGCCTACGTACCCCTTTCGAGGATCAAGCCATCTCGTAGTTCTGTTTCATGCCGCGAGTGTTCTTACTCGGCGGCAGATGTCGCGATGTCCGCCTTGACCGTGTCGATCGTGGCTGGGTCGACGCTTTTTTCCGGATGTTCCAGTTGAGTTGTTGCGTGGGCTTCGGATTTATGTCAAGTCTCGACGTCCGATGCGTTTGCGTTGATAGACGATTTTACTTCGTCTTCTCCCGGGGCGCTTTTGGCTGAAGATCGATCTATCTTCGCGCGTTTGCCGTTTGCAGAAGCCGTGATTTGTCTTAACTTATGCTCCGCGAGGAAGCATAGTCGCGACTGTTTTTGGCATCCCCAGATGGCCGCGACTCCGCTCGGCGTTGGGAACTTGAGACCCAGATGGTAGGTTGACGGAACTGCCTGCATGGCGTTGAGCAATGGGGTTCCCATGATTACGTTGTAGATAGCGGGATGATCGACTACCGCGAATTTGACGATTTTCGTGATCTCCTTCGCCATGACTGGCAATTGGATTGATCCGAGAGTCATCGATACTTCGCGTGAAAAACCCGTGAGTGGTTTTGGCGTTGGAATTACTTCTTCGAGTTCGATACTCATCCGGTTGAGAGTGTCGCGGAAGATTACGTTGACCGTGCTTCCCGTGTCGACGAGTACCCTTCCGACTTCTAAATCTCGTATGACGAGATCTATGACGAGCGGGTCGCAGTGAGGTTGGTCGATACCGCCAGCTTCTTCCTCTGTGAAGGTGATCGAGCAACTTTGGCCGTCTCGAGGAGGAGACCATGTAGGCCAATTTGCACTTGATTCTGCCTTCCGTTGGTAAGCCTTGATGGCCGACACGGTATCGCCGCAGTATTGTGATCCTCCGATGATCATATTGACTCTGCGACGATTGTTATCGTTCCCTTTGTCATCCGGCCTCCTACCGCGTTTATCCCCAGGTTGGTTTCGTTAGGGGATTTTTCAGCGAGCGGATTTCTAACCGTTTTTGGAGGCCGGTCAGAATCGAGGATGAGATCCTTGACGCTAGTTACTTCCGAAAGCTCTCCAGCGAGTAGCTTCGCGGCTAGTCTTGCTCCCAAGACTTTGCAATTGGTCGTGGAGTGTCCTCGGGATTGGTGGAACTCGCAGAAGGTGTTTTCGTCATACCCTTGATTGCGAGTCCATGTGTTGCCCGTGGTCCGGCCTTGATCCGAATTGATCGCATAGTTATGCGCCCCTTGGAGATCTTCCCCCTCGTGATGGACGTACTTGTCGTTACGAGAGTTCTTCTTTTTCCCTTTCGGATCTGCGTCTTTCGAGGATGGTCTTGCCGGCTTATGTTTTTGCGATAAGACTTTAGTTTCTTCCTCGACTATGATGTAGTCCGTTGCTTTGTCGAGGGCGTCCTGGATCGTTCGCGGTTTGTCGAGAGTTATCCATTTTCTGAATTTCGACTTGTCCCAGAGCGTCTTTCTCAGCGCGTCGATGGCCACTTTGTCGCTTATCCCGCTGACCCTGGACATTATCAGCTTGAACTGACTGATAAACTCGCGGAGGGGTTCGTCTTCCCTCTGGGAGAGACTCCAGAGGTCAACATCGGAGGTTTCTCTGTCTATGAATACAGAGTACTGTTTGAGGAATTCCGATGCGAGCTGTCGAAAACTCCCGATGGTGTTGCGACGAAGGCGTGCGAACCATTCGAGCGCTGCTCCTTCGAGATTTTCGACGAACAGGCGGCAATAGCCGGCATCTTTTTCGCCGTCCTTCAGTCTTGCTCTTCCCATCGCGATGTGGAATGCCTGAAGGTGCGCTTTTGGATCGGCCGTACCATCGTACTTCGGTACTTTGATCTTTCCCGGATCGGACACCCTCATGTCCGAAATGCGACTGGTAAAGGGGGTCTTTCGAGCTCCTTCCAGCAGTCGATCGATCTCGGGGGCAGCACTAGTAGCATGATGCATTTGAGACTTTATGGCTCTCACTTCTGCCGCAGTCTTAGTGATGTAGTCGCGAAGATCGCGGATATCCAATGTCTCGTCAGTAGATTTCTGAGCCTGTCGGCGTTTACTGCGAGTGAGCTCGGTTTGCCTTTCGGCCAGCTCCTCTTGTTCGGTCCAATAGGCGACTTCTTCTTCTTCCGTCATTGGTTTTTCGAACGGGGAGCCTTCCCGAGCGGATCGGCTTCTGGTCCTTCTTGGATGTCTGTCGACATCCTCGTCGGTGTCGTTGGAGATATCGCTAGGATCCAGGTCAATGTGTTCGGCTTCGTTATCCTCCGAGTCCTTTGCAGGGGGCGGAAGATTTTCAGGGTTCCCCTTTTCTACGGGAGATTTCTCGCTAGGGTTTTGACCGGAAGGTCGTTCCCGCGAGAGTCCTGCTCTATCGAGTGGGGTGGCGAAGTCGAGCCTCTTCCCACGGATTTTGGTGGTTCCGCGGGGACGGATAGCTTGGGTCCTTGCCGTTAAGGTTTCAACCTGTTTGGTCAAGGTGTTCACGAGCTTATCCTGTTCTTCCAACCTTTTCTCATAGGTGGCGAACATCTTTTTGAACTCCTCGAGCGTCGCGGCGTTGGCTTGCGCGTTGGCCGCGGATACGTCCACTACTGGAGTGTGGAGATCGGTGCCGCTGCCTCCATTAAGAGGAGTTTGCACGTTATCCGCGTCGTTGGTTGACATGTCAGATTGTGCGGGCTTTTGCGGGTTAGATTGATCCGTAAGTCCCCCTCCTTCTAGCGCCAAACTGTGGGAACCGAAATTCACACTGTCGATTTCCGTTTAAATAAGGAAACTAGGAAAACCCTAATTTCCCAGAGGACCCGGATATCTGTTAATTACCACACGTCAAGCAATCAGAACACGAGAACAACAACGATAAAAATAAGAAATCGAAAAGAGAGCAAAGAAGATCTTATTCCGAATCTGCGTATGAGCGTTTACAACAAGGTATAAGCCTGGGCTCGAGAGCTGTCGGCGAGATTCCTAGTTCTAGCAACCCTAAGACGGCTAAACCTAATTGAGTCGCAGCCCGAAATAACAAAAACGGAAAATTGCCTAAATTGCTCTAAGTGCTAAGTTTGCTCTGAAAAAGTTCTCTCCCTTGCTCCTCGCCTAGGACTCCTTATATACCAGCTCCAAGGTCGGTTTACGCTTTTACTCTTCTGCCCTTAAGCCGTCATAGCATAAAAATGGAGATATTCCATTTTTCCCGATCTTCACAATTATCTTCAAAACTTCCGTATTTATCCGCAGAAACTTGACATTTATCTTGCCTCGTGGGCCAAGCGTGAACCATGCTGTGGTTCACAGGCTTTTGGTTAGGAAAAATCGTAGGATGGGCCTCGAGTCGTGTTTTAGGTCCCTTTGGGCCGTCTTCCGACTCGACACGTTTACTACGAGTTTTCCGCGGTTTCTAATCCGCAAAGTTAGATCGATGAATTAGAATAGCGGGAAACATGGACTGAGCTTGCTACGGTCTTCGGGAGATATCATTCGAAGGTTTGACGAGAATGCAAGGACTGGTGTCGTATCGATGTTCGGAAAGGTTCAATCGCTACACAGCGACCAAACTTTGGCTCGAGCCCGGTCGCTACGTAGCGACCGAGCGAGACGATTGCTCGGTCGCTACGTAGCGACCGAGCTTTGGCTCGAGCTCGGCCGCTACGTAGCGACCGAGCGGGACTGAGCTCGGTCGCTACGTAGCGACCGAGCGGGACGAGCGCTCGGTCGATGCGTAGCGACCGAGCTTGGCTCGGGTTTATTTGCTACGTAGCGACCGGACGGCGTGTATACGTAGCGACTGAGCTTGATTTGTTCGGTTTGAATCCCAAAGGATACTTCTTCGTAAAAACCTCGTATAGGTTATTTTTACGAAAATTACATCTCTTCTTTCACTATCTCTTTCGGAAATACGATCTCCGAGGATTTTCGGGTGGTAATTCCGTCGTAACCGTTTTTGACCCCAACAACAGGTATCATCTCACCAGCTGCGCTTCGTGCGTGTTTACTGTTGGGGTCAAAATCGGTCACGACGGAATCAATGTCTGAAAGTCCGTAAAAATCAGCATAACCGTTTTTACGAAAAGTAATCTTCGTAAAGATATCTTTACGAACAGCCTTGCAGTAAAATATCGTCCAAATCTCAATCGAACCACTAAATACCGATTGTCCGAAGGCAACGGACATGTATCCAAATCGGCCGCGGACAAGCTCGAGTATGGAAATCAGACCGCGGACAAGCCAAGCTCGATCGATACGCGGCAACCAAGCATGCACACAGCTCGGTCGCTACGTAGCGACCGAGCGATCGTCCCGCTCGGTCGCTACGTAGCGACCGAGCTCGAGCCAAAGCTCGGTCGCTACGTAGCGACCGAGCGATCGTCTTTCTCGGTCGCTACGTAGCGACCGAGCTCGAGCCAAAGCTCGGTCGCTACGTAGCGACCGAGCGATCGTCCCGCTTGGTCGCTACGTAGCGTCCGAGCTCAGCCAAGCTCGGTCGCTACGTAGCGACCGAGCGCTCGTCCCGCTCGGTCGCTACGAAGCGACCGGGCTCGAGCCAAAGTTCGGTCGCTGTGTAGCGATTGAACCTTTCCGAACGTCAATACGACACCAGTTCTTGCATTCTCGTCAAAACCTTCGAATGCCATCTCCCGAAGACCGTAGCAAGCTCAGTCCATGTTTCCCGCCATTCTAATTCATCGATCAAACTTCGCGGATTAGAAACCGCGGAAAACTCGTAGTAAACGTGTCGAGTCGGAAGACGGCCCAAAGGGACCTAAAACACGACTCGAGTCGGAAGACGGCAACGGACATGAATCCAAATCGGCCGCGGACAAGCTCGAGTATGGAAATCAGTCCGCGGACAAGCCAAGCTCGATCGATACGCGGCAACCAAGCATGCACACAGCTCGGTCGCTACGTAGCGACCGAGCTCGAGCCAAGCTCGGTCGCTACGTAGCGACCGAGCATCCGTCTCGCTCGGTCGCTACGTAGCGACCGAACCCGAGCCAAGCTCGGTCGCTACGTAGCGACCGAGCGATCGTCCCACTCGGTCGCTACGTAGCGACCGAGCTCAGCCAAGCTCGGTCGCTACGTAGCGACCGAGCGATCGTCCCGCTCGGTCGCTACGTAGCGACCGAGCTCGAGCCAAAGCTCGGTCGCTACGTAGCGACCGAGCGATCGTCCCGCTCGGTCGCTACGTAGCGACCGAGCTCGAGCCAAAGCACGGTCGCTACGTAGCGACCGAGCTCGAGCCAAAGCTCGGTCGCTACGTAGCGACCGAGCGATCGTCCCGCTCGGTCGCTACGTAGCGACCGAGCGATCGTCCCGCTCGGTCGCTACGTAGCGACCGAGCTCAGCCAAGCTCGGTCGCTACGTAGCGACCGAGCGATCGTCCCGCTCGGTCGCTACGTAGCGACCGAGCTCGAGCCAAAGCTCGGTCGCTACGTAGCGACCGAGCGATCGTCCCGCTCGGTCGCTACGTAGCGACCGAGCTCGAGCCAAAGCTCGGTCGCTACGTAGCGACCGAGCGATCGTCCCGCTCTGTCGCTACGTAGCGACCGAGCTCGAGCCAAAGCTCGGTCGCTACGTAGCGACCGAGCGATCGTCCCGCTCGGTCGCTACGTAGCGACCGAGCTCGAGCCAAAGCTCGGTCGCTACGTAGCGACCGAGCGATCGTCTTGCTCGGTCGCTACGTAGCGACCGAGCTCGAGCCAAAGCTCGGTCGCTACGTAGCGACCGAGCGATCGTCCCGCTCGGTCGCTACGTAGCGACCGAGGGATCGTCCCGCTCGGTCGCTACGTAGCGACCGAGCTCAGCCAAGCTCGGTCGCTACGTAGCGACCGAGCTCGAGCCAAAGCTTGGTCGCTACGTAGCGACCGAGCGATCGTCCCGCTCGGTCGCTACGTAGCGACCGAGCTCGAGCCAAAGCTCAGTCGCTACGTAGCGACCGAGCGATCGTCCCGCTCGGTCGCTACGTAGCGACCGAGGGATCGTCCCGCTCGGTCGCTACGTAGCGACCGAGCTCAGCCAAGCTCGGTCGCTACGTAGCGACCGAGCGATCGTCCCGCTCGGTCGCTACGTAGCGACCGAGCTCGAGCCAAAGCTCGGTCGCTACGTAGCGACCGAGCGATCGTCCCGCTCGGTCGCTACGTAGCGACCGAGCTCAGCCAAGCTCGGTCGCTACGTAGCGACCGAGCGATCGTCCCGCTCGGTCGCTACGTAGCGACCGAGCTCGAGCCAAAGCTCGGTCGCTACGTAGCGACCGAGCGATCGTCCCGCTCGGTCGCTACGTAGCGACCGAGCTCGAGCCAAAGCTCGGTCGCTACGTAGCGACCGAGCGATCGTCCCGCTCTGTCGCTACGTAGCGACCGAGCTCGAGCCAAAGCTCGGTCGCTACGTAGCGACCGAGCGATCGTCCCGCTCGGTCGCTACGTAGCGACCGAGCTCGAGCCAAAGCTCGGTCGCTACGTAGCGACCGAGCGATCGTCTTGCTCGGTCGCTACGTAGCGACCGAGCTCGAGCCAAAGCTCGGTCGCTATGTAGCGACCGAGCGATCGTCCCGCTCGGTCGCTACGTAGCGACCGAGGGATCGTCCCGCTCGGTCGCTACGTAGCGACCGAGCTCGAGCCAAAGCTCGGTCGCTACGTAGCGACCGAGCGATCGTCTTGCTCGGTCGCTACGTAGCGACCGAGCTCGAGCCAAAGCTCGGTCGCTACGTAGCGACCGAGGGATCGTCCCGCTTGGTCGCTACGTAGCGACCGAGCTCAGCCAAGCTCGGTCGCTACGTAGCGACCGAGCGCTCGTCCCGCTCGGTCGCTACGAAGCGACCGGGCTCGAGCTAAGCACGCACACGCTGCTCGGTCGCTACGTAGCGACCGAGCACACACACTGCTCGGTCGCTACGTAGTGACCGAGCTCAAGCCAACTCTCCACTCGCTACATAGCGACCTGTAAGGCCTCAGAAAGGTCCTCCTTTGGGTTCTCTTTTGAATCCTCGTCGAAACGCTTTTCGTTTCGTCTCAATCGGAGTTTCCGTTGAGATTTTACAACGAAAACAAGTAGGACGCTTCTTGGCTTGCTTCCATTCGCTACGTAGCGACCTGTCAGACTGTCAGTCGCTACGTAGCGACCTGTAAGTCCTCAAAGGGTTCTTCCTTTGCGTTCTCCTTTGAATCCTCTTCAAAATGCTTTTCGTTTCGTTTCAATCGGAGTTTCCGTTGAGATTTTACGACGAAAACAAGTGGGACTCGTCTCGGCTCCCATCCACTCGCTATAGCGACCGAGATGACATCCTCACTCGCTATAGGAACCTGTCAGGCCTCAAAGGGGTCCTCCTTTGCGTTCTCCTTTGAATTCTCATCGAAACGCTTTTGGTTTCGTCTCAATCGGAGTTTCCGTTGAGATTTTACGACAAAAACAAGTAAACCTCATCCTAAACTCCTTGGCTTGTTTCTGCTCACCCTACCTCCATCTTTGCGTTCACTTTCGAATCTCGATCGAAACGTCTCTTGTTTTGCCTCGATTGAAGTTACCATTGAGACTTTACGATATAAAAAAAAAACTGCAAAGACCTATTTTCTCGCATGGATTCAGATTAATCGTATAAAACGGCAATGGTTAACTTAACACCTTAGCCGCCTTAACTATACGATTACGTTGGACCTTTTTACAAAAATCGACGTCTTATCTAAAGAGAAGATAACAGTCAAGTTCGGAAGATAAATGTCAAGTTTCAAAGGATAAACACCAATATCGGAAATGGCGAACATACACGAGAATAAGAAACAGAAATGAGCACGCAAAACTGAGAAGGGACAAAACTGCATCTTCGAGAGAACTAAGGTATTTCCGACTTGTAATTTTTGAAATCAGATTTGGAATTTTCGTAGGAAATTACTTTGAGGCTGCCATAGAACTTTAGGGAACGTAAAACCTAGGCGGATAGTCTAGCGAACTAAGTTTTAAGCAATTTTTCCTGTCTCGATATATTGTCCCATAATTGTTCATCCAGATCTTGCAAACCGATCTAAACTCTCCGAAAGTCGAGAAATGATCGCCACGCATATCAAGCTCGCTTCCTAAAGAGAGAAAAAGTTAGAGACATGAACGTCGTCTTAAAACCGATTCGTTTCGGGCAATTTTCTCGGAACCGACATATCCCAAGTCGTCAACGTGGAAACAACCAAATCACAGTCCAAGCGTCGTCTATAAATCGTCCCGAATTATCGATCATTCCAAACATCAGGAGAGGAAACGTACACAACCCTTCAAAGTATCGGTTCAACCGTTTTTCTTTCGTAAAAAAAAAAAGGGGGAGTAGGTACGTATACTATACTCGTATACTCCCAAACTTCAAAAAACTTCTGCAAATCGTCAAGAATAGGCAAACGACAATCTTAATATTCGTCTAAACGCTAGCAACATATCCAGACGATCATGAACATAATCTCAAAAACTATACATCATTTCTTGTCGCAATCATGCGTACAGAAAACTTGTACCAATATCAAACTGAAACTCGACGATTAGCCAAAGTATTGAAGCCTTTTCCGGCTTCAGAAAGCCAGTTTCGTTTTAAACTTAGCGGCGAGAAATCTTCAATCACCAAAGCATTTCTTTTAGTTTCCGTTGTACCAAGTAAGTCACGGAAAAGTATCGAAAACATTTGCGACGAAGAAAACTCGAGAATATATGTAGCATCGTGCACATTAAAAGGAGCACTTTCCTCCCGATGGTTAGCTAGATCCACTTCTGGTTGACCAATTCGTTCAAGAAACAAATGTGTCATGAGAATCCTCTCGAAAAACCTATGAAAAACGTTCCGCGACTAGATCGTATTGAAATAAACTTCGGTAATACTCCATGGGTAACGCCAAGCAACTTTCACCTAAGATCAAATTCACAGCGGGAACGTTTCTCGTAGAACCCGCAGAAACAATGCTACTTTGACATATGTATACATATCACTGATTTACGACCTTCGTAAAATCGGTTATATGAATGATATGATAAATTATCGTATAGCCCACAATCGGAAATCATATGATAAATTCTCCATAACGAAACTAAGTCCTAACAACCAAACGGTTAACGGAAAATCTAAACTTTTCGAAAATTGACCAAGTTCAATACGCTCCACAATTCACTTTAAGCCCGCAACGTTTTAACCACAATACGCGGCATGTAAGGAAAAATTCGTAACAAAGCTTCTAGAGCTATACGAAACATCCTAAAAAATGCACGAAATACATCTCGGAAGGCCAACTCTTCACAAAGCACCATGAAGGAAAACACTTGTTCCCATGGACAAATTTACACGACACCTCAGTCATAATTCCTCGATCGCAAACAAAACTATTAGCATCCGAGCAGGAACAACAATTTTTGGCTGCGAACATTCTTAGTCAAACCAGAATGTTTCTCAAACACAGGGCTAATACTAAACCCTCGCAACATCGCGAAATATCTTCAAAGCCCGCGAACATTTCAAGCACGAAACGTGGCATACGAAAGAATAACAAATCTTCAGCATTGCGAGACGTCGCGGACGCCTGAAGATTAGTTCTTCGACGAAATTTCCTTCCTCGATAAAAACACCTTCATGGAAGACCAGACAGTCATACGCACTAACATCTTCTCAAAACATATTCTTCGCGAAGACTCAAAATAGTAATTTTTACCATTAAGTTTGTTGCTGATCACAACAAACTCTTAACGTCCTAAACAGACTTAGCCATCTCGTAGAAGATGACTCTCTTACATCCGACACAAGGATAATAGCGCTATAAAAAAAATCCGAAATTTTGGTTCAGCACTTCCGGTCTCCGGAGAGATGCTCGATTCCAACCATACAAGTCGTATAAGCCGAGAACCTATCGCGGACTTTAAATCGGTATGGAATCAGGATGAAACTGAAACGGGATACGTAAGTCGAATTAGTCATCGCACCCTCTAAAACCAGGAGTAAACCTAGGTCTTGCCCTAAACCCAGCGCACTGGTCTCTAACATCTCTAGGCATAGTATCAAACACCCTGATACGAGATCCCAAAATTTGTCTCTTTGCCAATATTCGAACGTCTTCAGAAAATCCCGCAAAGTTTACACACTGCGGAAAACTCTCGAAACAGATTATGGATATGGCAATTCACACAGAGTTAGATTACGAGACGACCACTCGTTGTCTTCCCTCTACACCCATACAAAATGCCATCGGCAGCAACACGCCTTATAACCGCTACATAAAAACTAGACCATAAAGGTCCTACTGGAAAACTAGTCATAAGAACCTTAACTCCAAGATGAACTACGAAAGGCTTGATCCCTTCAACAAGGGTACGTAGGCAGCCGTCATAAGGCGCAGCCCCAATCTTATCGCGTTTTCTACTTTTAGGAGAGCGAGAAGATCACTTACCACAGACCTTTTCAACCATTAATTCCGCCTAACTCACCTAACTTGCCTAACTTGCCAAGCCACTCGCTAGAACCTCACGCTAGAAGCTCATGATTCTAACGAGCTGGGGGGCTAACTGTTGGGGTCAAAATCGGTCACGACGGAATCAATGTCTGAAAGTCCGTAAAAATCAGCATAACCGTTTTTACGAAAAGTAATCTTCGTAAAGATATCTTTACGAACAGCCTTGCAGTAAAATATCATCCAAATCTCAATCGAACCACTAAATACCGATTGTCCGAAGGCAACAGACATGTATCCAAATCGGCCACGGACAAGCTCGAGTATGGAAATCAGACCGCGGACAAGCCAAGCTCGATCGATACGCGGCAACCAAGCATGCACACAGCTCGGTCGCTACGTAGCGACCGAGCATCCGTCTCGCTCGGTCGCTACGTAGCGACCGAACCCGAGCCAAGCTCGGTCGCTACGTAGCGACCGAGCGATCGTCCCGCTCGGTCGCTACGTAGCGACCGAGCTCAGCCAAGCTCGGTCGCTACGTAGCGACCGAGCGATTGTCCCGCTTGGTCGCTACGTAGCGACCGAGCTCGAGCCAAAGCTCGGTCGCTACGTAGCGACCGAGCGATCGTCCCGCTCGGTCGCTACGTAGCGACCGAGCTCGAGCCAAAGCTCGGTCGCTACGTAGCGACCGAGCGATCGTCCCGCTCGGTCGCTACGTAGCGACCGAGCTCGAGCCAAAGCTCGGTCGCTACGTAGCGACCGAGCGATCGTCCCGCTCGGTCGCTACGTAGCGACCAAGCTCGAGCCAAAGCTCGGTCGCTACGTAGCGACCGAGTGATCGTCCCGCTCGGTCGCTACGTAGCGACCGAGCTCGAGCCAAGCTCGGTCGCTACGTAGCGACCGAGCGATCGTCCCGCTCGGTTGCTACGTAGCGACCGAGCTCGAGCCAAAGCTCGGTCGCTACATAGCGACCGAGCGATCGTCCCGCTCGGTCGCTACGTACCGACCGAGCTCAGCCAAGCTCGGTCGCTACGTAGCGACCGAGCGATCATCCCGCTCGGTCGCTACGTAGCGACCGAGCTCGAGCCAAAGCTCGGTCGCTACGTAGCGACCGAGCGATCGTCCCGCTCGGTCGCTACGTAGCGACCGAGCTCGAGCCAAAGCTCGGTCGCTACGTAGCGACCGAGCGATCGTCCCGCTCGGTCGCTACGTAGCGACCGAGCGATCGTCCCGCTCGGTCGCTACGTAGCGACCGAGCTCGAGCCAAAGCTCGGTCGCTACGTAGCGACCGAGCGATCGTCCCGCTCTGTCGCTACGTAGCGACCGAGCTCGAGCCAAAGCTCGGTCGCTACGTAGCGACCGAGCGATCGTCCCGCTCGGTCGCTACGTAGCGACCGAGCTCGAGCCAAAGCTCGGTCGCTACGTAGCGACCGAGCGATCGTCTTGCTCGGTCGCTACGTAGCGACCGAGCTCGAGCCAAAGCTCGGTCGCTACGTAGCGACCGAGCGATCGTCCCGCTTGGTCGCTACGTAGCGACCGAGCTCAGCCAAGCTGGGTTACCGCACGAGCATCCTATGGACCATCTAGAACGGTTCGAGGATCTAATCGCTGCTATTCGAATGGAAGGAGTCCCCGAAGATTACCTGCTGTGCAAACTCTTCAGATACACGCTGAATGGAGAAGCGATGCACTGGCTTAGGCAGCAACCCACAGGATTCTTAACATCCTGGGCCGACATCAAGAATGCTTTCTTACAAAACTTCTTCGATGAGGCGCGCGCTGAAGAACTTCGGAACAAAATTTCCACATTCTCGCAGGAGGCTGGAGAGTCCTTCAAAGATGAGTGGATTAGATTTAGGTTCTTCCAGCGAGACTGTCCACACCACAGATTTAACGAAGTGCAGCTGCTAAGCACTTTCTTTCGAGGTCTCACCTTACAGTATCAAATGGCTCTTGATACGGCGAGTGAAGGAAACTTCACTACTCGGAATCCGTTGGAAGCTGTGAGACTTATCGAAAACCTTGCTAACAGCAGCAGCACGAAAAACACTGACTATGAACGGAAGAAGTCTGTAGCCTCTATCGGGAAGGAACAGATGGACGAAGTAAGAGCTAAGTTAGATGTGGTGCACGAGCTTCTTAGGAAGCAAGTCTGTTTAGCTGAAGGAGAAGTAGCAGATGCGGAAGGAGAAGAAAATGTGAACTACATCGGAGGTACCGGATTCCAGAAATTTGGAAACTAGGGCGGAAACAGAAACTTCTTTGGAAATGGTCAAAGAAGTAACCAGAGTTCACAATTTCAAAAACCCTTCAACAACAGCAAAAGCTACTCAAACTCTTACTACCAGAATCCACCACCCCAGACTGAGGAAAGCAAGATCGAAGAGATGCTTGATCGAGTACTGTTAGGACAACAACAGATCACCGTGGATGTCAACAGTAAAATAGACTCCGCCTACAACAATCTGAACACCAAAATCGAGACCTTAGGGACTCAGGTGAGAAAACCTGAAACACAAGTAATTCAGACTGGCGAGACTATAAAGAGGTAAGAAACTTTCGCTAGAGAGGCAGGAGCTGATAAAGGAAAACACCACGTAAATGCCATCATATATGACGATTTCTGGCAAGTGGTGAAACATGAAAAGTATCAACATCGATCAATACTACTCTTAACCATAATCTTTCTATTTCTAAATTGAATGATAATGCAAACATTGATTACAGTTTTCTAACACCTGATGAATTTGGTATTTTCAGGGACCCAGATCGCAACGCACGTGCAATCGATGGAAGGATCTTACAAGGGTCCAGAGAGGACATAGTAGATATCCTTCAAGTGGCCAATGGACCTGACAACCTATTCTCACAGCAACGTGGCACTCCAGCAGTCATTCAAACCGATCCAACAAACCACGTAGGAGTCGCCGCAACAGAAAGCAATCCAGATCTATCACGCCAACCAAAAGGTCAAGCATCGATCGACGGGACAACTGAGACATCGATCGACAGGGTAACACCAACGTCGATCGATAAGGATGACCCGACATCGATCGACAGACGTTATGAATTTGGAAACCGTGCTTATGACATGTACGGAGCCAGAAACTTCACTTGGGAACGAAGGGACGAGTATGGAGTCTACAGAGATGAGTGTGGACACGCACGTGGCGTAGCTGGTGAGATGATACATGTCACAAAGGACGACATCAGAAAAATACTGGAAAGAGCATCTCTTTTTGAAGAGAGCCACATCTGTCTTCCAGAACATGTCACTTCCTTCACACTCACAAGACTTGCACCAGAACTCTACACCAAAGATGAAATCAACGAGATGGTGACTGGTATTTGTGGAGCTCAGGAAAAACTGGGAGAGGAGCTCAAATCATTGGTAGAAGATACACATCAACCTTTGGATAGAGGCTACTATGAGCTTTTCAGAAGTATGGTAGAAATGAGGACATAAATTGAGAGTTTACGTCAGCAACTTGAGAAGGAAGCCAGGACCTCAACTTCGATCGACGCACCACATGCACCATCGATCGACGTCAGTCTTCCTACAGCCCAGATCCCCGCAGAACCGCAATGTTCAGCAGAACACAAGGATGCAGGGGAAGTCTCATACATCGACACAAGGATAAACGACGTGTACTACCCTCTCAACAACAACGTGGACTGGCTGAACACTAAAATCGAGCTACTACAGCAAAATCTGGACACCATTCGCAAGAAGGACCAACAACCAGCCACATCGATCGACGTGTGTACCATCACATCGCTCGACGCTAAGATCTCAGCCATGGATAACAGGCTGCAGACTTACGAAATCATGCATGACCGCTTCGTATCACTAGTCATGATAGATTTAAACAAATTGTCTAGTCAAATACTTCATGCCCAAAGGGATATTGATAACATTACTAATCAAAATTTTTTGTAGGCAAACTCATCTTCGATCGACAGGCTACGAGGGCCTTGGATCGATGGCAACTATTCGGAGGAGTTACTTCCCTACACAGCAGCAGAGATTGACAAGATCACATCCAAGCTCTACACTGCTATAGACACCATGGAGGAACGACTTGACAAACGCTGCGATGACATCTACTTTCCATTCGACAACAGAATCAGTGGACTAGACAGCCACGCAGAATGGCTACAGAATGAAGTCAAAGCCATTCAGAGGCAACACGCAGCCCAACACCAGATATCAGCATCGATTGACAGGAAGCGAGCGAAATCGATCGATGGTAAGTCGCCAAGATCGACCGACGAACATATAATCGCATCGATCGAGGCCGAGTCTACACCAGCCGGCGAGCAGCTGATACA
The DNA here is from genome assembly GCA_018703725.1 of Brassica juncea. Taxonomy (NCBI): domain Eukaryota; kingdom Viridiplantae; phylum Streptophyta; class Magnoliopsida; order Brassicales; family Brassicaceae; genus Brassica; species Brassica juncea. Next base: position 12,273,973 of record CM031927.1, read on the forward strand.
CAAGACGATAGAGTCAACGCACAGGGAACTGACTAAACTTTCAGCATACGCCTATGACAACATAGGCTGGCACCAGGTCAGCATTGACAACGTTCAGGATAGGCTACATAACATCTCCAATGTACTTGAAAAGATGGATGACAAATGGACAAGAAATGATGAGGCCACGAGAAGCTTCATTGCATCTTGGTCCAGAATGTCCAGAGATGACGTGGATGCTTGTTTTCCAACAAGCAGCTGTTTCTCCACCAAATAGCCAATCACTACCATAGTCAAGCTAAATGACTATAACCAAGCGCTGAGTGGGAGGCAACCCACTATTAGGTATTTTATTTTTGTTTTATTAGCTAGCATTTATTTACTTTCGTTTTATTTCTTTCAGATTTAGGAGACCCAAGTAGGAGGACCTGAATATCGACCGCCGACGAGACGTCGACATCGCTCGACATAGACAACAACACGACAATCGATGTAACACTTTCCCATCGATCGATATCTAATCCGGTCAGATGTATCTTCCTTATTTGTTACACTTCGTACATCATGAATTATTCTATCATAACTCCGGCTGAGTTAAACTGGGACAGTGTAATTTAAGTCTGGGAGGAGATTTACTGATATATTATTCTTATATAAAAGGAATTTTAATAAATTATGCTTAGCTATTGAAAATGGGACTATAATCTTATATTGATTTAAACTCGAATATCTAACCAATCTTTAGCACCATTTTAGAATTGCTGATTGCAAATAGCACTATAGATGCTAAAGCAGATCAACCTATCAACTACACACTTGCCTTGAACGTATGAAGTAACCAAAGCAGATTTCCAACACTAAACCTGACATAACAGCTTGTCTTGGGGCTTGGTATACATGGGATCGGATTCTTCAGACAAGTCTGGAAGGTAACGCCTTCTGTAGAGTATTTATCACATTTTCTCTCTCTAAATTTCGACCCTAGAATAGTTAGTGATTTATATTCCATTAAAAAAAAAATAAGATCTATTGTTTACTTAGGATGAGTCTGAACAGGATTTGGTGGCTAAAACCATTAAGGTTGATTCATAAAGACTCCAATAAAAGAGTTCGAAACGGGACTTGGAGCCGGCAATCTTCAAAGCTCGCTTTCGCAAAGAACTCTTGGATATAGGTCAAAAAGAAGTGAACAGAGCTTGGTGGCAACCACCATTAAGTTTTGATTCATGGAAGCCTCTCCAATCTTGGTCACTGATCCTGCAATGGAAGCAGACTATGACTCAAGAGAGAAAATTAGAGAGAGATAAACTAGGAACTAACTTTTACATGCAGCTCCAAATACTTTTCCGAAATCCTTGCATCCTATGATCGATACTCCCAAGGTAAAGCATTTACTTTATATTTATGCTAAGAAATGAAGTCAGTAGAAGGGATGTAAAATGTGAATTGATGAGTTGTGTTATGTTAGAAATGGTTGCTAAGCTAGGATATTGCATAGTATGCTTCTGTGATTAGGACTTTTAGATGTGGTTGCAAAATTGTTGAGGAAAAGATTTCTATGGTTTAAAATCTTAAGTCCCTAATATTTTCAAACCTCTTTCAGAGAGACTGCCTGTATGTTTTGCTTGAGGACAAGCAAAATGGTAAGTCTGGGGGAGTTGATATACCTTGGATTTGACCCATTTTCATCCATGGTATATAGGTGTTTTACTATATATATATATCTATGTTTTCTTCTCTTCTAGGTATGTTTTCAGGTTCAGGTGCATTTTGGAGTAAAGCTATGACTTTGGAGCATTTTGGAGCTTAAAGGACATTTCACCCGAGCTGACCATGTAGAGGTCGACGAGAGGAAGAACAATCGATCGATGCGCATCTAGTGCTGTCGATCGACACCAAGAGATGTCTCGACAGATGAAGATTAATATCGATCGATGTACACGAGTACCATCGATCGATGTCGAGACAATGGACACGTGACATTTTGGATCCAGCGGACTTAAAACCCAAGGCCAAGCCAAATTACGAAAATGCCCTGACGAGTTTTTAACCTAGTAGATTATATACTGCCTAAATTTTTTGACGGCAGAAGAGAGCTTCTTTTTACGGTTTTACATTGAGAGAGAAGAGAGAGTTTTGGAGAGAAGATCACTTGTGATTGGAACTCCTTGTTTTCATTTCTTTTCATCTATACTATGAATTTCTATTTCTTCATTGTTATGAATTGCTTTGCTATGTCTGAGTAGTTCACTTATTAGATCCATGGTTCAGATAGGTTTGTGAGATTAGCCCCAAACTATAGATCTGCCTTGTTGTGATATTCATGATATATTTGTATTCATTGCTTGTTTTAGCCTTGCTAACTAGAACTTGATCATAGGATTGCATACTCAAGCACCCTTGTTATCCCATCCTGACATCTATCTATCATATTAGGACTGCTAGAGAGGGCTAACCGCCAATTTAGTATCTTAATAGGGCATATCATACTCGCGCATAGGCCTGGCTAGAACCCGTCGATCGATGTCCTCAACTGACTATCGGTCGGCGTAGGCAAATGTGTATCGGTCGACGTCCCAATAGGACCATCGATCGACACTCTTTCGTTGTCAACATACTAACCGTTGAGACACGAGATCTAGCTTGTTAACCAGTGAAACATGCGACAGCTGATCACTGAGTTAAGCGGTTGAGCTCTAACATATCATGCATGCAACAATTAGGCATCTATAGATATTATAATCTCCAACATCTGAATAGTGGCCATGCATCTAATATCATTTCCAAGCAAGTTACATTTACTATTTACTTTGCTTGTTACTATTGCTATTTCATTTAAACATTTACAATTCTTAGAATTATTAAATACTAGATTTAATTGTTCCCTAGCTCCTTCTGGATTCGATCCCTAAGTACTTCATCTGAACCTCTTTTGATGAGAGTAACACTCCTTAGGGTAATTTGAGTGGTATCACCCATCTTCCCCTTTCTATGATAAAATCGATTGATCGGCTGAGCCAACCATCGATCGACAGAGTGAGTCCGACGTCGATCGTCACAACACACCTCCCATCGATCGACGGGAACCTCTGACATACCGAGTGCGGTTACCCTCAATCGATAATGACTATATCAACGCACTCAAACCACCACCGAAACCATTAGGTAACCCACCCGAACCAAAACCCAACCCTTTAAATAGTTCACCAGAACCAGTTCAAGCAGATCATGAAACTGAAGGGAGAAGGTTAAGGAAAAGAAAGGAGAAAATTCCTAAGAACCTTAAGAGGAAAGCTAACGATAAGGAGATTGATGGTTTCACTAAAAGAGTCCTCAGAATCCCAATAAAAAAAGGTTTTGATGAAGCTTACTTCACACACCGGTTGTGGATGTTCTTCAGAGAAACAAAGGTAACTGAGGAGGACATTAGGAGAATGTTTCATCAAGTCAGAGAGAAGATGAGACAAAGGATCACATTGACGAAGAAGAGTGATCCTGGGAAGTTTGCAATACCATGCGTAGTCAAGGATGTTGAATTTCCCCATTCAATGTGTGACACAGGAGCATCAGTTAGTATCCTCCCTATGTCATGGCAGACCAGCTTGGTTTGACCATCTAACCTTCAACAGAATCCTTCACCTTCATGGATCTTTCAGAATAACGAGCAGGAGGTATCATAAGAGATCTGGAGGTACAGATTGGTAATGCCCTTGTCCCGGTAGATTTCCATGTCCTAGACATCGAGTTTAACTGGAGCTCTTCACTTCTGCTTGGAAGATCTTTCCTAGCTACAATAGGAGCTGTATGTGACATGAACAAAAACAAATTGTTTCTGACGCTGATAGACCCCAACATCCACTACGACCCTATCCAACCTAAGAGAAAGGTTATTAATTCTGTGGATTACGGGAAGAAACTTGGCTTCATTGGCGCATGCCATTGTGGAGCAGAGTACAAAACAAAGTACTCAGAATCGATCGACACCCCCACTTTTCCATCGATCGATTCCAATGAGTCAACAGTAACCCATGACCGCAACAACACGTCCCTCGACGTTGATCAGCCGGTTGGCCATTTCGTCACCTAATCATTGTTACCCACACTTTGCCTTCCAACCTCCAAGCAAGAGAGGACGTGATGATTATTTCATAGGCACTTGGGCAGACAGTGGTTTCCATGAAAGTTTGCAGTTGACACTGTAATTACTTCATCTAACGAGAAACATACAGAGGAATACGATGAGGATTATTGGAAGGAACGTGCAATAGAAATGTCTTTGCAGGATGAAAGATTTGAAACACATAAGTTCACCAACACGTTCCCAACATCGCTCGACGAAGTGCACTCTACATCGGTCGATACCACCCTCGTCCAGCAAAGCAACCGCTCACATCGATCGACACCCATACAGGAACATCGATCGATATTCGCGCCGCAGCGAAAATCCAGGAGCAGCAAAATAGGCCCTCTCCAACTACGTTTATAGATACCTATTTAAAACGTTTTGCACCCCTGAAACCACCTCCACACACCAGAGCAGACACACAAGCAGAAAAGATGAACACTCTTCCATCTACATCAACAGGAAAATCCATGAAGAGCAATCATCTCAAGAACACAAGTTCTGCAGAAATTATTCTGCCCTCGATAGATGCATATGTATCAACATCGATCGGATACTACTCTCAAACCTAATCTTTCTATTTCTAAATTGAATGATAATGCAAACATTGATTACGGTTTTCTAATTCCTGATGAATTTGGTATTTTCAGGGACCCAGATGGCAACGCACGTGCAATAGATGGAAGGATCTTACAAGTGTCCAGAGAGGACATAGCAGATATCCTTCAAGTGGCCAATGGACCTGACAACCTATTCTCACAGCAACGTGGCACTCCAGACGTCATTCAAACCAATCCTAACAAACACGTAGGAGTCGCCGCAACAGAAATCAATCCAGATCTATCATGCCAACCAAAAGGCCACGCATCGATCGACAGGACAACTCAGACATCGATCGACAGGATAACACCAACGTCGATCGATAAGGATGACCGGACGTCGATCGACAGACGTTATGAATTTGGAAACCGCGCTTTTGACATGTACGGAGCCTGAAAGTTCACTTGGGAACGAAAGGACGAGTATGGAGTCTACAGAGATGAGTGTGGACACGCACGAGGCGTAGCTGGTGATATGATATTTGTCACAAAGGACGACATCAGGAAATTACTGGAAAGAGCATCTCTTTTTGAAGAGAGCCACATCTGTCTTCCAGAACACGCCACTTCCTTCACACTCACAAGACTGGCACCAGAACTCTACACCAAAGATGAAATCAACGAGATGGTGACTGGTATTTGTGGAGCTAAAGAAAAACTGGGAGAGGAGCTCAAATCATTGGTAGAAGATACACATCAACCTTTGGATAGAGGCCACAATGAGCTTTTCAGAAGTATGGTAGAAATGAGGACATAAATTGAGAGTTTACGCCAGCAACTTAAGAAGGAAGCCAAGACCTCAGCATCGATCGACGCACCACATGCACCATCGATCGATGTCAGTCTTCCTACAGCCCAACTCCCTGCAAACCGCAATGTTCAGCAGAACACAAGGATGAATGGGAAGTCTCAAACATCGACACGAGGATAAACGACGTGTACTACCCTCTCAACAACAACGTGGACTGGCTGAGCACTAAAATTGAGCTTCTACAGCAAGATCTGGACACCATTCGCAAGAAGGACCAACAACCAGCCACATCGATTGAAGTGTGTACCATCACATCGCTCGACGGTAAGATCTCAGCCATGGATGATAGGCTGCAGAGTTACGAGGACATGCATGACCGCTTCGTATCACCAGTCATGCTAGATTTAAACAAATTGTCTAGTCAAATGCTTCATGCCCAAAGGGATATTGATAAAATTACTAATCAAAATTTTTTGCAGGCAAACTCATCTTCGATCGACAGGCTACGAGGGCCTTGGATTGATGGCAAGAATCATGTGGAGTTACTTCCCTACACAGCAGCAGAGGTTGACAAGATCACATCCATGATCTACACTGCTATAGACACCATGGAGGAACGACTTGACAAACGCTGCGATGACATCTACTTTCCATTCGACAACAGAATCAGTGGACTAGACAGCCACGCAGAATGGCTACAGAAAGAAGTGAAAGCCATTCAGAGGCAACTCGCAGCCCAACACCAGATATCAGCATCGATCGACAGGAAGCGAGCAAAATCGCTCGATGGTAAGTCGCCGAGATCGACCGACGAACACATAATTGCATCGACCGACGCCGAGTCTACACCAGCCGGCGAGCAGCTGATACACAAAACAATAAAGTCAATGCATAAGGAACTGACATAACTTTCAGCATACGCCTATAACAACATAGGATGGCATCAGGTCAGCATTGACAACGTTCAAGATAGGCTACATAACATCTCCAATGTACTTGAGAAGATAGATGACAAATGGACAATAAATGATGAGGCCACAAGAAGTTTCATTGCATCTTGGTCCAGAATGTGCAGAGATGACGTGGATGCTTGTTTTCCAACAAGCAGTTGTTTCTCCACCAAATAGCCAATCACTACCAAAGTCAAGCTAAATGACTATAACCAAGCGCTGAGTGGGAGGCAACCCACTATTAGGTATTTTATTTTCGTTTTATTAGCTAACATTTATTTACTTTCGTTTTATTTTTTCAGATTTAGGAGACCCAAGTAGGAGGACATTAATATCGACCGCCGACGAGACGTCGACATCGCTCGACATAGACAACACCACGCGACGATCGATGCAACATTTTCCCATCGATCGATATCTAATCCGGTCAGATGTATCTTCCTCACTTGTTACATTTCGTACCTATGAATTATTCCATCATAACTCCGGCTGAGTTACACTAGGACAGTGTAATTTAAGTCTACGAGGAGATTTACCGATATAATTTATTTTATTCTTATATAAAATGAATTTTAATAAATTATGCTTAGCTATTGAAAATGGGACTACAATCTTATATTGATTTAAACTTGAATATCCAACCAATATTTTGCACCATTTTAGATTTACTAATTGCAGATAGCACTATAGATGCTAAAGCAGATCAACCTATCAACTACACACTTGCCTTGAACGTATGAAGTAACCAAAGCTGATTTCCAACACTAAACCTGACATAACCGCTTGTCTTGGGGCTTGGTATCCATGGGATCGGATTCTTCAGACAGGTATGGAAGGTAACGCCTTGTGTAGATTATTTATCACATTTTCTCTCTCTAAATTTCGACCCTAAAATAGTTAGTGATTAAGAAAAATAAAAAAATAAAAAAATAAAAGATCTATTGTTTACTTAGGAAGAGTCTGAACAGGACTTGGTAGCTAAAAGATTAAGGCTTGATTCATAAAGACTCCAATATAAGAGTTCAAAACGGGACTTGGAGGCGGCAATCTTCAAGGCTCGCTTTCGCAAAGAACTCTTGGATATAACTAAAATAGAAGTGAACAGAGCTTGGTGGCAACCACCATTAAGTTTTGATTCATGGAAGCCTGTCCAATCTTGGTCACTGATCCTGCAATGGAAGCAGACTTTGACTCAAGAGAGAAAATTAGAGAGAGAAAAACTAGGAACTAACTTTTACCTGCAGCTCTAGATACTTGTCTGAAATCCTTGCATCCTATGATCAATACTCCCAAGGTAAAGCACTCACTTTATATTTATGCTAAGAAATCAAGTCAGTAGAGGGGATGTCAGACGTGAATTGCTGAGTTGTGTTATGTTAGAAATGGTTGCTAAGCTAGGATATTGCATAGTGTGCTTCTGTGATTAGGACTCTTTAGATGTGGTTGCAAAATTGTTGAGGAAAAGATTTCTATGGTTTAAAATCTGTAAGTCCCTAATATTTTCAAACCTCTTTCAGAGAGACTGCATGTATGTTTTGCTTGAGGACAAGCAAAAGGGTAAATCTGAGGGAGTTGATATACCTTGGATTTGACCCGTTTTCATCCATGGTATATAGGTGTTCTACTATATATATATCTATGTTTTCTACTCTTCTAGGTATTTTTTCAGGTTCAGGTGCATTTCGGAGTAAAGCTATTACTTTGGAGCATTTTGGAGCTTAAAAGTCATTTCACCCGAGCTGACCATGTAGAGGTCGACGAGAGGAAGAACAATCGATCGATGCGCATCCAGTGCTATCGATCGACACCAAGAGATGCCTCGACAGATAAAGATTAATATCGATCGATGTACACAAGTACCATCGATCGATGTCGAGATATTGGACACGCGATATTTTGGATCCAGCGGACTTGAAGCCCAAGTCCAAGCCAAATTACGAAAATGCCCTGACGAGTTTTTAACCTAGTAGATTATATACTGCCTAAGTGTTTTGACGGTAGAGAGAGCTTTTTGTTACAGTTTTACTTTGAGAGAGAGAGAGAGAGTTTTGGAGAGAAAATCACTTGTGATTGGAACTCCTTGTTTTCATTTCTTTTCATCTATACTATGAATTTTCATTTCTTCATTGTCATGAATTGCTTTGCTATGTCTGAGTAGTTCATTTATTAGATCCATGGTTCAGATAGGTTTGTGGGATTAGCCCCAAACTATAGATCTGCCTTTTTGTGATATTCATGATAGATTTGTATTCATTGTTTGTTTTAGCCTTGCTAACTAGAACTTGATCATAGGATTGCATACTCAAGCACCCTTGTTATCCCATCCTGACATCTGTCTATCATATTAGGACTGCTAGAGAGGGCTAACCGCCAACTAAGTATCTTAATAGGGCATATCATACTCGCGCATAGGCCTGGCTAGAACCCGTCGATCAATGTCCTCAACTGACTATCGGTCGACTTAGGCAAAAGTGTATCGGTCAACGTCCTAATTGGACCGTCGATCGACACTCTTTCTTTGTCAACATACTAACCGTTGAGACACGAGATCTAGCCTGCTAACCAGTGAAACATGCGACTGCTGATCACTGAGTTAAGCGGTTGAGCTCTAACATATCATGCTTGCAACAAATAGGCATCTATAGATATTATAATCTCCAACACCTGAATAGTGGCCCTGCATCTAATATCATTTCCAACCAAGTTACATTTACTATTTGCTTCTCTTGTTACTATTGCTATTTCATTTAAACATTTACAACTCTTAGAATTAATAAACACTAGATTTAATTGTTCACTAGCTCCTTGTGGATTCGATCCCTAAGTACTACATCTGAATCTCTTTTGATGAGAGTAACACTCCTTAGGATAATTTGAGTGGTATCAATCCTACCTAGGGTTATGGAAGACCATCTGGGTCTGAAGGTGGAGCCTTCCAAGGAGTCATTCACTTATGTAGATTGTTCTCAGAGGAGCTCAGGGGGAATTGTAAGAGACCTAGAGGTGCAGATTTGTAATTGATATCACTCAAATTATCCAAAGGAGTGATTTATACTCTCTCAAATAAGAGGTCGAGTTGTAGTACTTAGGGATCGAATTCACAGGGAACTAGGGAACAAATTAGATCTAATAGTTATATGATTAAGCTAGGTTAATAGTTTATAAAGCAGTAAATAAAGCAGTAAACAAGTTGAACAAGAAAATTATTCAGCTTGGCAGAGAGTTGTTTGACGGAATGATGGTTTGCTAGATCTAGGATTTCTATTCAGGTAATCAGGGTTATAATGATATAAAGGCTAACTGTTGCTTGCAAGATATTATAGAACTCAACTGGGAGTACAAATCTAGCAACGGAAATAAAGCAGTAAACAAGTTGAACAAGAAAATTATTCAGCTTGGCAGAGAGTTGTTTGACGGAATGATGGTTTGCTAGATCTAGGGTTTCTATTCAGGTAATCAGGGTTATAATGATATAAAGGCTAACTGTTGCTTGCAAGATATTATAGAACTCAACTGGGAGTACAAATCTAACAACTTCCGTTGTATAGACAGTTTAATATCCAAATCTTGGATCTCAACTCTTGTTTATTGATCACAAGAAAGTGTCGATCGATTATTCTATAGGAATATCGATCGATACACCTATCAGTCAATTAATCTATTGGATCATCGACCGATATTGCTTCTAGCAAGCTTTACGATCGGGTTGAATATGTGTTCACTAGGGCTCCTAAATCAACTCTCGTATGTTTCTAGCAATCCTACCTCAATAGAATTCAGTTCAGAGAAAAGATCAAGCGTTCGCAATTGTGCCTAATGATTCTAAGACCAGGGTTCTAGTTCATGACTCTAGAACACAAGCAGTAAGAACAATCCTATGATGAATATCACAACTTAGCAGTTCTATATTTTGGGTTAATCCTTCATAACCTATATGAATCCTGAACCTAACAGGTGGATCTATTCATACATGAAGTTTGTCACATAAATCATAGAAAGAATAGATGCAAAAGCATAAATAATATAAAACCAAAACCAATGGAGTTTCAGGAGAACTCTGATGGAGTTCTTCCCTTCTCTCCTAACTAAGAGAAACAATAGAATAAAGCTTAGATAGCGTGTAGCCGTCAACAATGGCTTATAAATAACATAAATAAGGTTTCTGGTCGTCCAAGGGTATTCTGATAATTTGGGGTTGCTTCTAGGCTTCAGTGGTCATAAAATATGCTCAGCCCATATTCTGGCATCACTGCTGTTTCATCGATCGACAGTCCTTGATATCACTCAAATTGCCCTAACGAGTGAATTACTCTCTCAAATAAGAGGTTCAATCGTAGTACTTAGGGATCGAATCCACAAGGAGCTAGGAAACCAAATAGACTATAGAAATCAAGGTTAAGCTAGGCAAACAAATTTAATAGGTAATAAATATGAAAACAGTAAATAAATTAAAGCAATGTGAACAAAGTATTTGTTCGATTGGTTGATTGAGGTTGTAAAGAGTTAGGAGAAATAGCTAGACCTTGGGATTTATCAATCAAGAGATTCAAAACTACAATTCAAGGATGCTAATGGTTTATAGATTAATTTTAGAACTCGATTTTAATAAGTAAGCAATCCAGCTTTCGTATGCAATTCCTAATCAGATGTCTAAGTCTAGTCTCAGCTGTCGCTTGTTGACTTGGAGCAAGTGTCGATCGATGCTATGGCCTGAGCGTCGATCGATACTTCCTTAGACAAGCATTAACGACCTAATCGATTTAGTTCAACTAGATTCCTAGACCAACTCTCGTATGCGCTTAGGTATCTAATCAAGCAGAGTTCGGGTTCCGTTAATTGATTGAACTTTCGTGCCTCTCAACTATCCTATGATTCTAGGTTCAAACAATTAGTCACACTATCATGCTATTCTAACTATTCCAGATCCTAGTATTACAAATCACCCTGGTGTAGAGATCTATAGAAAACCTAGCAATCCTAATTGATTATCAGTTTGACATTATGCATGAAATCCCTAAACCTAACAAGATGAATTACTCAGACATGCAAGCAATAACCCAAATCATAGTTTGAATAATATAATAAATAAGAATCAGTGATAAAACCAATGCAGTTCCAATCAATATCTGAAGGAGAATTGATCTTCTCTCCAAACCTAAGAGAAAACAATAGAATAGGATAATAGAAAGCGTGTAGCCGTCAACAATGGCTTAGAAATACATAAATAGGGTTTCTAGTCGTCCATGGGTATTTTGGTAACTTGGTGTGGCTTCTGGGCTTCAAACGGTGTTGAAATATGCTTGGCCCACGTTCTGGCATCCATAACGATCGATGTCAAGAGTTCTGCATCGATCGACATACGTTCCTCTTCTCGATAGCTTCCTCTCACGAGGCAGACTGACCACTCATCAGTAAAACGGGCATAACGTCAGATACAGGATGCTGATTGACATCAAACCGGTGGAATTGGAAAGCTAACTCAAATCTATACCTCGTGTAAAAATATGAGCTCAATCTAACGGTCGGACTGACTCCATCCATAGCTACACATCTAACGCGTCTGTGCAGTTCTGCACCTCAAAAGACTCCAAAATCATCATATTTCTCCAAAACGTATCTTAACCTGTAAATACTCTAAATAGACTCTATATAGTAGTAAGTATATATTAAAACACTTATAGACCATGGGTAAAAGTGGATAAAATCCATGGTCTATCAACTCCCCAGACTTACCCTTTTGCTTGTCCTCAAGCAAAACAAACGGGTAGTCTCTCTGAAAGTGGTTTGAAAATAGCAGGGACTCACATGATTTAAAACTTAGAATCATCACCTCTACAATATTGCAATCCACATCTAAGAAGTCCTAATCACAAAAGCACATTATACCATATCCTAGCTTAGCAACCAAATTAACCTAGCCAACAACTTAGCAAATCATGTCTAACATTCCCCTCTACCAACCTCATTTCTTAACATAAATAAAAATGCAGGCTTTACCTTGCAAGTATCGATCACAAGATGAAAGGATTTCAAACAAGTATCTTGATCTGCAGGTAAAAGTTAGTTCCTATCTTGTCTTTCTACTAATTTCTCTCTTTAGTCTTAGTTTGTTTCTACTGTAAGATCATTGACCAAGATTGGACAGGCTTCCATGAATCAAAACTTAATGGTGGTTGCCACCAAGTCATATTCACTTCTTTTTGACCTATATCCAAGAATTCATTTGAATCGAACCTTGATGATTGCCGCCACCAAGTCCCGTTCGAATTCTTTTTGCTGGAATCCTTATGAAGCAAGCCTTAATGGTTGTAGCCACCAAGTCCTGTTCGGATTCCACCTAACTAACACCTATTATATATATTTGTATTTTTCTTTTCTTTTTTTTTTTTCTTTTTCGTTGTTATTTTTTTTTTTTGTAAATAAATATCTCTACCTATAAATCTAGGGTCGAAATAGAGGGAGAAAAGGTGATAAATCTACACAAGGCTTTACCTTCCAGACTTGTTTGAAGAATCCGATCTCATGTATACCAAGCCCCAAGACAAGCAGTTGAGTCAGGTTTAGTGTTGGAGGTCAGCTTTGGTTCTTTTAAAAAATCTCAACAAGTGTGAATAGTTGACAGGTTGATCCACTTTAGTATCTTTAGTACTATCTTGAATCAATAAGTCTAGAATGGTGCTAAAGAGTGGTTAGATAACAAGTAAAAATCTAATAAGTTCATTATCCCCTTCTTGACTCAATAAAACTCTTTTGAAAACATTTTGATAAGACTCATGAACACACTAATATCATTAAACATCCCCCAAGACTTAAATTACACTGTCCTTAGTGTATATCTAGTCGGAGTTATGGTGATCACTTAATTAGAAGTACTCAATTTAACAAGTTAGAACGATGACCTGCTCAGTGTCGATCGACATAATGAAGTGACAATCGATCGTTGTTGATGAAGTGATGTTGACTGATAGCGACGTGGTCTCATCGGTCGATAACTATAGCAATCCTTCGACACAATGAAGAGACAATCGATCGATTGATCTGAAGTGATGTCGATCGATATCGAGCTGGTCTCATCGGTCGATGTGCTGAGGTTTCTATCCATAGCAAAACATCTGACGCGTCGATGCAGCTCTACGCTCAAAAGGCTCCAAAAGATACCAAAATCACCACTTTCCTCCAAATCGTCCATGAACCTGTAAATACTCTAAATAGTTTTTATATAGTAGTAAATATATATTAAAACACTTATAGACCATGGTTAAAAAGTGGAGGAACCGTAGCTTATTGGTTAATGTTTAAAAGCTTCTACGCCCAGATCTGGGGGTTCGAACTCCAGACTATGTAGATTACATGAAATCCAGGTTTCCAGTCCCGGAGAGAACAATTTATTGATGAAGGCTACATAAGAAAGGTTTACAAGGAATCTTCAACATGGTGCAAGTAAATCTGGTCAGGAATGAATCTTCATAGGACGGCTCAGATGATGCAGTTAGGCGTAGATCTTCATAGGGCAGGTAGTATTGTTGGTTGTCGAATCGTCTATATAATCTTTCTCATAAATGTAAAGTCATAATAAATCAGCGTTTTAAAAAAAAAAAGACAATGGTTAAAAATGGGTAAAATCCATGGTCTATCAACTCCCCCAGACTTACCCTTTTGCTTGTCCTCAAGCAAAACAAACGGGCAGTCTCTCTGAAAAAGGTTTGAAAACAGCAGGGACTCACATAATTTAAAACTTAGAATCATCACCTCTACCATATTGCAATCCACAAAGCACATTATACCATATCTTAGCTTAGCAACCAAATTCACCTAGCCAACAACTTAGCAAATCCTGTCTGACATTCCCCTCTACCAACCTCATTTCTTAACATAAATAAAAGTATATTTACCTTGGGAGTATCGATCACAAGATGCAAGGATTTTCAAACAATTATCTCGATCTGCAGGTAAAAGTTAGTTCCTATATTTTCTCTCTACTAATTTCTCCCTTTAGTCAAAGTCTGCTTCCATAGCAGGATCATTGACCAAGATTGGACAAGCTTCCATGAATCAAGCCTTAAAGGTGTTTTCCACCAAGTCATGTTCACTTCTTTTTCACATATATCCAAGAATTCATGTGAATCGACCCTTGATGATTGCCGCCACCAAGTCCTGTTCGAATTCTTTTTGTTGGGATCCTTATGAAGCAAGCCTTAATGGTTGTAGCCACAAGGTCATATATATATATATATATATATATATATATATATATATATATATATATATATTTCTATTTCTTTTTCTTTCTTTCTTTTTTGTTATTTAAAAAAAAAGTAAATAAATATCTTTACATGTAAATCTAGGGTCGAAATAGAGAGAGAAAATGTGATAAATCTACACAAGTCTTTACCTTCCAGGCTTGTTTGAAGAATCCGATCCCTTGTATACCAAACCCAAGACAAGCAGTTGTGTCAGGTTTAGTGTTGGAGGTCCGCTTTGGTTCCTTCAAACAATCTCAGCAAGTGTGAATAGTTGACAAGTTGATCCACTTTAGTATCTTTAGTACAATCTGCAATCAGTAAGTCTAGAATGGTGCTAAAGAGTGGTTAGATAACAAGCAAAAATCTAATAAGTTTATGATCCCCTTCTTGACTCAATAAAACTCTTTTGAAAACATTTTGATAAGACTCATGAACACACTAATATCAGTAAACATCCCTCCAGACTTAAATTACACTGTTCCCAGTGTATATCTAGGCAGAGTTATGGTGAGAAATAATCATAAGTACATAATTTAACAAATAAGAACGATGACCTGCTCACTGTCGATCGACACAATGAAGTGACAATCGATCGTTGTTGATGAAGTGTTGTCGACTGATAGCGACATGGTCTCATCGGTCGATGGCTGGAGCAATAATTCGACACAATGAAGAGACAATCAATCGTTGGATATGAAGTGCTGGCCATCGATATCGAGCTTGTCTCATCGATCGATGTGCGGGGAAATGGTCTACTCGGATATCCTTATTTATTTATTTTTATTTTTAAATAACTAACTAAAACACAATATTCGCACTGTCGATTTCTGTTTAAATAACGAAAGTACGAAAGCCCTAATTTCCCAGAGGTCCCGGATATCTGCTATTGCCACATGCCAAGCAGTCAGAACAAGAAATAAAGACGATAAAATATAAGAAATCGTAAAAAGAGAGCAAAGTAGATCTTATTCTGAATTCGCGTTTGAGCGTTACAACAAGGTAAGAGCCTGGGCCACGAGAGCTGTCGGCGAGATTCCTAGTTCTAGAACCCTAAGACGGCAACAACCTAATTGAGTCACAGCTCGAATAACAAAAATGGAAAATTGCCTAAACTGCTCTAAGTGCTAAATTTGCTGTGTCCAAAACTCTTCTTTGCCTCTCGTCTAAGACTCCTTATATACTCGCTCCTAGGTCGGTTTTCGCTTTTTCCCTTCTGCCCTTAAGCCGTCATAGCATAAAAATAGAGATATTCCGTTTTCCCGATCTTCGTAATTATCCTCAAAATTTCGTATTTATCCGCAGAAATTTGAAATTTATCGTTCCTTGCGAACCAAGCGTAAACCGTCCAACGGTTTACGGGCTGTTGGTTAAGAAATCGTAAGTTGGGCCTCGAGTCATGTCTTAGGTCCCTTTGGGCCGTCTTTTGACTCGAAGCGTTTATTACGGCTTCTTTTGATAAAGAACGAACTTTCCACGGTTTTTACCGTAAAGTTTGATTGATGACTTCGAATGGCGGAAAACATGAGACGGGTTCGCTGTTGTCTTTGGGAGACAGCATCGAAGGATAGACGAGAACACATGGATTTGTGTCGTATCAATGTTTCGGAGGAGCTCGGTCGCTACTTAGCGAACAAACGGAACGCACGCTCGGTCGCTACGTAGCGACTGAGCGGGACGTGCGCTCGATCGCTTCATAGCGATCGTGCGACCTTATTCGGGCTTTCCTCCAATGTCTAGTGTTTCCTCCGTGAAGCTCTTCATAAGAACGAATCTGTTTCGAAAAAGTATTTGTCGAAGACAGTTCTCATTTTCTTCTTTGGACGTTTTAAATGTTAACTTCGTCGCAACCGTTTTTGACCCCAACAGTTAGCCCCCTCAGCCCGGTAGAATCGTAGATTGAGAGACGAGATTCTAGCGCGCGGTTTGATGATTTCGGCAAAGTTAGACGTATCGGACGAAGTTTATACTCTAAACTCCGCGGAAGAAAGTCATCGAGAAAGTATATGTTTAATACTATAATAAAAAAATTCTAAGCCCATACTTCTATAAGTAGTAAGCTCTTGTCATTCATTTTCTTCATACCTTCGCTTCTTCAAACCTTCAAACCTTCTCTGGCTCCCAAATTTTAGCCTTTAACATGTCTTCCTCCCAAGGTGGCAAGAGAAGTTCTGACGTTGAGATGGGCGAGGCCACCTCTCCGGCTCCGATTCCGACTTCTCCCGTCGAAGCGCCGGCTTGCGTTGCTGACCATCTCTCTTTCTGAGAGAAACTAGCTCGTCGCAAAGCCGAGAAGGACCCGGTTTGAGCTGGTTCCGATTTCCAATCCTCTTCTGCACTGGCCGTTGCTTCGGGTCATGGGACCGAGGTCAAGGTTCCGCAAGACGCCGGAACTCTTGCTGGCTCGGGGATTCCAAACACTTCGGCTCTTCCTACCGGATTATCGTCGAGGATAAGGAGAGGGCCGCTGAGTCTATGCCTCCTCCTCCGGTCAGGAAAGAGATTGTTCTAGCGCTGCGTGCTCCTAGTGCTGTTCCGGTTGCTCAGCCTAAGGGCCGGAAGAGGAAGTTTACCAAGCACGGTGATGGGGAGTCTTCAAAACAAGGAGGCTCGAGTATAGCGCCGGGGCTCCGTGGAAAGGTTTGTCGCTCACTCAACTTTCTTTTTTTATGATGATTCTTTTTATCTCTACCTGTTTTCTCGTTTCGCATTTCATGTCGTTGATCGATGGGACGATCAGCGAGTGTAGCTCTGAGGCCAGTCGTCTTGCCGGGGAGTTGTCGGAGCTGCAGGGTCAATGGTCTGAAACCGAAGCCATGCTGACGGCTGTCAAGGATTCTCACTCCGTGAAAGTGTCCAAACTCGAGGTCGAGATAGGGGAGCTCGAGAGGGACCTCGGGAAGACGGCGAGCTCTCTGCTTAAGGAGAAGAAAGCTAGGAAGGCCAAATCTTCGGAGGTGCTTGGCTTCAGCGTCAGATCGAGGGCGATGCAGGATTAGCAAGCCGCAGGATCCGAGAGGCCACAGACGCTCTCCGCTCTGAGTTTCAGGCTCGCTTGGCGAAGATCTCTGCCTTTCTGGGCTCCCTCGAGTGCAGCCGGAGTAGGGATTTGGCCTTGGCGACGAATGATGGCGGGATGACCGTAGTTCGGTCGTTCCAGAGTGAGACTCCTCCGACCTTAGAGGT
The DNA here is from genome assembly GCA_018703725.1 of Brassica juncea. Lineage (NCBI taxonomy): Eukaryota > Viridiplantae > Streptophyta > Magnoliopsida > Brassicales > Brassicaceae > Brassica > Brassica juncea. The sequence goes on from CM031927.1 coordinate 12,291,801, forward strand.
CGAAGAGGCCCGGCTCTCCGGCTGCAAGGGGGATTTGGCAGCCGTGGATGGAGATTTCGATCTCGTCCTGGCTGACCTGAAATCCGCGTGCTTCCTTCTGACGTGTTCAGAAGACCCAGAGGGGAAAGATCCAGTGGTCGGAGAAAAGAGAGGTGACGCGGCTCCAGGCTTGGACGAATCGACGGGTGAAGAGGGGGCGTGAGTTCTGAGGATGATTGTGGGTTTAGATCTCTTGCAAGAGTTTTTTTATGTTTGATGTTTTTGCCTTAAATGGCTTTATTTCATGTTTCGGGACTGGCTGTGTGTGGCTTTGAATCCATGCCGTTCTGCGGCTTTCTTTTTATGACAAGATGATCGAGTTATGTTTTTCATGAGTTTACGTATGGTGTGGAAGGAGGATGATGAGTTTTCGTCTCATACCCTTCTTCGATGTGAAATTTTTTGTTCGAGATCCGCTTCGAGAGTTTTTCTGCGAGATATAGACTTCGCGGAATATCTGAAGATGTCGAATATAAACATAGAGGCATGGTTTTGGGATCTCGTATCTTTTTGATATTATGCCTTGAGATGTTAGAGACCAGTGCGCTGAGTTTAGGGCAAGACCTAGGTTTACTTTCGGTTTTAGAATTTATGCGGTGACTAGCCGGCTATCGATTTATCTGTCGCGATTTTAGCCTGATTTGTACCGATTTAAAGTCCGCGATAGGTTCTCGGTTTTTTAAGCCAACTGGGATTGCTAGACCAAAATTTCGGGTTTCTTTTATAGCGCTATTATCCTTGTGTAGGATGTACGAGAGTCATCTTCGTGAGATGGCTATGTCTGTTTAGGACGTTCAAGAGTTCGATGTGATCAGCACCGGACTTGGCGGCAGATGCCGCCGTTTTGAGTTTTTGCGCAAAATGTGTGTTAACATGTTCATTGTTTTTTGTGACGAAGGTTTCGTTTTGTCGTCCGGAAAAAATAACTCTTGAGGCATTTCTTGCGACGTCTCGCGATGCCAAAGGTTGCTTCTCCCTAACGACTGGTTTATTTTTGAGGATCTGAAAATAATTTGCGGATAAAAATAATTCGCTTGGTTAAGTTATGTCGGAAACATCGAGGGTGTGGTCATATGTTTTCGAATTTGAGAGTATACGAGTATACATATCCACTCCCCCCCCCCTTTTTAATGAGGGGAGACAGCTGATCAAGCAGTCTCGTAGTTCCGTGATTGCGAGGTGGTTTGTTTAGTGATAGTGTTTTTTGAGATGCATTGCGTTCCAGGTTCTTAGAATTTTTACGCCTTGCATGTTGGATATTTCGTAGGAGCCTGGTCGGACGACCTTTTCGATTTTATAGGGTCCTTCCCAGTTTGCTCCAAGTTTTCCCGCGTTTCGTTCAGCGGTGTTTTGGAAGACTTTGTGAAGGACCAGATCCCCTTCATGAAATCTGCGATTCCGTACGTTGGAATTATAGTACTTTGCGGCTGCGTGTGTGTAATTTTGGATTCGGATGAGCGCTCAATCTCGGCGCTCGTTAATGAGATCGAGATCATCTAAGAGCATGGCGTCATTGAGCTCCTCTCGTTCAGGTAGCAATCTTCTTCGAACACCGGGGAACTCCACTTCTGCGGGAATCATGCGTTCCGTTCCATACACCAGAGTGAAAGATGTTTCTCCCGTTGCTCGCCTTGGGGTGGTACGGTGGGACAAGAGGACTCCCTCGAGTTCGTCGGCCCACCTGCCTTTTTTGGCGTCTAAGCATTTTTTCAGTCCATCGAGAATGGTCTTATTGATTGTTTCAGCTTGTCCGTTACACTGCGGATACCTGGGCGTCGACTTGTTCAGTCGTATCTTCCATTTTCGCAAAAATGCCTTGAACCGGGTGGAGATAAACTGAGATCCGTTATCGGTTACGATGTTGTAAGGAACTCCATGCCTACAGATGATGTTTTTCCTTACAAAATTCGACTTGGATATCTTTTATACTTGCGTACGAATCTGCCTCTACCCATTTTGAGAAGAAATCGGTGAGGACTAAGAGGAAACGCTTTTTTCTTTGAATTATGAAGAGGTCCGACGATATCCATGGCCCAGCGCATAAAGGGATAGGGCGATGTGATGGAGGAAAGAACTTCAGCTGGTTGTCGGATGGTTGGAGCATGCCTGTGGCATTTTTCTCATTTTCGCGCGATTTTCTCGCAATCTCCGATCATCGTTGGCCAGTAGTATCCATGGCTTTTAATTTTCACTGCTAGCGATCTTCCACCGGAATGGTTGCCGCAGGACTAAGAATGTACTTCCTCCATCCGGAATGGTTCTCACTTTTTCCCCTTCCAGACATGTCATGAGTGGTCCGGAGAATCTCCATTTGTAAATTTCGCCGTCCACTGTTACATAGCGCGCGGCCTGTGTTCGGACTTTGCAGGCTGCCCATTTCTTGGTGGGTAGCTTTCCGTCGGTGATGTAGGCTCGAATTGTCTACATCCATGGAGTATCGCAGCCGTAATCATATTGCTCCGATTCCGGTTGTATCGTAACTTCTTCTTCCTCGTTATCTTGACCTTCTGTGAGGTTGACGACGATTGGTGGTCCGATGCTCGGGTGTTCGATGAACTCGACCGGAATTACTCTTTTAAGACCCGGGTCGGAACTTGACGCTAGGGCTGCAAGAGCATATGCTTGGACGTTTTCGGAACGGGGGATTCGCGTAAGAGCAAAACAGTCAAATTCTTGAGCTAGATTTTGGACCAGTTTGAGATACGCATCCATCCATTCGTCCCTTGCTTCATACTCTCCGCTAAATTGACTTACCACTAACTGGGAATCGCAGTAAGCGTGGATGTTGCGTATCTTCAAGCCGTGATGAGTGCTTCGTACTCGGCCTCGTTGTTTGAGGCGTGGAATTCCAGTCTGAATGATTGCTCCATGATCTCGCTTGTCGGAGATGTGAGACGAATTTCGATGCATGATCCTTGCTTGGATGAGGATCCGTCGACGTGAAGGAGCCAGGTGGAATTTTGTTCCTTGTTGGTTATGGTCCCGTCGGTAGTTCGACCAAGAAGTCTGTGAGCACTTGTTCTTGGTCGATACTCGATATCATACTCGCACAACTCAACCGCCCATTTGGCTAGTCGCCCTGACTGACTTGGGCTATGCAGAATCGTTCGTAGGGGGAAGGTCGTGAGGATGACGATCGTATGGGATTGGAAAAACGGTCATAGTTTTCGGGCCGATGTTACGACCGCGCATGCTATTTTTTCCATTAGCGGGTACATTGATTCGGCATCCAGCAAGGTTTTTCTTATATAGAAAATAGGTTTCTATTCGCCGCGTTCTTCCCTGATCAGGACGCCGCTCACAGCTGTTGCCGATACGGCAATTTACAAGAAAAAAGGTTCCCCCTCCACGGGTTTTGTGAGGACTGGAGGAGAAGCTAAATACCGTTTCAGCTGTTGGAAAGCGTTTTTGCATTCTTCCAACTATTAGAACTTTTTATTTACCCGTAGGACATCGTAGAAAGGCAGGCACTTGTCAGTCGACCATGAAATAAATCGGTTAAGTGCTGCGACTCTACCTAGCCATCTCGATCAATGCGTTGATCTGTTTTGGATTAGCTTCGATTCCGCGGTATGTGACTAGGTATCCGAGGAATTCTCCTGATGCCACGGAAAATCTGCATTTTGTCGGGTTGAGCTTCATGTTATGAGAATTTAGCTGCATTAAACATTCCTCGAGATGCGATACATGATCCTTTGCTCGAAGGGATTTGTGGAGTATATCGTTGATATAAACCTCCATTGTTTTACCGAGTTGTTTGGAGAACATACGGTTCACGAGTCGTTGGTAAATTCCTCCAGCGTTTTTGAGGCCGTAGGGAATTACCCTGTAGCAATAGGTCCCGCGATCAGTAATGAATGAGTTTTCTCGCGATCGTCAGGATTCATCATAATTTGATTGTAACCCGAGAAGGCATCCATGAAAGAAAGGAGTTCAGTGCCCGCCGTTGCTTCTACCAATCGATCGATGTGTGGCAGAGTGAAATATCCTTTGGACAGGCCTTGTTTAGATCGGTAAAATCCACGCACACTCGCCACTTCCCGGTTTTCTTTTTGACTACTACAGGGTTGGCGAGCCAGTCTGGATATCTCACTTCCGTTATTGACTCGACTTTAAGCAATTTTTCGACCTCGTTGTTCACCGCGGAAGCACGTTCAGGTCCTAGCTTTCGCCTTTTTTGTTTGACGAGTTTGAAAGTCGGATCGATATTCAACTCGTGACATGTTATGTTAATGTCGATCCCTGGCATATCTTCCGCAGCCCACGCGAAAGTATTGAGGTACTTTTTCATACAGGTTATGAGTTCTTTCCTCAAGGGCTCGCGGAGATTGGCTCCAATCTCGACGCAGCGTTCCGAGAATGCTTCGTCGAGACAGACTGTCACCACGGGTTCGCAAGTTAGTTTGCGTTTCTCCTCTAGGGCCGCGATGTTACGAGACTGCCAGAAGAGTTCCGCTAAATCTTGACTTCGCGAATCTTTATTAGAGATCTTATTCTCCACCTTTCTAGGAGTGGTTTCGAGGTCTGGTCTTTTTCGTTTTTGTTCCGCGGCGAAACACACCTGCGATACCCTCGGATTTCCCCATATTACCTCAATTCCGTTAGAGGTTGGGAACTTGAGGCAAAGGTGGTACGTTAACAGGATTGCGCACATGGCGTTCAACCATGGAGTTCCCATGATAAAGTTGTAAGACGCGGGACGGTCAACGACTAGAAACTCTGTGACTCTTGTCACGGTCCTTGCCTTGACTGCGAGATTAATCGACCCGTAGGCCATGGTTGTTTCTCCCGAAATTCCCAACAGTGAGCTAGGATATTTCGCGATTTCGGATTGATCAATCTCCATTTTTTCGAGAGTATCTTTGAAGATGATATCAGCCGAACTTCCAGTGTCAATTAGCACCCTATCGACGTCGATATCTCGAATCGTTAGCTCGATAACAAGAAGGTCGTTACGAGGTTTGGCTCGATCGACCGTTGCTCCCCCCTTGAACGAGATGACGTTCGTGCATGTCGAGTCTTGCATATCGTTCCTGATTGTTGAGTGGCTTTTGCAGGTTAGATTGATCTGTACCCCCCCCCCCCCCCCCCGCCCCCCCCCCCCCCCCCCCCTCCTTCTAGCACCAAACAGTGGGAACCAAAATATGCACTGTCGATTTCCGTTTAAATTAGGAAATTAGGAAAGCCCTAATTTCCCAAAGTTCCTGGATATCTGCTATTGCCACACGCCAAGCAATCAGAACACGAAATAAAGATGATAAAGTATAAGAAATCGTAAAAAGAGAGCAAAGTAGATCTTATTCTGAATTCGCGTTTGAGCGTTACAACAAGGTAAGAGCCTGGACCACGATAGCTGTCGGCAAGATTCCTAGTTCTATAACCCTAAGACGGCAACGACCTAATTGAGTCGCAGCTCGAATAAAAAAACGGAAAATTTCCTAAACTGCTCTAAGTGCTAAATTTGCTGTGTCAAAAACTCTTCTTTGCCTCTCGCCTAGGACTCCTTATATACTCGCTCCTAGGTTGGTTTACGCTTTTCCCCTTCTACCCTTAAGCCGTCATAGCATAAAAATGGAGATATTCCATTTTTCCCGATCTTCGTAATTATCCTCAAAATTTCGTATTTATCCGCGGAAACTTGACATTTATCTTTCCTTGCGAACCAAGCGTAAACCGTCCTACGGTTTACGGGCTGTTGGTTAAGAAATCGTAAGTTGGGCCTCGAGTCATGTCTTAGGTCCCTTTGGGCCGTCTTTTGACTCGAAGTGTTTATTACGGCTTCTTTCGATAAAGAACAAACTTTCCGCCGTTTTACCGTAAAGTTTGATTGATGACTTCGAATGGCGGAAAACATGACACGGGTTCGCTACGGGCTTTGGGAGACAGCATCGAAGGATAGTCGAGAACGCATGGATTTGTGTCGTATCGACGTTTCGGAGGAGCGCTGTCGTTACTTAGCGAACGAACGGAACGCATGCTCTCTCGCTACGTAGAGACCGAGCTTTGCTCGAGCTCAGTTGCTACGTGGCGACCGAGCGGGACTCGTGCTCGGTCGCTACAAAGCGCCCGAGCTTGGCTTGAGCTCGGTCGCTACATAGCGACCGAGCGGGATGCACCCTCGATCGCTACGTAGCAACCGAGCTTGGCTCGAGCTCGATTGCTACGTAGCGACCGAGCTTGGCTCGAGCTCGATCGCTATGTAGCGACCGAGTGGGACGCGCGCTCGGTCGCTAGGTAGCGACCGATTCGGGCTTTTCTCCGATGTCTCCTGTTTCCTCCGTGAAGCTCTTCGTAAGAACGAATCTATTTCGAAAAAGTATTTGTCGAAGACAGTTCTCATTTTCTTCTTTGGACGTTTTGAATGTTAACTTCGTGGCAACCGTTTTTGACCCCAACAAACACTATGACCAGTGTTATACAGTCTAAGATTGGTGGGGAAATAAACCATAAGGACAATATTTAACAAAGTGAAACGTTATACCTGATCGCTGATGGTGAGCGTCAATCGACACAGTTAAGTGGCTGTCGATCGATACTCGTGATGCTGAGTCGACAGACAATGGCCTGTTGTCGTCGATCATTGCTGGTATATCAACTCTTCTTCCTTGGATCTTTTTCCTTTTACCTATCATAAACAAAACACTAAAAGTTAGTAATATATAACTAATAAAACCAATTCAAATTTTTTTCAATGAATAGTGACTGCTACAGTAGCAGTATCACAACTACAGTAACTCTCGATTTTCTGATACAGTGTCGGTCGATGTTCTTGCTACAGTGTCCCTCGATTTTCTTGCTACAGTGTCGTCATTACAGTTCATTTTTTTCTTTTCACCTGCATAAATATAAAAACAAAAAATCAGTAACAATCTAACATAAACCGAATGAAATTACCTAATAGTGGGTTGCCTCCCACTCAGCGCTTTGTAATAGTCATTTAGCTTGAATTTGGAGATCTGATTTAGTCCGGATAAGGATGAGAACATGCTCCAAACAAGTTTCAATGTCTACTCTCTGAATCTTTATCATTCTTGAGTGAAAACCTCCTCCATAGACTTTTCTCCTTTGTCTATCATCTCAGCAATAAGAAGTGCTCGAAGCTTTGCGAATGGCTGTGAGAAGCATCTGCTGCGCACTCTGAATTTCCTGACACAATCTGAGAAGTTGGGAATCAATGATAACTGAGGATCACCCTTGATCCTTTTTTCTTCTTCCAATTCCTCCTCTTCTTTCCCCCCACACATATCTGATTGCGTGGTAGTATCTCCATCCCTAAGATTTCCACGCACATCAAACTCCTTCTCTGATATCTGTCTAGTGTTGATCGATGTTGAGGTGATAGTGTCGATCGATGCTGGTTTGTTGGTGTCGTTCGATGGTATCCGGTCGGTGTCGATCGATTCTGCTTCTGTTGGGCCCTTATCGACTTCATCTCTAAATCGCAACCCTCTCTGAGAAGCTTCTACGTGCTCATGATCATCCAATACCTCAATGTAAGGACTTAACTGCATACTTCTATCATGTGGGATAGGAAATTCGACTTCAACAACAGCGCATGGAACCACAATCTTCACAGGATCATGTATCCTTTTCACTCTTTTGCAAATCCCAGCAGCTTCCTCTGTGCAGATAGGTGGTCTCTGATGTTCATGGACAGCAACGTATGACGCCTTAGACCTGTACATTCTCTCCTCCACTTGTTCCAGCTTGACTATGTAACCGTGCGGTTCGTCCAACAACAAGTGTCTATCGATGCAATCGGGTGGGTGTCGATCGAGGATGGAGTGTGGATGTAGATCGATACTATCTGATGATTGTCGATCAATGATATAGGGTGGGCGTTGATCGATGATATGGGGTAGTTGTCGATCGATCCAATCAGGTCAGTCTCGATCGATGCTAGCCTTTGGTGAAGTTTCTAGATCTCCTCTCGAAGTATGCTGATCGTCATCAAGCTTCTTCTTCGAATTCTGATCAATATCTTCAAGTTATTCCTCCAGCTCTAAGAAGTCTTCCATAGTGACTTCTCTACTCGAATCCAAGTCTACAAGCTTTTCTCCATCCCCCAATTCCAAGAACTCTTCTAGGTCCAAGAAATCTTCCATGGTGATATCTTTTTCTACATCGTCGATTGAAGTTGAGGTTGTACCGTTGGTAGACGTTGAGGTCGTACTGTCGACCGATGTTGAGGTTGTAACGTTGGTAGACGTTGAGGTCGTGCTGTCAATCGACGTTGAGGTCGTGCTGTTGGGACATTGAGGTCATGCCATCGTTCGACGTTGCGGTCGTGCCATCGGTCGACGTTGAGGTCCTACCGTCGGTCGACGTTGAGGTCGTGTCTTCAGTACCAGCTTCCTCTACTCTACTCAGCTCTCCAAACACATGTTCATCACTTTTTGCCATAATGTCGTCGAGCTGCTGTATTGGAATCATGTACTTCTCATCTAACGATGCCAAGAACCTGTCCCATTTATCATTTTTCTCCATTTCTCGAGTTCCTTCAGCATCATCAAGAAATTTGTAAAGGAAGGCTCTTTCAATGTTATCCCATCTGGTTAGAGATCCTGTTTGTAGTTGACTGAACCATCTGAATGCATCCCAAGAGATAGAATAAGGGAAGATCTTGCAGAGATAGAATAGTTGACTGAACCATCTGCTTATTCCTTGACATGAGATCCTCAAGCTCTTCGATGTGGTTTCTAGGATCTTAGTGAGGATGACCCTGGAAGGGGTGTTGACCTACTCAATCATACCACTCTCGGCTCAGGTAAAAGTCATTCATCTCAACAACAACAATCATATCAGGGATCACAGCACCCTGAGCATTAATCAACTGTTCCGTGCTGTTGCGAGTGCGACCTTCTTTGTCTCTTGACATCCCATTCTCATCGACCTTACGTATGAGCACTTCGATCATCTCTGTCTCCCCGCAACTGGTGTCGTTTTTCACCGGATAAACAGTGTCGGGATGAACACAGTCATGATGAACAGTGTCAGGATGAACAATGTCGCGATGAACAGTGTCGATCGACGAGGGATGAATAGTGTCGATCGACGGGGAATGAACGGTGTCGATCGAAAGTGGATGAAAAGTGTCAATCGACGCAGGATGAATAGTGTAAAGATAAACAGTACGTTGATGAACAGTACTGTCATGAACAATACTTGACTGAACAGTACCGTGGTGAACAGTGTTGTCCGACACAAGCTGAATAGTGTCGTTCTTGGTTCACGCTGTCGATCGATGCTGCTTGGAGGGTGTCGATCGATTCTTCCCTCGTAGACTTACGAATCGTGCGTAAATCAGCAGGCTCCTTCTTTGAAGAACCCATAAATCCTCTCTTCATTGTTGTTCCTGGTACAAAGATTTATGTACCTGAACCAGAAGAAAAAAGTTATCAGTTTTTTTTAACACTAGTAAAACCTAGGCTAAATATAACCAAACAAGATATAATCAAAGCTCCCCGGCAACGGCGTCAAATTTGATATCACCCAAATAACCCTAAGGAGTGATTTATACTCTTTCAAATAAGAGGTCGAGTTGTAGTACTTGGGGATCAAATTCACAGGGAGCTAGGGAACCAATTAGATCTAATAGTTATATGATTAAGCTAGGCTAATAGTTTAAAAAGTAGTAAATAAATATAGCAAAGCAGTAAATAAAGCAGTAAACAAGTTGAATAAGAGAATTGTTCAGCTTTGCACAGAGTTGTTTGATGGAAGGATGGTTTGCTAGATCTAGGTTTATAGTCAGATAATCAGAATTATAATGATATAGAGGCTAATTGTTGCTTGCAAGATATTATAGAACTCAATAGGATTTTTGGTCGTCCAAGGGTATTCTGCTAATTTGGGATTGCTTATGGGCTTCAGCGGTCATACAATATTCTCAGCCCATAATCTGGCATCACTGTCGACCGACACCAATGCTGTTTCATCTATCGACAGTCCTTCATCTCCTTGACAGCTTCCTCTCGCGAGGCAGACTGACCACTCTTTGGTAAAACGGGCATAACGCCTGTTATAGGATGCTGACTGACCTCAAACCAGTGGCAATGGAAAACTAACTCAAAGCTCTAACTCAAAGCACCCTAAATGATCATCGAGCACGACCATCAGTCAACATTGAATAATAATAATCGATCAATGTTCACACCGTGACATCGATCGACAGCGAAGCGCGCAAAAAGCCCGTTTAGTCTCAGCCGACTTTGGGCCCAAGTCTTCACCTATTAACAAGATTATCTCTGACGAGTTTTAACTTAATTATATAAACTTTGCCAACATGTTAAAGGCAAAGTGTGATTTCTTGTTTTACTAATTTCACAGAAATGGTTTTCTAGGATTTTTAGTAGATTGGAAAAAGATCCAAAGAGATTTGTGATTGAAACTCCATTGATATCTATCTATTTATCTATGCAGTTTTTATACAGTATTGCTGTTCTGAATTGCTTATCCATGTCTTAGTAGTTCTCTTTGTTAGATTTAGGGTTGAAATAGGTTTTTATACCTTATTTATCTATGCATGTTTGTATTTAGCTACCCAGAACTTGTCCTAGGAGTTGTAGACATAAGCGGTAATGCTTGACCAAAGGCAACGATCGATATTCCAAACGAATAATCGGTCGAGGTTTCAATAAGTGTACCGATCGATATTTATACAGAATAATCGATCAACACTGGTCAATAGAGAAACCTAGAAAGCGAAAGCCTAATGGTTTGTTATTAAGTGTTGAGCTCTCTAATATCATGCATACAACTTCTTAGGCATTTGTAGGATTATAATCCTGACTACCTAAATAAAAGCCCTAAGTCTAGTTATTTTCTTCGAAGTAACAAAATCCCAATCAATCAATCGAGCAATTAACTTCCTCACAAACCTGTCTTTTGCAGTTAATAATAATCAAACTAGCTTAATCAACTTAATCAATTAACCATGTGTTCTTTGAATGTCCTCTTCCAGCACGACAAGTTTGGGTGCTATCAAAGATACCATCGAATCCGAATTTCTTTCCTATGAGCTCTTTCTTAGCCAATATGGATCATCTCTTTTGGAGAGTTAACCCAAAAATGGAGGACCATAAGTTTGCATGGATAATATGGTACATCTGGAAAAGTCGGAATAACAAAGTGTTTAGCAATATTGATATTGATCCAAGGGACACTCTTAAGTTAGAGGAATTGGAATCAACACTTTGGGCTGAGGCGCAGTTAATAAGGAATCAAAGTTTGGTACATGAAGTACAGACCAGACCCATCCAGGCGAATGCAGGAAGATGGTGTTTCACAGACAGTTCACGGAAGGATAATGACCTGTTTTCAGGGCAAGGCTGGTTTAGCACTCTCCCGGGTTTTGATGGATTCCAAGGAATGTACGGGCATGTCTCTCCCCTCTCCATTCGAAGATGGAGGCATTAATATGTGCAATGGATGTATGAAAAATTTAAGACAGTTTCAGGTTACGTTTGCAACGGATTGTTCTCAATTGGTGAAGATGGTTTCGGAACCAGAAGAATGGCCAGCATTTGAAAGCTACCTGGAAGACATTAAGCTTCTCAGAAGAAGTTTCCTCAACTCAGAAATCATTCATGTTCCTAGGACGGCGAACCTTAAGGCAGATAGCTTAGCACGCAGTGCTCGGAAACAACCGTCTTTCGTCTTACATATGGATACAGAGTTACCACCTTGTTTTACAGAGTCAATATGAGTCTGTGAATGTTTGCTGTCAAAAAAAATAAAAATAAAAATCAACTTAATCAAATTTATTAGGTTCCCTAGCTCCCTGTAAATTCGATCTTTAAGTACTACAATTGAACCTCTTATTTAAGAGAGTAATTCACTCCTTAGGGTAATTTGAGTGATATCAAGAGACGAGCATGGATATGCACGAGCACCAGATGGAAGAATCACTACAAAAAAAATGTCTATTCTTAGCATGAGAAAACATCTATTGTATGCTATTGTTAGCGTTATTGAAACCGCTATGTCTGCCCCAACTATCTTAAGTCTGCTCTCTATTATAGCAATTGTATAAATGCTCTTAAACTAGAACAATATGATAGCGTATATTAATTATATTTATAAAATTTATATATTTTACAATAATTTAGTTTTAAATTACAATTGATATATTAACTAATAATGGTTTATTGGTTTAATTCGGTTTACAAAATAAAATGAATTAACCAAATAGAAATTTGTTTTATAAATTTAGTCGGTTTACAATTAACCAGTTTGCAATAAAACAGATTTACAAAACTAAACCAAATCTAGTTAACAATAAAATTTAATTAAAAAATATAATCTAACCCTAAACTTAACTAATGTCACTGCCGCCGCCTCCCTCCACCGAGAGTACATCACGAGAGCTCCAGCACACCAGAGCTACGACCTTCTCAACGCCGCCATCGTGGTCGTCTGATATACCATGATTTTCACCCGTTTTTATACATGGTATATAAAGGTTTTAAGATGTATTAATCATGTTTTAGAGTCTTTTCAAAGCAAATACAGGTTTATTCACCTGATGCAAGGAAATGATACTTTTGGGACATTTTGGAATGCTTTTACGCAAGGAAAATCGATCGACGCTTGAAGAGCAATATCGGTCAATAATAATCACTTACTATCGATCGACATACATATATGTGCATCGATCGATACCCAGTCACACGGATGAAATCGCAAATTAAAAGATTTCATTTCCCAGAAGATCTATTATTTACAACTTAAGTCCCTAGCCGTATGTTAGGCTATATGTACTAGGGTTTTGTATCATTTCTAGGTAGACACTTGCAAAAGACCTAGTTTTGGAGAAGGAGCATTTTGGCTACCATTAGGAGAGCTTAGGAATGGAGAGATAGATCTGAGACTGCAAAACAGAGAAGATCTTGAACTCCTTTATTTCTATTACTCTATCTATTTGTGTTCTATGTTTCATTTGAGTTTATTTCACACCATCATGACTTTGTCTCTCATAAAAATGTTTGAGTAAACCAATTGTTAGATTTAGGTTTCTCACCATGGTTGGAATTATGTACTGCTAATATGACTATTGAAAAGGTGTTTTGATTGTTCTTTCATTGCTTATGGACTTAATGCTAAAATTGAGATTGAACACCTTCATTTTAGATCTTAGGATTAATTGAGTCCAACTAACCGTTTTCCCTTAAAACCTGAACCCATATGCGTGATCTAACTAACTCAGGCGCAACGACAGTTGGTCTGAGAAGGTTAGAGAACAAGTTAAACCCATTCGCAAGGCTCACTAGAATAACCGTCGATCGACGCAACTATCGTTCTGTCGATCGATCGATACAAAGGTGTATCGGTCGATGTAAATTAAGTCACATCGATCGACACTCTCTCGAGATCAAAATACGACAGTTGAGATCCGAGATCTAGCGAAGATAACCTATCCGGTTAAATCAATGTTTAGTTCAAGAACCATTAAACCCTTTAGTCTAAACTAAGTGCATACATTTTATACCTGAGAATTGCCTGAATCTAGCTGCTTTCCCAATATTGAAACCACTTCAATTCAATCTATTGAATCACTATTGTTTTCGATTTATCATTTATTGCTTTTAAAACTATTAAACCTTTTAGTCCATCTTCATTTCTAATTATTTAAGTATGTTGACTAATCCTAGAGTCTCTGTGGATTCGATCCCTAAGTACTACATCTGAACCTCTTTTGATAAGAGTAACACTCTTTAGGGTAATTTGAGTGATATCATCGTCTCCCTGAAGCCCCGTCTCATCCATCTTCTTCGAGATCTACCGCCAAAGCGACCAAACTCGTCGCCTTCCCCTCTTCTTCTTCCACCTCTTCCTCGTACCTATGCACCACCACTAAACATCATCTTCTCTGCCTCATCTACCTTTAGTACAGACTTGTTACGAAAATCTTGCTAAAGTTTTCTTTCTTAATCTGTTACTCAGACACAAAGAATGGAGAACATAGAGTGCGACCAACCATCGATCGACAGAGACACGTTTCCATCGAGCAATGATGAGTCAGAAGAAACGACTGATACGGAGCTGCCGACATCGATTGATACCGCCCAGCCGGAAGCAGGTAAGTTTTCTCTTACCAAGCCTACTAATGAGAAAGTAGTCCAAACAGAACTAAATGGCCAAACGAGCATTGAAACTAGCCAAACTGAACAGGGGACTGAAATCCCTGTTAAGGAAAATTCCACCTTAACTAAAGGTGAAGATATAAAATTGTCCATACAAGACTACCTTGATCCTGGTAGGACCTATTCCAATAGGTCCGCTATTAAAATACCAGGAGACGATACCAAGAAATCTAAGTTTAACGCAGATTACTACCATATGGTTCGTCAAAACCCATTCCGTGGATCTCTCCCAGAACACCCACAAGATCACATTGAAACTTTGGAAGAATTAATACCAGATGAATATGATCGTTGCAAACTATTCACATTCTCCCTAAAAGGAGAATCCCTCAGGTGGTTAAACTGTTTAGCAACAGGATCACTCACTTGTTGGGAAGAGATTAGAAGAGCTTTCCTTAGAGAATTTTTCACTGATGAACGTTACTGGGAAGTAAGAAAACAAATTTCTACATTTCGCCAAGGTCCACGCGAATCGTTTAAAAACGCCTGGGGAAGATTCAGAGGCTATGAACTTTAATGTCCCCATCATGGTTATTCAGAACCACAACTTCTTAACATCTTTTATGGAGGTGTTAATTTGAGCTATAAAACCACACTCGATACAGCGAGTGATGGAAATTTCATCACTAGGAATCCCGAAGGAGCTAGACGCCTTATCAAGAATATGACAACGGGAAGATCCTATGAAAAGATGGATGAAGAGATAGAAAAAACTACAAGTCAAAAAGACAATTCTGATTTAATAGAAATTAAGAATTCCCTTAAATCCCTTCATTCATTTCTTCAACACAAACACCGATCTGATATAGCCCAGATCGACGACAACGCTTTGTCTGACATCGATGATTATTCGGATGAAGAAACGAACTGCTTACTCTGTGCTTCATGTCGAGAGCTTTACCCAAGCTTATGACACTGCTTTAAAATCACGTACCGGAAGAGAGAGGTTCAATATCAGACAAGCTCTTACTGGCAACCGTAAGACAAAATCGGAGTTTTACGGAAAGATAAATATGGTTTACGGAGAATTGATGGAGAAAGCAGATTCTTTAGGAGAACTAATCCAAAAATTAGAAGGTCAAGTAGCTGAGATTGCAACTGCCATAAAGAGAGACGCTGGATGTCTTCCCGGAAGAACTGATCTAAAACCAAGACGTCAAGTCAGTGCCGTAATGCTGCGTAGCGGGAAAAACCTCACAGCAGATACGAGGAATAACTCAGCTGTTGGAAAGCCTGACGACGCCGACAAGACCGGGAAAAGCAACTCTCATCCTATTCTTCTTAACGATCTTGACCCAAATCCATCTCAAGAGAACCGGAAAACCACCGCTGAAAAGGCTAAGGAAAAGGCAATAGACTTAGAACTAGAAGAAGATATGGAGATTGAGGATGAAATCGATCGACAGTACGGAACTGACGTCGATCGACCCAAAACACCTACCATCGATCGACAACCTGAAAAACCCATCGATCGACGGTCTACTCAACCCGAGCCCATAATTGAAAGAGTCTACAGAACTTTACCCCCTTTTCCTCCTAAAACGCAAACTAAGCAATCATTAGAAAACGCAATCTGCAAGAAAGCCTTAGATAAGATTACTGTCGAGATGTCCCTTAGTGATGCTATAAAAATAGCACCTTCAATTAAGAAGTATATAAAGGATATGACATCTCCAAACTATCCGATTGCAGAACATAGCGTGATGATGATTTCAGAAGAAGTAAGTGCTATGATTAAAGGAGAAACTCCAACGAAGAGATCAGATCCTGGTAGTTTCGTCCTAGATTGTAAAATAGAAGACACGCGCTTCCCTAGATCATTATGTGACCTCGGCTCTAGCGTGAACCTTATGCCTTACTCTGTTGCAGTGACGTTAGGATATAAAGAGTTTATGCCAACTCCGATTACCCTGGTTTTAGCTGATAGATCTATTAGGGTACCCGAAGGAATTCTCGAAGATGTTCCCATAAAGATTAACGATTGCATCGTGCCTACGGATTTTGTTGTGTTGAAATACAGACAAGAACCCAAAGACCCCCTCATTCTATGTCGGCCATTCCTAGCTACAGCTGGAGCAATCATTGACGTCAAAGAAGGACGGATTAATTTGAACATAGGGGATATCTCGATGACTTTTGATATGGAAAAACTGATTAAGCGACCCCTAATAGATGACCAGGCCTTCTACGTGGAAAAAGTTTCTGAGGATGAAAGAGACTCTTTCATAAACATGTATGCAGACAACCCCTTAGAGGACACCCTTAAGCACGTGGAAAATGAAGTTTTCAGCATATCAGATAGGACAGACGATTACATGCGACTAATGGACGCTAGCATCGAAGTTGCAAACGTAGAAGAAAATGACGATTCCGAAGTTGTCATCGATCGATACCTTCAAGATACCGTCGATCGACAACCTCCCTCGCAATCAAATTGGTCTAAAGATAAAGCACCAAAGGTAGAATTAAAACCTCTACCCAGCGGTCTTAAGTATGCTTACCTTTATGACCAGTCCTACCCTGTTATTGTCAACGCCAATCTTACTAGCGGAGAACTTGCTTTATTGCTGAATAAATTACGCAAGTACATGAAAGCGATCGGGTATTCTCTCGATTACATTCCTGGAATCTCTCCCGATCTTTGCATGCATCAGATTAACTTGGAAGATGACGCTAAAACGTCAATTGAACAGCAAAGGAGATTGAATCCGAATTCAAAGGAAGTAGTTAAAAAGGAAATTATAAAACTCCTCGATGCTGGAGTTATTTACCCTATTTCGGATAGCAAATGGGTAAGCCCCGTACATGTTGTACCCAAAAAGGGAGGTATCACTGTAGTGAAGAATGAAAAGGACGAACTCATTCCGACTCGTATCGTTACTGGTCATCGGATGTGCATTGATTATAGGAAATTGAATGCCGTTACTAGGAAAGACCATTTTCCCCTTCCCATTATTGATCAGATGCTGGAGAGATTAACTAATCACCAGTATTACTGTTTTCTTGATGGATATTCCAGAATTTTCCAAATTCCTATATACCCGGATGATCAAGAAAAGACAACGTTTACATGCCCCTATGGAACTTTCGCATATCGCAGAATGCCATTTGGTCTATGTAACGCCCCTGCTACTTTCCAACGTTGTATGATGTCAATCTTTACGGATATGATCGAGGACTTCATGGAGGTATTCATGGATGACTTTTCAGTCTATGGATCGGATTTTAAGAGTTGCCTCGACAATTTATGCAAAGTATTGGAAAGATGCGAAGAAAAGAACCTTGTCCTACACTGGAAAAAATACCATTTCATGGTAAACGATGGAATAGTGTTAGGACATAGGGTTTCCGCTGCTGGAATAGAGGTCGATAAAGCTATGATTGAAGTAATGACCAGTTTACCTCCACCTAAAACTGTTAAGGACGTGCGAAGTTTTCTTGGACACGCCGGATTTTACAGGAGATTTATACTGGACTTCAGCAAAATCGCTAGACCTTTAAATAACCTACTATGCAAAGATATTAAATTCGATTTTACCCCCGAATGCATGAAAGCTTTTGAAGATTTAAAGAAATCCCTTATCACTGCCCCCGTCGTACAAGCCCCCGACTGGAATCTTCCTTTTCGAAATCATGTGCGATGCGAGTGATTTCGCAATTGGAACAGTTCTAGGTCAAAGGAAAGATAAAAAGCTACATGCCATTTACTACGCCAGCCGCACGCTTGATGAAGCACAACGGAATTACGCAACAACAGAAAAAGAACTATTAGCTGTAGTTTACGCTTTTGAAAAATTCCGTCAATACTTGATTGGCTCACGAGTGATAGTTCACACTGATCACGCTGCCATCAAATATTTAATGCAAAAGAAAGATGCTAAACCTCGACTCATACGCTTTATTCTACTACTCCAAGAGTTTGACATTGAGATTAAGGATAAGAGAGGAGTAGATAATGGAGTCGCTGACCATCTTTCTAGGATAAGGATAGAGGATGATGTCCCTATAGACGATTTCTTTCCCACAGAGAATGTTGCACACATAGATACATCTTTCGTCGGTCAAATATCTCTCACATCTGAAGATCTATCGATCGATGAGAGAGATGGCATATCGGTCAATTCACGTAGTGATACATCGATCGATGACGAGACTAATGTAATTTCTCATCTCTCCGATAACCAAAATCACGAACCCCCGTTTATTAAGATCAACTCGGTTTACAAGTTAATGTTTCCGGTGATGAGATTAATCTCACATCTGAGGAATTATCACAGCGGGAGGTAAACGCGATTGGTAGAAACCCGGATAACCGACCCTGGTATGCCGACATAGTTAACTATTTGGCAGCTGAGGTTGAGCCAGACGAACTCAAGGGATATATGAGGAAGAAATTTTTCAGAGAAGTAAGACGCTATCATTGGGATGAACCTTACCTCTATAAGCATTGTTCTGATGGCATATACAGACGATGCGTATCCGAAGCTGAAATTCCAGACATTATTTACCAATGTCACGGAGCTGATTATGCAGGACATTTCGCTACCATTAAAACGGTTTTGAAAATTCTCCAAGCAGGATTTTGGTGGCCAACCATTTTTCGCGATGTCCATGCATTTATAACCCAATGTGACAGATGCCAAAGACGTGGAAAAATCAGCAAAAGACACGAAATGAAACAGAAGTTCATTCTTGAAGTTGAAGTCTTTGATTGCTGGGGTATCGATTTTATGGGACCTTTCCCGTCTTCATATGGAAACAAATATATACTAGTCGCTGTAGACTACGTATCCAAATGGGTCGAAGCTGTAGCTTCCCCTACCAATGACGCATCTGTAGTTATTAAACTCTTCAAGAATATAATATTTCCAAGATTTGGAGTTCCAAGAGTAGTCATTAGTGACGGTGGAACTCATTTCATTAACAAAATCTTTGATAGATTGCTTAAAAAGAATGGTGTTCATCATAGAGTAGCTACACCTTACCACCCACAAACTAGTGGACAAGTAGAAGTCTCTAACCGGCAGATTAAGGAAATCTTAGAGAAAACCGTAGGAACCTCCAGAAAAGATTGGTCTAGGAAACTAGATAATGCACTTTGGGCCTACAGGACCGACTACAAAACGCCGTTAGGAACAACACCATTCCACCTCCTTTATGGCAAATCATGTCATCTACCAGTCGAACTGGAACATAAAGCAGCTTGGGCTACCAAACTTTTGAACTTTGATATCAAACCAGCTGCCGAAAGGAGACTCATCCAGCTTAACGAGCTTGATGAAATCAGACATTTAGCTTTCGAAAATTCAAAAATCTATAAACAAAGGACTAAAGCTTATCACAATAAAAAGATCATATCCTGGCACTTCGAGCCGGATGATCAAGTCCTCCTTTATAACTCTCGATTAACTTCATTTCCTGGAAAGCTAAAATCCCGTTGGTCTGGATCCTTCACCGTAACGGACGTTCAACCCTCCGGAGCTATCACCTTACAAAATGATAAAGGCCAGGAAATTACAGTGAATGGCCAACGAGTTAAGCATTATTGGGCAAAACCACCAGCGAAGGTGCCCATGGTGCTGTATGAACCTGATAATTAGTTTAATCAAGAAGTCGAGCTAAAGACTTAAAAATTAAGCGGTGAATGGGAGGCAACCCATATTATAAAAAAAAAAATATATATATATATATATATATATATATATATAATAATAAATAATAATTTAAAAATCATTATTTAAAATTAATAAATTATATTTACTAGTAATTAATAGTAATTTCCGTATTTCTTAATATTAGCATTATTTAGAAAATTTAGTAATTAGAATTTGTCTTTAAAGAGGACATCGATCGACGAGGCATTATTGCCATCGATCGATGCGGGCATATCGACGGTTTTAACACTAATTTCACTCGATATCAGCCCACTTCCTCTTCCACACTCACAAACAAAACCGAAAACAAAAACACCCATTTTCTCTCTCGATTCTTAACGGATTTCGTCCGTTCTTCGCCTAAATCCACTCGATTTTTCACTCAATAACTGTTAAATCCACTTCCGAAATCAACATTCAAGGTATGCACTCGAAATTTACAATTTTTCGAAAAATTAGGGTTTTCGTTTTGAGTTGGAGTTGAACGCTTGATTTAGTGTGATTGAGAGATGTTTTTGTAGTTCATATTGCTTATCTAGAGTTCGGTTTGTGATTTCCATGCCTTTTGATTCGTATGAACGCGATTTGGAGTTGAGTGATTTTGCAGGTTTCGCGATTCGACATCGGTCGATATGAACTTGTTTGCATCGACCGATCCTCTCTTATCCGATTGTTCCGACACGACGATATCGATCGATGTTCAGTATAACCCATCGATCGATATTACATTTTATCGACAATGCTAACCTTCTTTTCTTCTTGGTTTCAGATGAGCAGCTCAGAGACAAACGCACGAAACAGAGAACTCAGGTCGAAAAGGAGGTTCGATGAGACTAGCAGCTCCTCCAACCCACAGCGTCATCCATGGCCTCGCGCCGAAAACACACCATTCGATGTCCCGGGCTATGCTGATCCTAAGGCAGCGATCAACAGCAACGAGTGCCGTCAGCGTCCTCTGTCCGATAACTAGGACGACTACGACAGCCTCTTCTACAATGCCTGGCTAGGAATCTCTATCGAGCCCACCAAATTCCTTGACCGACCCATCCTGAAGAAACTCGGGATCGAGGGAGATGTTAAGGAGATGATCACACAACTAGGACTCGGTACCATGCCCCTCGCGCTTACGACCTCTACCTCGATCTCGTCCGCCAGTTCATGGCCACTGTCGAGGTCACCTACAGGACTTCAGCTTCGAGGGTAGCGGGAGATGGCACTTTGACCTTCTTCGCCAGAGGGACACGCTACAAGATCACTATCTCCAAGCTCTGCCGCATCTACGGTTTCGATGAGAGCATCGCCTCTTACACGGTCCCACCTTTCTCACACTTTAAGGGATTCTGGGACATCGTCGGCACAGGAGTTTGGGACACAAACATGGCCGTGCTATCAGACATCCGCCATCCTGCACTTCGCTACTTCCTTCGGCTCCTTGCAAACACACTGGTTTGCAAGATGGAGCCCAACAAGGTCAGGATAAAGGAGCTCACACTGCTTTTCTGTGCAGTGAACGGCGTGGTGGATTTGGTTGAGTTGGACGAGGACGGCGAGGTAAGCCCGCCAAACCTCAGAGCTGTCTTTGCCACGCATTTGGTGGAGCTGAAGAAGAAGCCCTTCACCAGCAAGGGTAAGAACAAGAAGTAGACAGTTGGGAGTCTTCTGACCCCGATTTTCCAGTATCTCGGCAACCACCTCGACTCTCGCTCTGCCGACCGCGACCACGCCTTCCTCGACGAGCAACACTTGATGCACTCGCTATGGCTCGAGGAAGGGAAGCTCTGGCGTCTCAGGATCCGCGACGAGCATTGCCTTCTACCCCTACCAGATAGGAGGATCACTGACTTCGGCAACAATGTGGAGCAGCTTCGATGCATGCCAGACGAGGCATTCCTCCGCAACCCGCGGAACATGTCACGCTGACCTCCCAGCATTCGCCGTACCAGAGCTCGGGACGCACAGGCACCTCCTCTCCCCGACTTCCCGAACATCCTGGACATCCCTATGCACGACCAGGGAGACTTTCAGAGGTTCGTGGTGGACGCTCTTCAGGCCATCTGGGCTAGAGTGTCTTGTCGGAGCAGCAGAGCCACAGGAGCGCAGGCACCAGCACCAGCAGCATGCAGGGACCCTTCCCCAGAGGACGATGAGGCGACTGATGAGGACACCGATTAGTCCTCCCATCTCTATCTCTTCTCCTCTTATTATGAACTTGTTTATTAATTTTCCGAACTTGTAGGATTTATGATTTTAAACTTATATTTTATGTTTGAGGATGCTTATTATTTTTATGCTTGGTTGTCTAACAGAGCTAACATTAGGCAAGGAACTTCAAGTTTGACTCCAAGCACATGCGAAAATTTATGTGCTACGCCATCGATCGATATGGAGAGTGTTACATCGATCGATTCTGGGCGAGTAACATCGATCGATACGGAGAGGATTACATTGATCGATGTGTAGTACGGATAGGTACTTCATTCTCACTCTAACATTCTCAAACATCTAACTATATTTTAACCTACCCTTGGCCACTCTGCACCGAGTCGGTGGAATTTAAGTCTGGGGGAGGTAGTTACTAACACCACTTTTTTGAGTTTTTGTCAAAAATCTTTTCAAAAATAATTTTATTGAGTCAAGAAGGGGATTATGAACTAATGATTTCTACTTGAATGTCTAACCACTTTCTAGCACCATCCTAGATTTATTGACTGCAGATAATACTATAGATGCTAAAGTGGATCAGCCAGTCAACTATACACACTTGCTAGCTTCTTAGAAAGCACCGAAGCTAACCTCCAATACTAACCTGACTTCACTGCTTGTTTTGGGGCTTGGTATACATGGGATCGGATTTTTCAGACAAGTCTGGAAGGTAACTTCTGGTTTAGATTATTTATCACATTTTCTCTCTCTAAGTTTCGACCCTAGATTAGTTAATGAGTATTCAAAACTAAAATAAAAAATAAAAATAAAAATAAAAATAAAATTTTTAATAATAATAATAATAAAAAAAAAATAAGATCTATTGTTTAATTAGGATGAGTCTGAACAGGACTTGGTGGCTAAAACCATTAAGGCTTGATTCATAAAGACTCAAATAAAAGAGTTCGAAACGGGACTTGGAGGCGGCAATCTTCAAAGCTCGCTTTCCTAAAGAACTCTTGGATATAGGTCAAAAAGAAGTGAACAGAACTTGGTGGCAACCACCATTACGTTTTGATTCATGGAAGCCTGTCCAATCTTGGTCACTGATCCAGCAATAGAAGCAGACTTTGACCCAAGAGAGAAATTTAGAGAGAGAGAAACTAGGAACTAACTTTTAGCTGCAGCTCCAGATACTTGTCTGAAATTCTTGCATCCTGTGATCGATACTCCCAAGGTAAAGCCTACACTTTTATATTAAGAAATGAGGTTGGTTGAGGAGATTGATAATAAGACTAGTTAAGATTGTTGGCTAGATGATTTTGGTTGCTAAGCTAGGATATTGCGTAATGTATAATCTGTAAGAAGGAACCTTAGATGTGGAATGCAATATTATAGAGGTGATAATTTCAATGTTTCAAATCTGTGAGTCCCAGATGTTTTCAACCCTCTTCCAGAGAGATTGTCCGTTGGTTTAACTTGAGGACAAGTCAAAAGATAAGTCTGGGGGAGTTGCTATACCATGATTTTCACCCGTTTTTATACATGGTATATAAAGGTTTTAAGATGTATTAATCATGTTTTTGAGTCTTTTCAAAGCAAATACATGTTTATTCACCTGATGGAAGGAAATGATACTTTTGGGACATTTTGGAATGCTTTTACGCAAGGAAAATCGATCGACGCTTGAAGAGCAATATCGGTCGATCATAATCACTTACTATCGATCGACATACATATATGTGCATCGATCGATACCCAGTCACACGGATGAAATAGCAAATTAAAAGATTTCATTTCCCAGAAGATCTATTATTTACAACTTAAGTCCCTAGCCGCCTGTTAGGCTATATGTACTAGGGTTTTGTATCATTTCTAGGCAGACACTTGCAAAAGACCTAGTTTTGGAGAAGGAGCATTTTGGCTACCATTAGGAGAGCTTAGGAATGGAGAGATAGATCTGAGACTGCAAAACATAGAAGATCTTGAACTCCTTTATTTCTATTACTCTATCTATTTGTGTTCTATGTTTCATTTGAGTTTATTTCACACCATCATGACTTTGTCTCTCATGAATATGTTTGAGTAAACCAATTGTTAGATTTAGGTTTCTCACCATGGTTGAAATTATGTACTGCTAATATGACTATTGAAAAGGTGTTTTGATTGTTCTTTCATTGCTTATGGACTTAATGCTAAAATTGAGATTGATCACCTTCATTTTAAATCTTAGGATTAATTGAGTCCAACTAACCGTTTCCCCTCAATACCTGAACCCATTTGTGTAATCTAACTAACTCAGGCGCAACGACAGTTGGTCTGAGAAGGTTAGAGAAAAAGTTAAACCCGTTCGCAAGGCTCGCTAGAATAACCGTCGATCGACGCAACTATCGTTCTGTCGATCGATCGTTACAAAGGTGTATCGGTCGATGTACATTAAGTCACATCGATTGACACTCTCTCGAGATCAAAATACGACAGTTGAGATCCGAGATCTAGCGAAGATAACCTATCCGGTTAAATCAATGTTTAGTTCAAGAACCATTAAACCCTTTAGTCTAAACTAAGTGCATACATTTTATACCTGAGAATTGCCCAAATCTAACTGCTTTCCCAATCTTGAAACCACTTCAATTCAATCTATTGAATCACTATTGTTTTCGATTTATCATTTATTGCTTTTAAGACTATTAAACCTTTTAGTCTATCTTCATTTCTAATTATTTAAGTCTGTTGAGTAATCCTAGAGTCTCTGTGGATTCGATCCCTAAGTACTACATCTGAACCTCTTTTGATGAGAGTAACACTCTTTAGGGTAATTTGAGTGATATCATCGTCTCCCTGAAGCCCCGTCTCATCCATCTTCTTCGAGATCTACCGCCGAAGCGACCAAACTCGTCGCCTTCCCCTCTTCTTCTTCCACCTCTTCCTCGTACCTATGCACCACCACTAAACATCATCTTCTCTGCCTCATCTACCTTTGTTTACCAGAAAAAAATAAAAACGAAATCAAAATAGAGAGAGAGACAGACACAGAAAGAGAGAGAGAGAGAGAAGGGAGATAGAGAGGTACTCCGGCGCGTCTTCTTCTTCGGTGAGCCTCGGCGCTTCGTCCCAGCGAGTCTTTGTCTTCGTCTACGCTATCATCTCCATCTTTTCTCAGTTGACCAGATCTGAAAAGTGAGACATGAGAGAGTTGGTGAGATTTCAAACATATAGAGATGGAAGAGATGAGAGTGAAAGAAGATGAGAGAATGAATCTCGAGAGAGAGTGAGCCAGAGAAGAAAAAAAAAGAATAAAGAAAAAGACTAATCTCAACCGTTGATTTAATGTAATCCAACAACTGAGAAGGTGATCCTTGTATATGGTTCTGATTGGACAAAAGAACATTATCTTTCTTTTTTATTTTCTTTTGTTTTGTCTTTCTTTATTTGGTATTTTTTTTTCTTGTAATTTTTCTAAGTTATGTTTTATTCAAAATTTATATTTTTGTAGTTTATAATTTATTAAAAATTAGGATTAAAATTAGGAAATATACTTGCAGTTGAACTTAAAGTTGAATAAACTGTTAACAAATATAAAGTAATTAGATCACTGAATAAAGTTTTAAGATTAATATTTATGTTAAGAGTATTTTGAGTAAAAAAAAAAATTGGGGTTGGGTTTAAGATTTGTATTATTTTAAAAATTTGAGTGTAGAGCTATTTTTAAAATTTTTAGATTTAAGTAGAAAACATTAGATTTGAAGTTTAATTTGTGAGTTTTAATATATGGTGTTTGGAGTTAGGGTAAGATTTGAGTTTAAACAAAAAAAAATTGAATGTTTATATTAAGATTTGATGTTTAAGTTTGAAAATATTGGATGTAGGTTTTAGGGTTTGAAGTGTGATGTTAAGGGTTGGTTT
Organism: Brassica juncea; assembly: GCA_018703725.1. Classification (NCBI taxonomy): domain Eukaryota; kingdom Viridiplantae; phylum Streptophyta; class Magnoliopsida; order Brassicales; family Brassicaceae; genus Brassica; species Brassica juncea. The sequence continues at coordinate 12,317,686 of CM031927.1, forward strand.
TAAGATTTTGAGATTAAAATTTGAAACTAACTAAATTTTGAACTTTTTTAAAGATTTGGAACTAAAATATGAACAGTATGGGTGTTGAATATAATATGTTAGTGTTTATATTTATAATTTGGAATATTAGGTTTATGTATAGAGTTTTTGTATAGAGTTTAGGGTATAGAGTTTGACTATAGATTTAAGGTTTGTGTTTTGGAAGTTAAAGGCTCAGATTAAAAGGAATAGCTTTGAGTTTAAGTTTATAATTTCAGGTTATGGTATGAAAAGATTAGAGTTTCAAGGTTTACATTTAGAGTTCAGGGTTTAAAACATGTTTAGGGTAAAGATTTCAAAGATTAGAAATTGATTTTTCATAACAGTTTTAAAAACAATGCTATCATAACGTGCTATTGAAAAAAAAATAAAAAATTATGTCTTGGCACGTGGCTGACTTTCACCTAAATATTGGCGGTATTAGTGATTTTCTGTTCCCGCTCACTAATTTTACACAACAGCACTAATAAATTGCTATTAATATAAACTAAAAAAAAAATGATTTTTAATAGGAGTTCGTAAAACAACGCTATCGTATTGTGCTATCAATACTACTTTTTCTTGTAGTGAATCATTCATGTATCAAGGGAAGACATCAAAGATATTATGGCAAGAGCTACAATGTATGAGGTAGCTTGTATTTGTCTACCAGAGCAAGCAGAGAAGTTCAATAGAATCTTGCCCAAGCTAAGAAGCTACAACAGAGCAGATATCGATGATATAGTACATGGTATCTACAGAGCCCAAGAGATGTCACTAGATGATACATACAGGAGGCTCGATGATGTCTACTACCCACTTAATGACAGCATTGAGAGGCTGACTACACGCATGGGTGAGCTGAAAGAGGAGATGGACATGATCTGGAGACAAAATGCAATCCGATCTGAAGTATCGATCGAGAGTCGTACTCGACCATCGATCGACGGTGGATACGAATATCTGAAGACACGGCTCGTCACAGTGAATTTGTTACAAGACAAGCTTGATGAGATTAATTTTTCTCAAGACTTGATGCGAGAAGACTTTTTCCAGAGATTGGAGGACCTTGTTAAACAACTGTGGCCAGACTTGGAATGCACCAGCGCAGAATCAATAACCTTAAGAAAAGGATGCATGTCAGTGAGGTTGATAAGGAGATACTGAAATATCAGTGGACCAGAGGAGATGAAGCCATAAGAAGCTTCATTGGTACATGGTTTCAGATGAGCAAAGAAGATGTAGGCACTTGTTTCCCAACAAGTAGTCATCCACCTCCTTACTAGCCAACCTACATCCAACGTCAAGCTAGATGACTATAACAAAGCAATGAGTGGGAGGCAACCCACTATTAGGTAATTTTACTTAGTTTTATTTCAACATTGTTATTGATTTTCGCATTAAATTTATTGCAGGTCGAATAAAAAAAAACGACCCGAGGAGATGTCCAAAATTACCATACCGGAATCGACCAACGATCACTTACACACGTCGATCGACAATCAACATCAGCGAGCAGACTACCCTTTGTTTTGCCATGGATTTTATCCACATTCAGCCATGGTACATAGGTGTTTTAGGAACTATCTATGTTGTTTTGGAGTCTTTTTAGTACTTATACAGGTTCAGGGACGTTTGGAGAAAAGTGATGATTTGGGTGCATTTTGGAGCAAAAATGAGAGGAAGCTCGAAGCTTACCATTGAACAAGTTCGAGGTCGACATTCAGAGTCCACCATCGATCGATGCACACTCTGCGCCATCGATCGACGGTGAAGCGCGCAAAGTCCAACCGGCTTAAAACCCAAGTTAAGACACAATTATGGAAATACCTCTGGCCGACTTTTAACCTAATATTTATAGGCTCTGCCATTGTTCTAGGCAACACATGCTCTCTACGCTTTTCTTACTTTTCTAGTTTTACACAGCAAAGGTTTTTAGTAGATTTGGAGAGAAGATCCAAGACTCTTTCAGAGATTTGTATTGGAACTCCAGTATTTCTAACCTTAATCTATTTATGCTTTCCTTTATATTATTTGTTATGAATTACTTTGCTATGTCTAAGTAATTCACTTTTGTTAGGCTTAGGGTTCAAATAGGATTATGAAGGATTAGCCCCAAACATAGATTGATGAGTTGTTTGTGATATCTTTTAGGGTCAAAAACGGTCACGACGAAGTTAACATCCAAATCTCCGTAAAAATCAGCATGAACATTTTTAACGAAAGTTACTCTTCGTACAAAAATCTTTACAAAGAGCCTTGTGGTAAAATCTTATTCAAATCTCAATCAAACCACTAAATACCGATTGTCCGAAGGCAATGGACAAGTATCCAAATCGGCCAGAGACAAGCTCAAGTATGGCCATCGGACCACGCACAAAAGAGAACTTTTTTACAGCAAACTTAGCACTGAGAGCAGTTTAGGCAACTTTCCGTTTTTGTTATTCGAGCTGCGACCCAATTAGGTTTAGCCGCTTTAGGGTTTTAGAACTAGGAATCTCACCGACAGCTCTCGTAATCCAGGATCTTACCTTTTTGTAACGCTCAAACGCGAATTCGAAATAAGACCTACTTTGCTCTCTTTTCGATTTATTATCTTTTCTCGTCTTTATTTCGTGTTCTGATTGCTTGGCGTGTGGTATTACCAGATATCTGGGACATCTGAGAAATTAGGGTTCTTTCCTTATTTAAAAAGAAATCGACAGTCCGAATTTCGGTTCCCACAGTTTGGCGCTAGAAGGAGGGGGGTACGGATCAATCTAACTCTCAGCAACAAAACGCTTGATCAAAACAATGTCTGGAAATACAAAAGACAAAATTGCAGTTCGCAACAATGCAGGTAAGACAATCCCGGCCGCCACTGCGCCTATGGCCAACGCTTACGCAAACGCCACAGTGCCTGAAAAAAATCGAAAACCTAGCCGCGACTTTTCGCCACAGGAAGTGCTGTGAAACGAGCTCACGATTTCTCTGTCTAAACATAAAGGGAAACGATAAATTTTATCAAACCCCGTAATTTTGGCTCATTACCGAGCTAAAGAAGTCTCAATGCGTAAGGATTTTACCAAAACACGTTTTCCGAAAACTTTTCGGAAAAGTAAAACTTGTTCTCCCAAAAACCGCAGAAAACCCCTAGGTTAATCGCGGAAAAAGGAAGGACAGCTAATCGATTACGAAACCCCCCACGGCTGTAATTCTTCCAAATAACTTTCAGAGAAACAATGTTGGTTTCTTAAAAATCATTCGAAACCTAAAAACGGTTGACGGAGACAAAACAAAGCAAAACGGGAGATCGCTTCCCTCACTGCTAAAACGTTTTCTGAAACCTAAGGTTTAATAAAATACTTAAGATTCACTTCCATGGTAACATAAATCGTCGAATTCGAGCTTATTACGGAAAAATTAATCAGAACTTCCTCGGATCAATCCTGCAGAAAACGAGAAAATTTCTGATTAAGTTGAGCCGCGATAAATTAAGCTCGTCACAGCCACAATTTATGGTACTTGAACCCAGAAACTAAAGTTGCAGAAGAGCCGCAAAACATTACTTTTCCAGAAAGAGCTCTCCCACAGCCGAACTCAAAAACATGTTTACGAAACAGCTTTTGTAAAAATAAACTCATATTAGTTTTGCGGAATAACTTTCTTAAAATTAAGCTTGACAACATTTTACGAGACAACTTTCGTCAATCCGAACTCGAAAACATGTTTACGAAACAGCTTTTGTAAAATTAAACTCATAATAATTTTGCGGAATAACTTTCGTAAAATTAAGCTTGACAACATTTTACGAGACTGATTTCGTCAATTTGAACTCGATAACATTTTACAAAGCACCATTCGTAAAATTAAACTCAGGAACATTTTTTACACAGCTTTCGTAAAATAAAACTCGAAAATGTTTTACGGAACATCATTTGCAAAGCGAAAAGAGTCAATAATTTATGATGAGACTTTTGCAGCATTTACGAAATGCCGCGTCAACGTATCATCAAAACTCGAGTTAGACCATCCAGTGCCCAAACCAGGTCGCTACATAGCGACCTGTCAGGCCTCAAAAAGGTTCTTCTTTGTGTTCTCTTTTGAATCCTCATCGAAACGCTTTTCGTTTCGTCTCAATTGGAATTTCCGTTGAGATTTTACGACGAAAACAAGTTTGACTCGTCTAAACTTCTTGGGTTGCTCCTACTCTCCTACATAGCGACCTCTCAGGGCTCAAAAAGATCCTCCTTTGCGTTCTCTTTTGAATCCAGATCGAAACGCTTTTGGTTTCGTCTCAATCAGAGATTCCGTTGAGATTTTACGACGAAAACAATAAGACTCGTCTAAACTCCTTAGCTTGCTCCTATTCGCCCTTACCTCCATCTTTGTGTTCTCCTTCGAATCTCGATCGAAACGTCTCTTGTGTCGTCTCGATTGGAGTTACCATTGAAACTTTACGATAAAAAACCTCAAAGACTTGTTTTCTCGCATGGATTCAAATTAATCGTATAAAACGGCAACGGTTAACTTAACACCTTAGCCGCCTCAACTATACGATTACGTTGAATATTTTTATAAAAATTGACGTCGTATCTAAGGAGAAGATAACAGTCAAGTTCGGAAGATAAATGTCAAGTTTCAAAGGATAAACACCAATATCGAAAATGGCAAACATACACGAGAAGAGGAAGGGAAAATAAGCAAGCAAAACTGAGAAGAGACAAAACTGCATCTCTGAGAACACTAAGGTATGTCCGACTTGTTTCAAGATCAAAGTTGGAATTTTCGAAGGAAGGTACTAAGCAGTAAAACGCTTTTGAGACTGCCATAGAATTTTAGGGAACTTAAAACTTAGGTGGATAGTCTAGTGAAATAAGTCAAAGACAATTTTTCCTATTGCTCTTTAATTGCTCTGGCAGATCCTGCTAACCTATCTAAACTCTCGCAAAATCGAGGAACGATTGCAATGCATACCTAGCTCGCTTCCCATAAAAAAAAAAAACTAGAGACACACACATCGTCTTAAAATCAATTCGTTCCTTGAAACTTTCTTAAAAGCGGACATATTCCAAGTTGTGAACCTGAAAACAATCGTCTTCAAACCGACCCGGATTCTCGGTCATTCTATTCCTGAAAAAAGGGAGGGAGTAGGTACGTATACTATACTCCCATACTCCCTTACTTCAAAAAACTTTTTGCCTCGGTATAAAAAAATACTTTTGACAAAGTAAATTCTCGCAGCGATAGGCAGAAAACACTTACGCAATCAGATGCCTTAATAAAATCGTCCCAATAGGCAAACGAAAATCTAAGAATTGTCTAAACGCCAACAACATATCTAAAACATCACGAACATAATCTCGAGGACTATACAGTACCTCTTATCGCGATCATGCATTTAGAAAACATGTACCAATATCAAACTAAAACTCGACGATTAGCCAAAGTCTGGAAGACCCTTTCGACTTAAATAAAACGAGTTTCGTATAAAAGTCAAAAATTATACGAGAAAATCTTCAACCACCAGCATTGCTTTCAGTTTCCGTTGAACCTGGTGAGTCACAGAAAAGCATCGAAAAAATTTCTCACAACTAGATCATAACAAAATAACCTTTGGTAAAACTCCAGGAGTGATTCCAAGGAAATCTCACCAAAGATCGAAATCAAAGCAGAAATGTGTCCCGTAAAGTCTTCGGAAACATCGCTATTTTGACATATCCGATTTACTATCATCATAGAGCGCTGACTTCTATGTTGCACTTCCCTCGGATATATCCGAGCAGGAAATAACCTCGAAACTGATTCTGCACGGGTTCTGGGTCGAGACTCTTAGGCTTCGTCTTCCTCGGATAAAAAGGAAACAATTTACATACGACTAAAGGAAACATTGTATGAAATATTTGTCGTATAACTGAAACCTAAAGCAAAGATCGTTTTCTGCACCCATGGGCCATCTTAAAACAGGAAAGCTCCTGCTTACTTGACATATCCTTGCAATACCGCATAACATCTTCAAGCCCACGAACATTTGGAGCACGAAATGCGGCATACGAAAGAGAAACCAATCTCCAGCATTGAGAGACGTCGCAGACGCTTGAAGAACATTTTTTGACCAAAATTCCTTTCTCGATAAAAACACCATCTTGGAAAACCAAACAATCATACGCACTAACACCCTCTTAAAACACGTATCCTTCGCGAAGATTCAAAAACCGTAATATCTACCAATAAGATTGTTGCTGATCACAACAAACTCTTAGCAGTCCTAAACAGACTTAGCCATCTCATAGAGATAGCTCTCATACACCCGACACAAGGGTAATAGCGCTATGAAAGAAATCCAAAATTTTGGTCAGTACTTCTTGGAGACTTAGAAATTGTCCTTGGAGAGATGCTCGGTTCCAACCATACAAGTCGTATAAGCCGAGAACCTATCGCCGACTTTAAATCGGTATGGAATCAGGTTGAAACTGTAACGGTATACGTAAACCGAATTAGTCATCGCACCCCCTAAAACCAGAAGTAAGCTTAGGTCTTGCCCTAAACCCAGCACACTGGTCTCTAACATCTCTAGGCATGATGTCAAAAGATACGAGATCCCAAAATATGTCTCTTAGCTTGTATTCCAATGTTCCTGAAGTTCTGAAAAGCAAAATTTTGGTTCATTCTCATCGAAAACGAACAATGAATATAACGATCTACAAAGAGTTAGATATAAGATGACAACTCATACTCTTCCCTCTACAATCAAACGAATACAAACATGTTCTTAAAACGCGAAACACAATTTATTAAAAAAGTCGCAAAGCGGCTCGATCGGATTCGAAGCCACACGCTTTCAGTCCCGAAAACAAAAATACAGCCACACTTGGCCAAAGCAAACAGCCAACAAGGGTATTTTCAAGGCCGACAAAGGTCCGATATAAAATGTTATCAACAGCAACATGCCTGATAATCTGTACATGACACATAACTAAACCGTAAATGTCTCATTGGAAAAACAGATCGTAAGCATCTTAACTCCAAGATGAACTACGAAAGGCTTGATCCCTTCGACAAGGGTACGTAGGCAGCCTTCATAAGGCACAGCCCCAATTAAAAAAAAAACTTTTGTTTATACGCATAAATTTTTCTTCGTCAATGTTTGTCTATGAATCTTCGGATACGAACTTCGTCCAACATGCCTATCTTGCCTAACTCGCCTAACCGCACGGTAGAATCTCATCAACGATCCACAATTCTAACGGGCTGGGGGGCTAAATTTTGGGGTCAAAAATGGTCACGACAAATTTAACATCCAAATCTCCGTAAAAATCAGCATGAACATTTTTTACAAAAGTTACTCTTCGTAAAAAGAATCTTTACAAAGAGCCTTGTGGTAAAATATTGTTCCAATCTCAATTGAACCACTAAATACCGATTGTCCGAAGGCAACAGACATGTATCCAAATCGGCCACGGACAAGCTCAAGTATGGCCATCGGACCACGCACAAGCCAAGCTCGGTCGCTACGTAGCGACCGAGCTCAAGCCAAAACGTCAATACGACATGAATCCATGTATTCTCCTCTACTCTTTAATTTTATCTCCCGTAGGCCATGACTAAACCGTTCTTTGTTTCTCATCACTGGAAGTCATCAGTCAAACTTTTTCACAACAAACTTAGCACTTAGAACAGTTTAGGTAGTTTTCCGTTTTTGTTATTCGAGCTGCGACCCAATTAGGTTTAGCAGCTTTAGGGTTTTGGAACTAGGAATCTCGCCGACAGCTCTCGTAGCCCAGGCTCTTACCTTGTTGTAACGCTCAAACGCGAATTCGGAATAAGACATACTTTGCTCTCTTTTCGATTTATTATCATTTCTCCTCTTTAATTCGTGTTCTGATTGTTTGGCGTGTGGTATTAGCAGATATCCGGGACCTCTGGGAAATTAGAGTTCTCCTACTTTCCTTATTTAAACGGAAATTGACAGTGCGAATTTTGGTTCCCACAATATCCATTTGTTGAATTTCTCTTATTGCTTGTGTTTTAGAGTAACTAACTAGAACCATGATATTAGGATAATTAGGCGCAAGCGGAAGCATGGCCTGTTAACTGAATTAATTCACATTGTGCTAGGATTGCTAGAAACAAACGGAAGTTGATCGAGAAACCTAGTGAACATAAGTCAAACCCGCTCGGTAAAGCTTGTAGGAAGGAAAATCGATCGACAACCCTATAGGTGTATCTATCGACGTTCTGAAAGGTGTATCGATTAATTATCCATTGATATTATCGATCGAAACTTTCTCCAGATCAACAAACGTAAGTGGAGATCTGAGATCCAGACAATAGATATTCTGAACAAACGACAGTTGATAAAATATTAAATTGTTTGAGTTCTAGAATATCCAATAAACTACTCTAGCTTCTGTACTATCATAATCCTGATTACCTGAATATAAACCGTAAGTCTAACCCTTTCTCATAATTGTTTACAAAACCTCAATCCAATCAACCGGACAACTACCTTGTTCACCACTGCAATTTATTATTTCCATAATTGACTTAGCTTAAACTATAAACTGTTTTAAGATCATTTGTGTACCCCAGCTCCTTGTGGATTCGATCCCTAAGTACTTCAACTCGACCTCTTATTTGAGAGAGTACAAATCACTTATGGTAATTTGTGTGATATCAACCGGTTTTGTTCTGTGAGGAGTGAGTGAAGTGAGTCTAAAACCTCTTTGACTTCGGCTAATTGCGCTTTTTTTGTGGTTGTAGCTTAGTTTCCTCTTTCGACATCCATCCTCTCAAATGTTTTACCTGTAGCCAAGTTCTCAAATCCTCTTATGTAGTTTTCCGGTAGTTTGATTGCTGATCTATTGGAATAGGTCCTGCCAGGATCTAAGTAGTCTTGCCTATGTTCCATTTCATTGATTAAATTTGTATCAATTTTACCAGGGATTGCAGCCCCCTGTTCTTTAATGATTTGGTTTCTTGCGTTGCATTTTTGACCTTTTGGGTCTCCTAGGACTACTTCCTTATCATTCAGATTGGTAAGTAAAAATTTACCTGTTTCCGGATGGGTAGCGTCGATCGCGTCAAATAGCTCAGTGTCGATCGATTTCTCTACCGAAGTGTCGCTCGACGTGTCTGTCATGCTGTTGATTGCTCTTCCAAAATACGCATTCTTCTCATTTGTCGACAGGGGTAAGAAGGATAATTTTAAGCTAATCAGAGAAATTAAATCTAGACTATATTCTAAAACTTAATATAATAGTAAGAAGAGAGAGTCATTGGCAACAGCGCTAAATTTGATATCACTCAAATTACCCTAGGAGTAACTTAACTCTCTCAAATAAGAGGCTCAGTTGTAGTACTTAGGGATCGAATCCACAGGGAATCTAGGATTACACAACAAATTTTATAGTTTTCGAAGTAAAGATAGATGGAAATGTAAACTGTAAATAACTGAAGGTTTGGTGAACTGTGGGAACCGAAATTCGCACTGTCGATTTCCGTTAAAATAAGGAAACTAGAAAAACCCTAATTTCCCAGAGGTCCCGGATATCTGCTAATACTACACGTCAAGCAATCAGAACACGAGAATAACAACGATAAAGTATAAGAAATCGAAAACATAGCAAAGTAGATCTTATTCCGAATTCGTGTTTGAGCGTTACAACAAGGTAAGAGCCTGGGCTACGGGAGCTGTCGCCGAGATTCCTAGTTCTAAAACCTTAAGACGGCAATAACCTAATTGAGTCGCAGCTCGAATAACAAAAACCGAAATATGCCTAAATTGCTCTAAGTGCTAAGTTTGCTCTAAAAAGTTTTCTTCCATGCCTCTCGCCTAGGACTCCTTATATACTCGCTCCAAGGTCGTATTACGCTTTTACTCTTCTACCCTTAAGCCGTCATAGCAAAAAATGAAGATATTTTATTTTTTTCCGATCTTCGTAACTATCCTCAAAATTTCGTATTTATCCGCGGAAACTTGACATTTATCCTTTCTTGCGTCGTGTTTTAGGTCCATTTGGTTAAGAAATCGTAGGATGGGCCTCGAGTCGTGTTTTAGGTCCCTTTGGGCCGTCTTCCGACTCGAAGCGTTTACTGTGACTTCTTTCGATAAAGAACGAACTTTCCGCGGTTTTACCCGCAAAGTTTGATCGACGATTTAGAATGGCGGAAAACATGGACTAAGTTTGCTATGGTCTTCCGGAGACAGCATCGAAGGATAGACGAGAATGCATGGACTGGTGTCATATCGACTTTTCGGAAGAGCTCGGTCGTGGGTATATCAAAAGCCATTATGCATCTCTTGACGATCCTTTCAATCCATTTCAGTTCCAGAAGTCCCAATTTCCTTCTCGGTTCATATCCAACATCCAGCTAAAGTGATCCTTCCCGATTTAGGGCATATCACAAGGCGTATAACGACACCACTGATCCGGACAACCACGTCGCCCAATACATGCAGAGGATGCTCGCTGTAGCACTCCCCAAAGGGTGACACGAAGCTATTATGTGCAAAGGTTTCGGCTCCACTCTGACCGGACCTGCTCTACAATGGTATATTAACTTGCCCTCCAGGTCCATAGCTTCCTTTGCAGTTCTCAGCGATAAGTTCGTGGAAAAATTCGCCAGCAGCAGGGACCTGGAGAAATCCTCCAGCATCGAGTGGAACCTGAGAGGCTACATAGCCTGCTTCAATCAAGAAAAGGTGGCTATCCCCAAATGCAGTACCCCCATTGCTATCTCTGCTTTCAAGAGAGGCATGCTCCCCGACGGAGACCTCTACAAAGAGCTGACCAAATAGCAGTGCAAAACCATGGAAGACGTCCTATATCGAGCCTGGGCGCATGTCAAATGGGAGGAAGATGTCACCAGCTGTGCCAAGGCGCAACAAAAGCAAGATCCTAAGACGATCAGACCAGACCAGACCAAGCGAGACGAGAAACCCTCTCAAAGACCAGCTAGGGACTCTGGGAATCAAAACCGGGGCAGGTACCAGAACCGGCCAATCGAGAAGGCAGAAGGGATGGCAGTGTCCACGTGGCCAGACATTTCTGACCTCTCCATCTCAAGGCCGAAGCTTATCAATGTTCTGAGGCAGATGGGCCAGAAGGTCAAGTGGACTCAGAAGATGAAAGCCCCCGACTCTTTCTGGAATCCTGGCTTCTGGTGCAACTTCCACCGATATCACGATCACAAACAGAGGACTGCGTCGCACTAAAGATCTAGGTCAACGAGCTTCTTAGGAAAGGGCACCTCAGGGAGTTCCTTTCCGAGAAGGCCAAAAGCCATCTAAGCAAGGAGACATCGGGTAAGCCCACTGAAGCTGCTCCCGTCTCGCCACCGCGACAGGACCGGTTGATCCATGTCATCTCGGGCGGTTCGGAAGTCAGCGGCATAAGCCATGCAGCCGCGAAAAAAACACCTGGAACGCCAAGAACGGCCTAGAAGCAGCCAAGCCAAAACGCCAACTCCTAGGGACGGACAAAATAAGTCTCACGGCCAAGGAGCAGGAGAAAGTCCTCATTCCTCACCACGACGCCCTGGTTATCTCGCTCACTATAGCGAACTGCATGGTAAAAAGGATCCTGGTTGATAATGGAAGCTCAGGCAACACCATCTTCCAGGCTGTATACAAGGACTTGGGGCTGGAGGAAGGTGCTCTAACTCTTAGGGTAAACCCCCTTATAGGTTTCAGCGGGGAAGTCAAGCAAACCGCGGGGGAGATAACCCACCCCGTATACGCGACAAGAGTCAACATGTCAACCAAATTTCTCGTGGTTGATTGCGACTCGTCCTACAACATGATCTTAGGACGGCCCTGGATCCACGGAATGGGGGCCGTCCCCTCGACCCTTCACCAAATGGTGAAGTTCCCTACGCCCTGGGGCATAAAGGCGACCAGAGGGGATCTTGAATATTCCCGCGCCTGCTATCAGTGTTAGGTGATTTTTGTGTAGGCTCTTTTAGAGTACTACGGAACGATGGATAAGCTGGTAAACCTCGAATGGTTGTGGTTATTTAGTAAGGGTTTTAGGAAGAGAATAACAATAGATTAGGCTTGAAGAGACGTATTATTAGATGAATAGGCAAGAATAAGGTATTGTTACAAGATGTTTTGTAAGAACCCTAATTCTAGCCGTCTAACCCTAGTCTCTAAGCCTTGGAAATAATACCGGAATATTTTTCCCCAACAGTTTGCCCCTTATTTCTCGACTTTGTCATCGAAGTCGGGGAATAACCTGTGCACTCAAGTCAACCGGGGTTGCTCATTCTCACAGGCTCCCTTTAGGCAGGACCCTGTTCCGATGATCTTGTTAGCCTAGGTTCCACTCAAGTCGGAACTCATTTTGAACCTAGGTAAAGACCGGTCCCTTCGTGTTCAGTCGATATCTGATAGTAATTTCTTCTATCTTCTTGGAGATGACAAGGCTGGAGCTTTGTCGTGCGGTTCACTCGCGGGTTGGAGATTTGGCTGGTAACTGGTTCCTCATCACCCCTTGGTTTTTCGGGAGAGACCCCTTGGTTTTGGAGAAGATTTGGGAACACTTTGTCTTTGAAAGTGAAAAGATCCTTGTTGAAAGAAACCCTGGAAGCTGGGGTCTCTGAATCGGGGAGACAGCAAAGAGATCTTCAAGGTCCCTGCCCTCTGGTCCGAAGTTTTGCGGGAAAAGGGGGGCCCTTTGTGACATCATCTCGAGATTCGAATCCACGCATGGCTTTTCCTTCTGACGCGTGTAAGGAGTTTCTAGGGTTTTTCGGCTCTATCTCTTCATATCTTCCTCCTGTTTTTTCTTTAGTTTCCTTTTCTCTCCTTTCCGAAGATCTCTTGCGATCTCCATATTCCAACTTCTTGTCTTTCTTTCCGCAGGTAATTTCTTTCTTCTTTCTCGTTTATTCTCTAGATTCTTTCTTCCCTCTGCTTCTGAGATGGGGACTGAGTCGGGTCCAGATTCTTCTTCCATAGGTAGTAGAGTTAGATCTAACAGGTTGAGGGTTGTTCCTGTGGAATCCATGGATTCTTCCGATTCTTTTCTGGATCTGACCGCTGCTGCAAAGAATCCTAAAGCCCTCGTCACCGGGAACACTTCGCCGGCGGAGGGTAGCCAGTATCTCCCGATTGGTCCTCCTTCGGTAATAGGGGCTGAGGAAGTGGCAATCTGGAGGAAGAAATACAATCTTCCCGATGATGTCGTCATCCGAGCACCTGAGCCAGGCGAGGTGGTCTCAGATTTTGGCGTAGATGAAGTACCTGTATATGAGGGTTATTTCGCTTCAGGCTTCAGGGATCACGTTCCTTCTCTGATAGCTAAAATATCTGAAACCCTAGGAATTTCTCCAGCTCAACTGAATCCTCCGGCTTGGAGGACTTTGATAGCCCTGCAGAACTTAGGCGATCTTTACTGGTTTTTGATTGGAGTGACTGAAGTCTTGTGTTCCTATTCCGTTGTTCCTTTGAATAGTGTAGAGTGGAAATATTATCTTCGTCCTCGAAGCAAGGAGCCTCCAGTTAGGGAGGTTCCAAAGAAAGAAATGAAAAAGCTTCTGGCCTTCGAGGGAAACTGGACTGAAAAGGTTGCCTTCTCGCATCTTTCTGGCTTTTCAGCTACTTGGCGGTTACAGGGTAGGCTAGTAGTAGGAGTCAAGAGAGTTGATTTTGACGATGTTATACTAACGGTCTTATCTTCTTGACGCAGATTTGCCTCGCGTTGATTGCTTCTCATGGAGGGATACCATCGATCAGGTGTCGAAGCTTCCTCTCGAGTGTCGTCAGGTTTCCTTTCTGGTGAGCGAAGCGGCATTAAAGCGTTGTAGCGTCTGGGGTAAGCTTCCTACTTCTTCTTATATCTCTTCTTGTAGTCGCTGTTCTGACTCAGTTTGCTTTTGTGTGTTTAGGTGAGATGTCAAGATCTAAGGGTAACGAGGCTTTGGTAGAGTACAAGAAAGCTCTTGAGGTGATGTCCGCAAAGAAAGTTGCCCCTAAGCGAGCTATCTCCACCGAGGATGACGAAGTGCAGTTCATCGGGAGCAACAAGCGTCGTACAAGTGCTGCTGCAGTTCCTTCCTCATCCAAGAAGATATCTAAAGTGTCGGGTTATTCTCCCAAGGATTCCTCCTCTACTCCTTACGATTGGGCCACAGTGCTGAACAATCTCAATACGAAGGTATTTCCTTCTACTCCGGTGCTTTTGGCGTCGGAAGAGGACTCCTCTACAGCCATCCAGTCGCTTCAGGGTGACTTGCTTGAGGTAATGCTTCTGAGATTTTCTGATTTCTTTAGTTCTGGCTGTTGATCAGATCTTGTTTGTAGGTGGCGTCCCAATTGTATCATCTCGGGGAGAGGATGGAGTCTGTGGTTTCAACGAAGGTGGAGATGGACAATCTGACTTCCCAACTGCGCAAGGAGAAGGACCCTGTCCTGGCCAAGGACAGGGAGATCAAGGAGTTGACGCTCAAGGTGAAGAACCAAGAGGAAGCAGGGGAATTGGCGGTTGTGGAGAATGCCTCCTTGAGGAGCCAGCTGAAGGAAAGGGAGGAGGAGCTGATCGACGAGAAGGATACCGCTGCGACCTTTGATGTTGATAAGACCATGGCCGTGAATGGTGCCAAGATCATGGCCCGCTGGGAGCTAATGCGGGAGTGGCTTAGTGGTCAGACCGACGCCTGGGATCCGGCGACTACTCTGGAGCAGTACAAGATGGTGAAGATCACCGAAGCCGAGTTCTTGGGGCTTCCGCCTCCTTCTTTCGAGCATGAGCCTAAGGTTCTTGGTGGTGCAGAGAAGAAGACGCCAGAGCCTTCTGCCGATGATCCGCCTCCCAACTGATCTCTATCTTTATTGCCTGTATTTTCAACCCCGCGAAGGGGTTTATTTTGTCACTGCCCTCGGCGAGGGCTTAAAACTCTAAACCAGGCCGTCGTGACTTTATTTTTTTGTTTTGAACAATGGCCCTGCTGTGGCCTTTTATGCATTCCGGATTTGTTTTTTTTTCTTCTTTTGAGCTCTTTTACAGGCTTCTTGATAATTGTCGAAGTACTCAGGGATCCCGGGTGTCTGGGTTCCTTAAACCTCTCGACGTTTAAAATGACCGGACCTCATAGGTCTTGTAGGATTGGATCTTTTACGGGACCCTAGGATCACTTAAAGGTTTTGAATAATGTTGGGACCCTGAGGTCCCTTCTTAGGAAACCCGTACGTCTTGGACCCTAAGGTCTTGATTTGGACTTGTAGTCCCTAGACCCTGAAGTCTTTTTACAAAACCCGTAGGTTATTGACCCTAAGGCCTTGATTTGGACTAGTAGTCCCTAGACCCTGAAATCTTTTTACGAAACCCGTAGGTTATTGACCTTTAAAGCCTATCTGAGCCCGGAATTCTCAGAATGGGAATCAAGTTATAAAAAGAACCGATAGGTTCCTGACCCTGAGGTCTTGTTTTAGATTCATGGTCTTTGGACCTTGAGGTCTTTTTAAGGAACCCGTAGGTTCTTGGCCCTAAGGCCTATCTGAACCCGGAGTTCTTTCTCAGAACCCGGAATTAAATTTTAAAGTGACCGCACTCTGCCATCCTAGGTGTGACACCCCCGATCTGGTCAAAGTATAAGTTGGCTCGACCAGCCGTGCAACAATCAAACAAGAACATGCACAGCCGAACATGCACAGCCGATCACTCTTATAGATTAACCTCGAGGTTTTCGGTTAACAAACCTTATACATAGAGAATATCAAAACGACTGCAAGGATAATAAAACTACCGCTGGCTAATGCCGTTCCTTCCCGTCCTAGAGTAAAGGTCTCCCACCTATTGGTTGCCTGCATATCAAATGAGTCATGAGTAACTAGTTTACTCAGTGAATCTAATCCCACACTCAAACACATATCAATAGTATCCCGAGCAAGCGACACCATTTGAATGCAGTGGAATTATATTCCATAATTAATATAATTATAAGGCCTCTCAATCCATCCATGTGAATCTATCTTAAACATCACCTCCACGATACCCGCCAATCACTCATACTCTTAATATATATATATGCTAAACCCAGAAAACCACCAAGGCTAACCGAGCCTAACGGGGAATAAATATAATCATCATCTCCATCAGATATTCCAAGAAAGAATATCCAACGCTGCATGCAGTTACACGGCCTCCAGGGTGCGACTCCATCATCGTGTCTTCATGACCTTGGTCCATATCGCAGGACCAATTCACGGCAATGCGGGACTTTCGGGAGAGTGAGTATACAATAAGACTTCACATGATTCACACATATTAATAGAATACTTATAGATTAGTACTTGAGAACAAGTACTAAGGCTCGGGATAACCTCAAAGAATTATTCTTATTAATTCTTAAGTATTTAAACTAGATAAATACTTCATATATAAATATAGATCAATGGATAATACTTAATCAATCAACAATAATTACTCCTTAATTAATCTATGATTAATCCTTAATTAATCAATGATTATCCCTTAATCAATTCATGATTAATTCTTAATTAATCAACCATCCTTAATTAATCTATGATTAATCCTTAATTAATCAATGATTATCCCTTAATCAATTCATGATTAATTCTTAATTAATCAACCAGATTCAATATGCAATCAAGCATAATCATTCATAATTCATTCATCATCTATCTAGACTCACCTTTAAATCCATGAGATTGGATAAGGAAGACTAGACTCGAGCTCAAGCTAATCACATTTCACTTCTGGATTACTCTCGGTTCAGAACCATCACAAGGATCCGGCTGATCCGAATACTCTCCTTGGCCATCTGAATTCAAAACATAACAGTTGGAACATAAGCTTCACTAGTATGGTTCAAGAAGAAACTCAACTCAGTTCATAACATTTCAGTTCAGTTCTCTCATATCAGTTCGGTTCAAGACAGATTGATACCATGTTCAGCTCGGTTCAAGCTTTAACAATTTAACTCGGTTCATATCAGCTTAGTTCATGCTCAGGAAACTCCGGTTCTAATCAGTTCCCAACAGCTTAACTCGGTTATACTCAGACGACATCACTTCAAAACAATTTTAGACCATAGACAGCTCGGCTCAGATCAGATCAGAACATACTCAGCTCAATTCGGTTCTAAACAAGATCAAATCAGTTCGGTTTAATTCCCATAATTCTTATCAGTTTGTCAACTGGTTCTATGAGACTGATTAAATCATAAACCAACCAAGACTGAAGAGAACAATACCTTAGACAACTGATCCTGACAGGTTAACCAACATAGAGCAATTGGTTCTCATCAAAACATGGCTGAATCAAGAAGCTGAAGCTTACCGGTTTTACTCAACTAATTAAACTTGACTGGTTATCTCTCTTCAAGCTAACCACGAATTAACCTGATCAACACCACAAGAATCCATGGTTGGATTTATTCAGAATTTATCTCCAGTGTAGGCAAACCAACAAAACTTCTCACAGAAACTGATCCACAACCATCTTACCGATTAAAATCAAAGGCTGAAGAACATGGGTGATTCTCTACTTCAGGACGCCAAATCTTCAGCTCTTAAACACTCTAAAACTCACTGATTAAATTCACAGAAGGGTGAGAAAGGGTCGTCCATGCTCACTTCTCTTCTCTGATTTTTTTCTGAATTTTTGCATGAGTTTTTCTCACAGATTTTTTTCTTTTCTTTCTCTCTTTCTCTCTGAAATTTTCTCTGGTTTTTCTTGTGCAACAGGTCGTCCAGAAGAGAGAAGAAGGTATTTTATAGCATGAGGGGTTGCTTCAGCTGAGGGTTTACTTAAACCAAAGCAAGTTGCTGTCCTTTCCCTCCTTTGAAGAAAGATTATTTTGTTTTTATTAAACAAGCAACCAGCTTGTGACTTTCATTTGACTTTAGTGAAGCAAGCAAGCAGGTAGGTGCAGCTCATGTGACTGATTTACTGAGAAAGCAAGCAGAATAGCTGGTGAAGGTATTACACTGGTCGGAATTTCGTTAAGAAACTTAACGACAATTTCAGACAGTTTTCGACTAAAATTTCTCATCCTTCGAATCTGTCTTGCTTTCAACTAAGCTTGCCTAGCTTAAATAAAATTCGACCAACATTATTAACACTCTACCAGAACTATCAATGAGAGGCCTTTCGACCACAAGGTAGTCCCGTCGAGGTATTAATTCACCGGGTCGACTTTATTTTTAAATCTGATCGACCAACTCCAAACTGGTTGAGCGGAGTTTTTCTCGAACAAAAATTAACTGGCTCGTGAAGGTTATTACATTCTTCCCCCCTTAAAAGAATTCGTCCCCGAATTCTCATAACATAGCTGTACAGACTTTTACTCAACACTGGAGTCTCTGCAAGAAGTTTAAGATAACCAACTCTGAACTTATCCTCATCTGCGCATGTAAAAACAACTGATGGTTCCCCAAATACTGAACTTTTACAAATTTTTCCTTTTCTCCAATCTTCTGATATGGTGCTCACCTATCCGCAAAGGACCTTTAGGATAGCCTAAATAGGGTTACAAGTTTTCTGGTCTCAGCAGTTCTATCATACTGGGTCTGATATAAGATTACGCAAAATCGGCTCACCAATAGCATAACTAAAAGAAGTTCCGGTCAACATATAACCATTTCAACTCTGAACAACTCGGTACAGACCAAATAACAGATTTTCGGATTTCCCCAACTTTTCTAAAACAATTCTTTCTTTTCTGAGCAAACACTTTCACGATAACCAATTCTTCATCGCACATAACTTTCATATATTGCGGTCTACATACTTCCTTTGACATCGTTGAATCTCTGAATACCATTACTTCTGAAACCTTTCTATCTGCTTTCCTCCAGTTCAATAACATGGAAATATGGAACGTCAGGTGATGTGCCATACGTGAAGGTAACATCTTCAGTCTGGTCAATGTCAACTTGATTAACCGTGCAACAATCAAACAAGAACATGCACGATCAATCACGCTAACATGATTCAGACCAGGGGTGCCACTCTCAAATACACACACACACACACTTATTCCAGGAATGATTTCCCTTACAGTATTTCATACCCTTCTTATCTATCTGGGATACTCTTCAAAAACTTCTGAACGACTCAATCTCACTGAAGTTTCGCATATCCAAGTCTTGTTCTATTGCTTTCTGATTTCCTTCTTCTGTCTAGTAACTGAGGAATCAACAAGTCCGCCAATACCAAACTTGATTTACCAACGAAGTACTCTTGTATGATGACTTCACACTTTCTCTGTTAATATATCTTCTGATCTCTTAACAACTTGAGCATTCCCATATGCCTTATGGTTATACCTTTTTCCTTGCACTCTTCAATCTTCCTTGGGATATACTTCACATCTGCTTAATTTTAGGTTGAATTTGGGTTCCTTCTCCCACATCTCCACTTTATGAACTTGTACATGACACAGTCCTCATACTATTCTTCGAAATTCTCTTCACCCAGTTCCTTCTATGAATTCCTTAGCTTCTCATCCTTCAACTGAGTTCCTCAAATACGAATGAATAAGCCATCTTGATTTTCTGCTTGCAATCTTGAAGGTTCTCTATTCTCTCCAGACTGATATGAGCGAAGCTCCAACACTTAGTAGAATACCACTGCAGGCCAACGGTAACTGGTCTTCTCTCAAAGACTTCCTTCCCCAACAACATCCTAATTGAGCTCGATAACTAGATAGCCAATCTCACTCTAGATAGAAACAAACCGCTCTAATGGAAGTACTAAGGAATGGGGATGGGATACGAAGGCATACCATAACTCTAAATGGCAGCCAGTACTTCCACGAATAAGAACAGTGTACCTGAATTCACTAAAGTGAATCCTTCCTAAAACAATGACACTACCCGAAAACTACATCTATGTGTTGTTCCCGCATCAAACACAATATGGGCGGAAAATTCCGTCCATAGGCAAGGTCTCATATGACACCTTGATCACTCCTTCACTTATTTATTTAATCATTCATAAATTTTTAAAATGCACACAACACACAATGGGATAAGAAGCAAACCTGTGATTGGACCTTTTCAGAGGTTTTGACGGTCCAAGAAACTATAAAGTGTAGGCTCTACCCAAATAGCCAAACACTTAGTTAGTGACTAATGGTAAGGAAAGCGAACAAGTTTAACAAGCGGTACCCTAGGTATAGGTAAAAAGATCGGGTAACTTCATGGGCCATGGTAGGATAACCTCTGTACTCATTACTGGCACCACTGAAGCGCGAATGACGTAAGCGATCGAGGATTTTATATACTTGAACAATCATCACCTTACTCTCCTTGCTAGCCAAAACCAAAACAACTCAGGGTCCTCGGTCTTGATCTGATGAAACGTCCAACAAAAATTATCTCCATCGACTTTCTTGATTCATTACTTCAAACTGACCTTCTATCTGAATAGGTTGATAGTTAAATAATATGCATGACTTGGTAAACTTCTTCAGTAAAAACGGCTTCTATAGAATTCATGTGATCCTCCACAAACTCCTCATAGCTCTTAAGCTTTATAGTTTGGGTTACTCTGAGATTAATGGCTAAGTCACAATAGTACATCTTCATGATCTTTAACTCATCCTCCAAACCTTAATGGATGAATCAGATTAACTTGACTTCGAAATCTTGGCGGAAACATCTCACTGTGCGAACTCCATATCGGTCCCATGTTTTGGGTAGAAAACACTCCATCTTGAACTCTTGAAAGAAATCCGCCTAACTTGGACAAACATTTCCCAAATGATGCTTGACGCTTAATCACCAACTTACTGTATCATTCTTGATGATGTATGGTTCCATATCCTTCTTGCAATCTTCTGAACAATGGGCCACGTTAGTTGTTCTGCTCCTAGTGTTGCATTCGAAATCTTCCTCTATACAAAATCTACATCGAATGGTTTAGTACTTGTCGGTGTTGTCCCAACTTCTTTATCTTGTTCACAAACTTCAAGATGTCTTGTTGCAACGGAATGGTGCTGGTGTGTCCATCGTCTTGTACTACTACTGAACTATCTCCGCCACCAACGTTAAGCTTGAAACAAGTGCTGAATCAATCAGGCTTGTACGTCTCTGGTTCTGGTACGTTTGGGCATAAGCTGGATTGAAATGAGCAGCCGAAAGAATAAGTCATATGAAGTCGGATATTCTGAACCAGATCATCACCAACAACATCAACTTTGACTTCAATAAAACACGGGCCAAAGATGTAATTGATGTGTCAACTCTGTCTCATATATCTTTGAATATCGATATCCACACTAGAAATTGTAGGAACCGCAGGAAAGCATGATGATACCAACTCTGAGCATGATGGTAGCAAACCCGAGCACGTCGTTAGCTCACCCGAGCATGATGATAATGGATTGAAGCATGACCGGATTGAACCAAAACATGACGATAACAAACCGAATCATGACGGTAGAAAGCTCAATCATGACTGTAGGAATCTCGATCTTGACAGGATCAAAATTGGTAACTACACTCCACTCCGTCGAGCTTGTCTTGATGCATCTCGTATGAAATATAACAGTAAGGTAACTACCCATGACTATCTATCCTAAGATGAAGGAACCAGCCAGCACATCCTAATTATCCTTGCGACTCATTTTGACTCGAAAAACGTTTGAAACAAGTCCCATTCAAGCATCGTATAACCATGATCTGATACCACCTTTGTGACACCCCCGATCTTGTCTAAGTATAAGTTGACTCGACCAGCCCTCCAACAATCAAACAAGAACATGCACAGCCGATCACTCGTAACTGAAACCAAACCGAGAAGCCACAATGTGTACAAAAACGACTAACCCGAAGTTCCCGAAATAAATCCATGTACCTTAGGCCAACCACCTAAGTACACATATCCTATTAGGTACAACACGAGGCTTTACAATCTTAAGAGTAATACCCAACAGTTGGTTCGTCCGGACAAGGACTAATATCATTTGGAACCCGTACTTTAAAAACATTCTTTATACACTATATACTTATTTATTTAAAAGAATCTTACAAAATCTTATAGATTAACCTCGAGGTTTTCGGTCAAAAAACCTTATACATAAAGTATATCAAAACGACTGCAAGGATAATAAAACTACCGCTGTCTAATGCCGTTCCTTCCCGTTCTAGAGTAAAGGTCTCCCACCTACTGGTTACCTGCATATCAAATGAGTCATTAGTAACTAGTTTACTCAGTGAGTCTAATCCCACACCCAAACACATATCAATAGTATCCCGAGCAAGCGACACCATTTGAATGCAGTGGAATTATATTCCATAATTAATATAATTATAAGGCCTCTCAATCCATCCATGTGAATCTATCTTAAACATCACCTCCACGATACCCGCCAATCACTCATACTCTTAATATATATATATGCTAAACCCGGAAAACCACCAAGGCTAACCGAGCCTAACGGGGAATAAATATAACCATCATCTCCATCAGATATTCCAAGATAAAAAATCCAACGCTGCATGCAGTTACACGGCCTCCAGGGTGCGACCCCATCATCGTGTCTTCATGACCTTGATCCATATCGCAGGACCAATTCACGGCAATGCGGGACTTTCGGGAGAGTGAGTATACAATAAGACTTCACATGATTCACACTTATTAAGAGAATACTTATAAATTAGTACTTGAGAACAAGTACTAAGGCTCGGGATAACCTCAAAGAATTATTCTTATTAATTCTTAAGTATTTAAACTAGATAAATACTTCATATATAAATATAGATCAAGGGATAATACTTAATCAATCAACAATAATTACTCCTTAATTAATCTATGATTAATCCTTAATTAATCAATGATTATCCCTTAATTAATTCATGATTAATTCTTAATTAATCAACCATATTCAATATGCAATCATGCATACTCATTCATAATTCATTCATCATATATCTAGACTCACCTTTAAATCCATGAGATTGGCTAAGGAAGACTAGACTCGAGCTCAAGCTAATCACACTTGACTTCTGGATCACTCTCGGTTCAGAACCATCACAAGGATCCGGCTGATCCGAATACTCTCCTTGGCCATCTGAATTCAAAACATAACAGTTGGAACATAAGGTTCACTAGTCTGGTTCAAGAAGAAACTCAACTCAGTTCATAACATTTCAGTTCAGTTCTCTCATATCAGTTCGGTTTAAGACAGATTGATACCATGTTCAGCTCGGTTCAAGCTTTAACAATTTAACTCGGTTCAAATCAGCTTAGTTCATGCTCAGCTAACTCCGGTTCTAATCAGTTCCCAACAGCTTAACTCGGTTATACTCAGACGACATCAGTTCAAGACAATTTCAGACCATAGACAGCTCGGCTCAGATCAGATCAGAACATACTCAGCTCAATTCGGTTCTAAACAAGATCAAATCAGTTCGGTTTAATTCCCATAATTCTTATCAGTTCGTCTACTGGTTCTATGAGACTGATTAAATCATAAACCAACCAAGACTGAAGAGAACAAGACCTTAGACAACTGATCCTGACAGGTTAACCAACATACATCAATTGGTTCTCAACAAAACATTGCTGAATCAAGAAGCTGAAGCTTACCGGTTTTACTCAACTAATTAAACTTGACTGGTTGTTTCTCTTCAAGCTAACCACGAATTAACTTGATAAACACCACAAGAATCCATTGTTGGATTTATTCAGAATTTATCTCCAGTGTAGGCAAACCAACAAAACTTCTCATAGAAACTGATCCACAACCATCTTACCGATTAAAATCAAAGGCTGAAGAACATCGGTGATTCTCTACTTCGGGACGCCAAATCTTCAGCTGTTAAACACTCCAAAAGTCACTGATTAAATTTACAGAAGGGTGAGAAAGGGTCGTCCATGCTCACTTCTCTTCTCTGATTTTTTTCTGAATTTTTGCATGAGTTTTTCTCACAGATTTTTTTCTTTTCTTTCTCTCTTTCTCTCTGAAATTTTCTCTGGTTTTACTTGTGCAACAGGACGTCCAGAAGAGAGAAGAAGGTATTTTATAGCATGAGGGGTTGTTTCAGCTGAGGGTTTACTTAAACCAAAGCAAGTTGCTGTCCTTTCCCTCCTTTGAAGAAAGATTATTTTGTTTTTATTAAACAAGCAACCAGCTTGTGACTTTCATGTGACTTTAGTGAAGCAAGCAAGCAGGTAGGTGCAGCTCATGTGACTGATTTACTGAGAAAGCAAGCAGAATAGCTGGTGAAGGTATTAGACTGGTCGGAATTTTGTTAAGAAACTTAACGACAATTTCGGACAGTTTTCGACTAAAATTTCTCATCCTTCGAATCTCGTCTTGCTTTCAACTAAGCTTGCCTAGCTTAAAATAAATTCGACCAAAATTATTAACACTCTACCAGAACTATCAATGAGATGCGTTTCGACCACAAGACAATCCCGTCGAGGTATTAATTCACCGGGTCGACTTTATTTTTAAATCTGATCGACCAACTCCAAACTGGTCGAACGGAGTTTTTCTCGACCAAAAATTAACTAGCTCGTGAGGGTTATTACACTAGGTGTGGCCACTCTCAGTACCTGGTGGGTATCGCTTTCTACCGCTCGTGGCTGGTCACTATCGAGTTCCCGTGCTGCAATCTGCTTTCTGCAGAAAGCCACTATCAGTCTTAGAGGGCTGCTGGTGTGGGTGAAAACCCAAGTGCCAGACTTACGCTGTTTTCCACGTCTGGAGAAACATGATATTATTAAGGTGCTCCTGTACTTTTGCACTTGCTCAGTGGAAATTATACCTTGTGTCCCCTGTATTAATTTAGCACGTAGCGTTCTAATACAAGTACCTTTCACTTTTTTGGTATTTTAGTTTGGGACCCCGATATGCATGAGGCTATACAGGGGTTTTATGTAGTATTGATGGCATACTCGGGCTTGCGCAGACCCATTCCTACCTTATGTCTCATACCCATTTTGTTTTTGTGTGGTCGTGCCACTTATCAATGAGGGTTGGCCAGGATCAGAGGTCTCTTTGACCTGATCCAGCTCGTTTGCCCCTTTAAGTATTATGGTATTCGTATTCTCTCTTATAGTCGGAACTATTTTATTATATAGGCTTTGTCTGTAGACTTTCAGCGTACATATGAGTAGAAAAACATAATGCTTAAATAAAAGATAGAATAATTATATAGAAATCATGGTCCGGAGACCGTACAAGATATTAGCTTGCGAGATACCCCGGTGGTTAGGCCATGTTTTACCTCTTATTGCTGCGTGACCTGTGGGGTTCGACTTGCTTTTGAGACGAATGTCTTCGCTGGAGGGTTCCTTCATCCTTTGTAGGGTTATGCATCTTTTTGAATCTAGGGACCTCGTTTGGGAGTTGTTTCATGCCCCAGCCCTTGTGGATCTCTGTGTTGTTGACGTTCGGGGGCCACTGTCTCCTATCGATGGAGGTTTTCAGCGCTTCCATGAAGCATGTAGTCGCATTCATCAACTGGAGCAAATGTGTTCGGAGGTCTCCTATCTTTGCCTGGTGCCTGCTGGGAGCTCTCTTCTGAGGGGGGTTTTGTCGAGGTGTTCGTGCCCCACTCGTTTATCTGTGAGATCGCCGGTTGATAACTGTTGAAGCTTCTCGTTATCTTATCTATGTGAGGCGGAGGACAAGGGTCCTGTGGGGACCAGATTTTACGAGCAGGTGCAGCCTTGCAGATCTTTTGGGAGACCGCGACGTTAGCTCTCTGGAAGCTTTTTGGATGCAGGGTCCGGATTATGCAGAGGGTTCCTGAATTGCCCTTACTGTTGACCCCTGATTCCCGATTCCGCGGGATCTGAGGTCTCCTCTGTAATTGCTATAAGTCCTTGGTCTTCCCCTTTAAGGTGGTCTGGTAGCAGGACCAAGAATTCTCCTGGTCTCCTTTGATTGGTCTGATGCCCCAGGGTGTAGGGAACTTCACTATTTGATGGAGGGTTGAGGGGACTGCTCCCATGTCGTGAATCCAGGGTCGTCCTAAGATTATGTTGTATGCCGATTGGCAGTCCACGACCAGGAATTTGGTAGATAGGTTGATCCCTTCAGCATATACTGGCAGAACAACCTCCCAAGCGGTTTGCTTAACCTCGCCGCTGAACCCAATGAGTGGAGTTACTTTGCGCGTCAGGGTATTCTCCTCTAACCCTAGGTCTTGGTACGCCGTCAGGAAGATGATATTGCTGGAGGACCCGTTGTCTACTAGTATTCTTTTCACCAAACATTTCGCTATGGTGAGAGAGACAACTAGAGCGTCATGGTGGGGAGCTAATATCTTCTCTTGCTCCTTGGCTGTGAAGCTTATTTCGTCGGTACCTAGAAGTAGGCGTTTAGGTTGAGCAGTCTCCAGGCCGTGTTTACCATTACGGGTGCTCTTCTTTGCAGCTGCATTACTCACGCCACTTACTTCAGAGCCTCCTGAGATGACATGAATCACCCGGTCCTGGCGAGGTGGTGAGCTTGGTACGTCTCCTTTGGATTTCCCCAATGCTTCTTTGCTAAGATGAGCCGTGACTTTCTATGAAAGGAATTCTCGGGGATGCCCCTTTTGGAGCAGTTCGTTGACCTCGATCACGGCCAGTTTTGTGGCCGTGATCGCGATGGAAGTCGCACCAGAGTCCCGGGTTCCGGAATGAGTCAGGTGCTTTCATCTTTGGGGGCCACTTGACCTGTTGGCCCATTTGCCTCAGCGTGTTGACCAGCTCTGGTGTGGCTATTGAGAGATGGGAGATATCGGGTCAGGTAGATACATACATCCCCTCTTCTTTTTCTAATGGCCGGTATTGGAACCTGCTCCGGTTCCTGCTTTCGGAGTCCTTGGATCCCTTTTGGGAGGATCTTTCTTCTCGGTCTCCCCGGTATGATCGGGTGGACCTCTGATCCTGTTTGGTTTGAGCCTTGGCGTGGCTAGCGACGTCCTCTTCCCACTCCACCTGTGCCCACGCTCGGGATAGCACATCCTCCATGGTTTTGCAAGGGTACATGGTCAGCTCTTTGTAGAACCCTCCGTCTGGAAGTATGCCTCTCTTGAAGGCAGAGATTGCGGTAGGGATGCTGCATTCAGGGACTGCTACCTTCTCTTGATTGAAATGGGCTATGTAGTGGAGGATCTCCTACAGACCGTCTGAAGTCTTCTCCAGGCTCCTGCTACTCGCGAATTTTTCTACGAACTTGTCGCTCAGGCTGGCAAAGGAAGAGATGGACCTTGTAGGGAGATTGATATACCATTGGAAGGCGGGTCCAATCAGAGTGGAGCCGAACCCAATACACATGGTAGCTTCACGGGACTCCTTTGGGAGCGCAACCGCTAGCATCCTCTGTTTATATTGTGCAATATGATCGTCGGGGTCTTCGGTGCCATCGTACATCTTGATGCTGGGGAAGGAGAATTTCCAAGGCATCTTGACTGAGGCGATCTCCTCCCCGAAGGGAGTATCTGTGTATGAGTCGGGGTTTATGCGCCCTTGAGTAGCACACGGGACAAAACAAACATGCATGGCTTGATCTTGGAAAGCAGTAATGATATATGTTCATTGTTTGACTCATATCTTTCAAAAACCGAGTCCTCTACGCATGAAATCACTTGGATAATGTTCTCAACTCAACTACGGAGCTCCTCGAAGAAGAATCAGATCAAATGGAGTTCATATGTGGGAGTTATGCAATTTGCAAATCAAAAGACATTCAGTTCTCGCGAATTTGGGCCGTACCGCGAAGGAACCACTTGGTTCAGATGAACCTGGACGTTAGCCGAAGAGTCTCTTTGACCAGATCTGAGATCCAAGAGTTTTAATACATTGTCTTTAAATTTCTCATCTAGATTCGATTTACTAAGTTTGTATTTAATACATTCGTAAGTCTTTTTCTATTTCTCAAGTAGTATAAATATGTAAACATTTCTCATAATAAAATCAGTCAATGTTTGAGTTTATTTTTTGTTTTCTTCTTTTCTCTAGGTGAGAAAGAGACTTCTTTAGCTAGTTCATTGGTGTAAACCGGCTTGTTGATTTGGTGGTCAACCAATTCATCTTTGTTTGTTGTTTGATGGTTAGCTAATGCACTACATTCTTTCTTAGGTGGTTAGTCTTAGATCGTGGGTATATCAAGAGCCATTCCACATCTCTTGATGATCCTTTCAATCCATATCAGTTCCAGAAGTACTGTTTGCCTTCTCGGATCATATCCAACACCCAGTTAAAGTGAGAAATGTTCTGATTATGATTCCTTTGCTTATAAACCTTTTCCTTTTAATGTTACAGATTTGAGGATAAATCTTTTTGAAGAGGAAGGGAATGATGGGCCCTTGAGTAGCGCACCGGGCAAAATAGACATGCATCTGTTGATCATGGAAAGTAGTAATGATATATGTTCATTATTTGACTCATATCTTCCAAACGATGAGTCCTCTACGCATGAAATTACTTGGAGAATGTTTTCAACTCAACTACGGAGCTCCTCGAAGAAGAATCAGATTAAACGGAGTTCAGATGTGGGAGTTATGCAATTTGCAAATCAAGAGACATTCAGTTCTCGCAAATTTGGGCCGCACCGCGAAGGAACCACTTGGTTCATATGAACCTGGACGTTAGCCGAAGAGTCTCTTTGACCAGATCTGAGATCCAAGAGTTTTAATACATTGTCTTTAAATTTCTCATCTAGATTCGATTTACTAAGTTTGTCTTTAATACATTCGTAAGACTTTTCCTATTTCTCAAGTAGTATAAATATGTAAGCATTTCTCATAATAAAATCAGTCTAAGTTTGAATTTATTTTTGTTTTCTTCTATTCTCTGGTTGAGAGAGAGAGTTCTTTAGCTAGTTCATTGGTGTGAACCGGCTTGTTGATTTGGTGGTCAACCAATTCATCTTTGTTTGTTGTTTGGTGGTTAGCTAACGCACTACATTCTTTCTTAGGTGGTTAGTCTTAGATCGTGGGTATATTAAGAGCCATTCCGCATCTCTTGACGATTCTTTCTATCCATATCAGTTCCAGAAGCGCCGTTTGCCTTCTCGGATCATTTCCAACACCCAGTTAAAGTGATCCTTCCCGATTTAGGGCGTATCAAGTGGTATCAGAGCCACTTTGGCTGGTTTGTTTTCATTTCATCTTTTCATCTTCTCATCTCTCCACAATTTTCTTTTCTTATTTCTTGTTGGATCCGGGCTGTTCTTTTACTCCCTTGTGATCGCCAGTTATTAAAAAAAACGATAAAAAAAAGAAATAAAAAAGAGTAAAAGTTTTGGCTTGAATCACTTCTGAAGAGAAATCCAGGGGGAGTGGTGGAAGAGAAACCCTGCTGGCTGAAGAGAAACCCAGGCTTAAGACATTTAAGGCGGATCCATATCAAAATTCTCTTCATCTTTCTTTCTCATTTCTTTTCCCACAAAAGTTTGTTTTGGGTTATGATTGCTGAATTTTGACTGCCTATCATCCTTTGAACCAGTTGAAAGAACTCTTAGTGATCACCTAAAAATCGTGAGCTAAACAATTTGAGAGTGTGAGGATTTTTATTTGCTAACTCTTTTGTTAAGTGTTTTCAGGATGTTTGGACTTCTCAAGAAATCAAAAATACGACAAGATGTTTATTTTCCTTTTAAAATCGTGTTAGAAAAAGAGCAAATGATTTTTGGAAATGAGAAACACTTTGTTTCTACTAGGTTTGATTTTGTGCAGAATCAAAGAAACCAAAAGAAGAGACAAAACAGGTTCGATGATGATGAGAAGTGGATCAGAAGTTGTGATCGTCCCTTCACCAAAGCCAAGAGAAGCAACCGTGATGTGTTTGATCAGAATGAGCTGCAGACTTATGTCAGCTTGGAGAAGAAGTTGCATAAGGCAATTCATGCTATCCGGCAATTCAAAAAGAAGGAAAACACCAAAACTTCTCCTGCACCAAAACAGCAAAGTAATTTTTCTTCTCTTTCAAATTCTGATTTGAAAACTAATGTTTTGTCTTCAGATAAAAGCAAAGCTGTGAAACCCACAAGCAAAGCTCATTCTACCAGGGGCTTCAAATGCCATAGGATCGGTCATTATGCTAACAAGTGCCAAAACCAGAAACCGTTGGTGACTTTGGAGAATGAGAACGTTGAAACCGAGCTAGAAAAGGAAGAATTTTTAGACCCATTGTCAATTTTCGATGACTACACAAATGAGCCAATGGCAGGTTTGAAATCTTGTGAACATAAGGACTTATTTTCTTCTCAATCTGAATCAATTCCTGATGAATCTTGCTTGCAATTAACTGTTTTACAACCAGAGAATCCAAGTGGTTTTGAATTAATTTCTCAGTTTGAAAAGGATTCTGAAAACATTTTGAACAAGGATGAATTTTCTGGTCCTTTGAATGCTCTTGATATTGGTGCATATGACTTTGGTCTTGGAAGCTTTGTGTCAATGCAGGAAGGGTCAGATGAAGAACAAAACTGTGGTCATCAAGCAAACCAAGAAAGCTCTTATTCCATTCAAAAACCAGACCAAACTCAAGGTGAGCAATGTTATAATTATGATTCCTTTGCTTATAATCCTTTTCCTTTTAATGTTCCAGATTTGAGGACAAATCTTTTTGAAGAGGGAGGGAATGATGCACCCTTGAGTAGCGCACCGGGCAAAACAGACATGCATGGCTTGATCATGGAAAGCAGTAAAGATATATGTTCATTGTTTGACTCATATATTTCAAAAAACGAGTCCTCTACGCATGAAATTACTTGGAGAATGTTTTCAACTCAACTACGGAGCTCCTCGAAGAAGAATCAGATCAAACGGAGTTCAGATGTGGGAGTTATGCAATTTGCAAATCAGGAAACATTCAGTTCTCGCGAATTTGTGCCGTACCGCGAAGGAACCACTTGGTTCAGATGAACCTGGACGTTAGCCGAAGAGTCTCTTTGACCAGATCTGAGATCCAAGAGTTTTACTTTAAATTTTTCATCTAGATTCGATTTACTAAGTTTGTCTTTAATACATTCGTAAGTCTTTTTCTATTCCTCAAGTAGTGTAAATATGTAAACATTTTTCATAATAAAATCAGTCTAAGTTTAAGTTTATTTTTTTTTCTTCTTTTCTCTGGGTGAGAGAGAGTGTTCTTTAGCTAGTTCATTGGTGTGAACCGGCATGTTGATTTGGTGGTCAACCAATTCATCTTTGTTTGTTGTTTGGTGGTTAGCTAACACACTACATTCTTTCTTAGGTGGTTAGTCTTAGATCGTGGGTATATCAAGAGCCATTCCGCATCTCTTGACGATCCTTTCAATCCATATCAGTTCCAGAAGCGCTGTTTGCCTTCTCGGATCATATCCAACACCCAGTTAAAGTGATCCTTCCCGATTTAAGCCGTATCAGGGGTTCCTCCTCCGGATTGGGGGAGCTTGTGGAAACCAAAATTCGCACTATCGATTTCTTTTAAAATAATGAAACTAGGAAAATCCTAATTTCCCAGAGGACCTGGATATCTGCAAATTACCACACGTCAAGCAATCAGAACACGAGAATAACAACGATAAAGTATAAGAAATCGAAAAGAGAGCAAAGAAGATCTTATTCCGAATTTGCGTATGAGCGTTTACAACAAGGTATAAGCCTGGGCTCGAGAGCTGTCGGCGATATTTCTAGTTCTAGCAACCCTAAGACGGCTAAACCTAATTGAGTCGCAGCTCGAAATAACAAAAACGGAAAGTTGCCTAAATTGCTCTAAGTGCTAAGTTTGCTCTGAAAAAAGTCCCTCCTTCATGCTCTCGCCTAGGATTCCTTATATACTCGCTCCTAGGTCGGTTTATGCTTTTCCTCTTCTGCCCTTAAGCCGTCATAGCATAAAAATGGAATATCTCCATTTTTTCCGATCTTCGTAATTATTTTCAAAATTCCATATTTATCCGCGGAAACTTGACATTTATCTTTCCTTGCGAACCAAGCGTAAACCGTCTTACGGTTTACGGGCTTTTGGTTAAGAAATCGTAAGATGGGCTTCGAGTCGTGTCTTAGGTCCCTTTGGGCCGTTTTCCGACTCAAAACGTTTATCGCGACTTCTTTCGATAAAGAACGAACTTTCCGCGGTTTTTACCGCAAACTTTGATCGATGATTTAGAATGGCGGAAAACATGAACTGAGTTCGCTACGGTCTTCGGGAGATAGCATCGAAGGATAGACGAGAATGCATCGATTCGTGTCGTATTGACGTTTTGGAAGACCTCGGTCGCTACGTAGCGACCGAGCAAGACGGACTATCGGTCGGTACGTAGCGACCGAGCCTGGCTCAAGCTCGGTCGATACGTAGCGACCGAGTGGGACGGATGCTTGGTCGCTACGTAGCGACCGAGCAGTGTGCATGCTTGGTCGCTGCGTAGCGATCGTGCTTGGCTTGTCCGTGGTCCGATTGCTATACTCGAGCTCGTCCGTGGCTGGTTTTAGATACGTGTCCGTTGCCTTTGGTAAAGCCGGTATTTGATTCGATCGAGATTTGAACACGATTTTACCGCGAGATTCTTCGTAAAGATTTCTTTACGAAGATTACTTTTCGTAAATACGTTCATGCCGATTTTTACGGACTTTCAGACATTGATTCCGTCGTGACCGATTTTGACCTCAACAATCGAGGTGAAACAAGAGACGTTTCGATCGAGATTCGAAAGTGAACGCAAAGATGGAGGTAGGGCGAGCAGGAACAAGCAAGGAGTTTAATGATGAGTTTTACTTGTTTTTGTCGTCAAATCTCAACAGAAACTCCGATTGAGACGAAACGAAAAGCGTTTCGATGAGGATTCAAAGGAGAACGCAAAGGAGGACCCCTTTGAGGCCTGACAGGTTGCTATAGCGAGTGAAAGGGAGCCAAGACGAGTCCCACTTATTTTCGTCTTAAAATCTCAACGGAAACTCCAATTGAGATGAAACGAAAAGCGTTTCGATGAGGATTCAAAATAGAACCCAAAGGAGGACCTTTCTGAGGCCTTACCGGTCGGTACGTAGCGAGTGAAGGTCTGACAGGTCGCTACGTAGCGAGTGGAAGCGAGCCAAGAAGAGTCCTACTTGTTTTCGTCGTAAAATCTCAACGGAAACACCGATTGAGACGAAACGAAAAGCGTTTCAATGAGGATTCAAAAGAGAATCCAACGGAGGACCTTTCTGAGGCCTTACCGGTTGCCACGTAGCGATTGAAGGTCTGACAGGTTGCTACGTAGCGAGTGGAAGCGAGCCAAGAAGAGTTCTACTTGTTTTCGTCGTAAAATCTCAACGGAATCTCCGATTGAGACGAAACGAAAAGCGTTTCGATGAGGATTCAAAAGAGAAACCAACGGAGGACCTTTCTTAGGCCTTACAGGTCTCTACGAAGCGAGTGGAGAGTTGGCTTGAGCTCAGTCGCTACATAGCGACCGAGTCGTGTGCGTGCTCGGTCGCTACGTAGCGACCGAGCAGTGTGCGTGCTTGGTCGCTACGTAGCGACCGAGCAGTGTGCATGCTCGGTCGCTACGTAGCGACCGAGCGGTCTGCGTGCTCGGTCGCTACGTAGCGACCGAGCGGTCTGCGTGCTCGGTCGCTACGTGTGTGTACTCGGTCGCTACGTAGCGACCGAGCAGTATGCGTGCTCAGTCGCTACGTAGCGACCTAGCAGTGTGCGTGCTCGGTCGCTACGTAGCGACCGAGCTCTGTGCGTGCTCGGTCGCTACGTAGCGACCGAGCTCTGTGCGTGCTTGGTCGCTACGTAGCGACCGAGCTGTGTGCGTGCTTGGTCTCTACGCAGAGACCGAGCTGTGTGTGTGCTCGGTCGCTACGTAGAGACCGAGCAGTGTGCGTGCTCGGTCGCTACGTAGCGACCGAGCAGTGTGCGTGCTCGGTCGCTACGTAGCGATCTAGCAGTGTGCGTGCTCGGTCGCTACGTAGCGACCGAGCTGTGTGCGTGCTCGGTCGCTACGTGGCGACGGAGCTGTGTGCGTGCTCGGTCGCTACGTAGCGACCGAGCTGTGTGCGTGCTTGGTCGCTACGCATAGACCGAGCAGTGTGCGTGCTTGGTCGCTACGTAACGATCTAGTAGTGTGCGTGCTCGGTCGCTACGTAGCGACCGAGCAGTGTGCGTGCTCGGTCGCTACGTAGCGACCGAGCTGTGTGCGTGCTCAGTCTCTACGTAGCGACCGAGCTGTGTGCGTGCTCGGTCGCTACGTAGCGACCGAGCTGTGTGCGTGCTTGGTCGCTACGCATAGACCGAGCTGTGTGCGTGCTCGGTCGCTACGTGGCGACGGAGCTGTGTGCGTGCTCGGTCGCTACGTAGCGACCGAGCTGTGTGCGTGCTTGGTCGCTACGCATAGACCGAGCAGTGTGCGTGCTTGGTCGCTACGTAACGATCTAGTAGTGTGCGTGCTCGGTCGCTACGTAGCGACCGAGCTGTGTGCGTGCTCGGTCGCTACGTAGCGACCGAGCTGTGTGCGTGCTCGGTCGCTACGTAGCGACCGAGCTGTGCGTCTGCTCGGTCGCTACATAGCGACCAAGCTTGGCTAGAGTTCGATCGCCACGTAGCGATCGAGCTTTGTAATCGATTTGCAGCGCTTCGTTTTTCCGCGATTAATCTAGGGGTTTTCTGCGGTTTTTTGGGAAAACAAGTTTTACCATTCCGAAATGTTTTCGGAAAACTTGTTTTGGTAAAACCCTTACGCGTTGAGATTTCTTTTGTTCGTTAATGAGCCAAACTTACGGGGTTTGATAAGATTTATCGTTTCCCTTTATGTTTAGAAAGAGAAATCACGAGCTCATTTCATTGCACTTCCTGCGGTGAAAAGTCGCAGCAAGATTTTCAATTTTCTCAAGAACAGTGGCGTTTGCGTAGGCGTTGGCCATAGGCGCAGTTGCGGCTGGGGTTGTCTTTCCAGCGTTATTGCAAACTGCGATTTTGTCTTTTGTATTTCCAGACATTGTTTTGATCAAGCGTTTTGTGGCTGAGAGTTAGATTGATCCGTACCCCCCCCCCTCCTTCTAGCGCCAAACTGTGGGAACCGAAATTCGCACTGTCGATTTCCGTTTAAATAAGTAAACTAGGAAAACCCTAATATCTCAGAGGACCCGGATATCTGCTAATTACCACACGTCAAGCAATCAGAACATGAGAATAACAACGATAAAGTATAAGAAATCGAAAAGAGAGCAAAGAAGATTTTATTCCGAATGTGCGTATGAGCATTTACAACAAGGTATAAGCCTGGGCTCGAGAGCTGTCGGTGAGATTCCTAGTTCTAACAACCCTAAGACGGCTAAACCTAATTGAGTCGCAGCTCGAAATAATAAAAACGGAAAGTTTTCTAAATTGCTCTAAGTGCTAAGTTACGCTTTTCCTCTTCTGCCCTTAAGCCGTTATAGCATAAAAATGGAATATCTCCATTTTTTTCTGATCTTCGTAATTATCTTCAAAATTCCGTATTTATCCGCAGAAACTTGACATTGAACCAAGCGTAAACCGTCCTACGGTTTACATGCTTTTGGTTAAGAAATCGTAAGATGGGCCTCGAGTCGTGTCTTAGGTCCCTTTGGGCCGTTTTCTGACTCGAAACGTTTATCGCGACTTCTTTCGATAAAGAAAGAACTTTCCGCGGTTTTTACCGCAAAGTTTTATCGATGATTTAGAATGGCGGAAAACATCAACTGAGTCCGCTACGGTCTTCGGGAGATAGCATCGAAGGATAGACGAGAATGCATGGATTCGTGTCGTATCGACGTTTCAGAAGAGCTCGGTCGCTACGAAGCGACCGAGCGGGGCGGACGCTTGGTCGCTACGTAGCGACCAAGCCTGGCTCGAACTCGGTCGCTACGTAGCGACCGAGCAGTGTGCATGCTTGGTTGCTGCGTAGCGATCATGCTTGGCTTGTCCGTGGTCCGATTGCTATACTCGAGCTCGTCCGTGGCTGGTTTTAGATACGTGTCTGTTGCCTTTGGGACAGTCGGTATTTGATTCGATCGAGATTTGAATCCGATTTTACCGCGAGATTCTTCGTAAAGATTTCTTTACGAAGATTACTTTTCGTAAAAACGTTCATTCCAATTTTTACGGACTTTCAGACATTGATTCCGTCGTGACCGATTTTGACCCCAACAGAGCTACTCCTGGAAGACGTTGCACCATGGATTGCATGGCGTCGAACCTCTTGGAAAACATCTGCCTTAGATAGGCGGTTATGGAAGACTCGGCTACCGTCTTCTCGGGTTCTTCCTTCTCGGGTTCATGTTTGGAATCACTTTCCTCAAGGTCGTTGTAGAAACCCGTTAAAAAAAAAAGAAAAGAGTGGTCGAGTATCTTTGTGGTGGTCGAGTCGCGGGTGATAAGGATCGATCGAGAAGTTTTGAAGTACGAGGTGGGCGAAAAAGTGATCGTGAGTGAACTATGAGTCGAATAAGTTGCTCGACCATAGTTAGAAGATGTCTTAGATTGATGAGACATACATTTTGGAAGCATAACATTTTTGGAAGCACGACGGTTTAGAAGCTCGACATTTGTGAAGAATGACGTTTCTTCAGCACGAAGTTTTCCGCGAAACTTCGTATCAGCGGAATATTATTTTGAAGACATTGGAAGCATGACGGGACTTAAGCACGATGGGAAGCAAGCACGACGGGATCGAAGCACCACGGGAAAACCCGAAATTAGACAAAAACCCTAATTTCGGTATTATGCAAGTCTTCGATGAAGCTGAAGGATCGGGAAATATTTACCGCCAAGGTCAGACTTCAGATTGGAGTTTATTAAAAATATCAAACTCATCTGAACAGGAGAAGAAAAATATTCGGGATTAATCGCGGGTCAGAAATTTACCGGAAGAACCGAAATCAGGCCAATGGACCGAGAAGCTCGAGGTGGCTTGTTGCATGGGTTCAGAACGTGGTGTCAACTGTCCAGCAAGATGAGTGTCTACAGAAGCTCGAGGTGTCGCCGTTCATGTAAGCTGCACATGCAGCTTGACATGTAGAAGCACGAGGTGGATCGACCAAGCACGAGGTGCCTCCGCGCATGCAGTCGAAGCATGCGGCCAGCCATGTGTGTGAGGCTGTGGCGCCCTGCATGAGTTCTAGTCATGCAGACTGACATCTTGGAGGAGTGGTGGCGTCCTGCATGTGTCCATGTGGAGCACGAGGTGTCACCGTGCATGCGTCCGGAGCCATGCGGAGCGACACACATGTGGCCACCAACCTGAAGCTGATTGGCTGGTGTCTCCTATAAATACCCCACGATCCCTGCTCATTTCTTCACATCCAGACGTGTCCAAACCAAGTTAAAAACGTGAGAGAAAAGTAGAAAAAGAAAGCAAGTGATTCCGAGCTATTTCGAGAGTTTTAGAGAGTTTTCGAGATAAGTTCTCTATTGATTTCGAGTCATCGCCTTGGGAAGGTTCTGTCCAAATGAAGATCAATCAAGGGAAGATCAGTTCAGATGGGAAGTCAACGTGGCTAGGGAGAGAGAGATAAAGAAAGTGGTCGATCTAGAGTATGGTCGATTCTGAAGACCGATACTCCACCGAGAAGGCCAGTTCCGTCCAATCGATGATTCTATACGATTGCGACGCGGAAGCTCTGTCCATATCTATCCGTCCAGGCCAGTCATATTCTGTGATGGTCAAGTGGAGGTGCCGTCCGGAGTTAGTTCAGTTCCACGGTTTCAGATCAGTCGAAGTTATGCTCGATACTCCGCCGAGAAGTCCGAAGAACTGTCCAGAATCTAGAGGAGGTTCTGTCCGAGTCCAGATCAGTCCGTCCAGACCCGTTAGTGTCTTCATGATCAAGCCGAGGGTCTGTCCAAGTCAAGATCAGTTCAGTCCAGTCCAGTCAAGACGTCCATTGGGTTTTGGCCAAGTCCTCTTCGATCAACCAGCTGCTTATCGGCAAAGAACACTGTGAGTTATGATCAATTGATTGCTGACTTGTTTTCATGCAGGTTCCCGTTACTTGAAGCTAGATCATGGCAGGAGGCCGGGTCTAACTGAGTAACGGTTTGATTAGTTAATAGTTGAGTATTAGTTGATTGAGTTGATAGCATGCTTAGTTATTGCTTGGAAATCATAGTTGCATGCTAATGGTTAGGTTGATTGGTTAGTTAGCGAATGCTGAATGCTTGCTTGTTAATTAATGCTTGTTGATTGAGGTTAGTCAGCTCTTGGTAAGGGAGTGACTAACAGGTTGAGTTGTTTAGTGATGATATTGTTGTTATTGTTGTAGAGTTAGAGTGTGATGCCATATAGCTTGTGTGAAACCCACCATGCTAGGCATGTTTGAGGTGGATTAGTGTTTCCTCGACCTCGTACCCAGTGGGTTTAAGGAAACCCCTTATTCGCTGGATCGAGAATACTCAGAGAGACGGGGTCATGGCCTATGGCTGAGTGGTTACACGGACAGGGTAGTGACCGGCAGTGACCCAACTGTACTGGGGCTGTCTCGTGGTGACCCGACCGTACTGTGGGCAGCAATCGTCGTGTAACAACCGGCAGTGGCCCGACTGTACTGGGGCTGTCGCGCGGTGACCCGACTGTACTGTGGGCCGCGTTCGGTTGAAAGTTCCTTCTTCTGGCCTTTGTGGTAGGGAGATAGGATATTGCCGAGGATAGAGGAGGAACACTAAGTAACAAAGGGCCCTAGTTATAGTGTAGATAGTGTAGAGGGTTGTTGAACCCTAGATTTGGTTGAGTTTGAGTTTAAGTGGTTAGCTAGTCATTAGTGGTTATGATTTCATACCGTTAATTATCTAGCTATTATTATCTGCTGCGTATTTTTGATATTGCTTATCTATTGAATTATGTTGTTAGGTGAACCTCTCGCTTTAGAATTTTTTTGGGGTGGGATAGCGAGGGGTTGTATTTGTTAGTTGGGGATCATAATTCACTGAGTAACATTAGGTTACTCATCCAACTCCGTTGTCCTTTTTGCAGGTAGCTTAGGTAAGGATGATCGGATAGCTGGATGCTGGACGTTAGGACCGCCGGTGTAGATTTTCATGCCTTTGTAAACGGTATTGTGGAATTGTGTTTAGTTGACTCGATTTGGCATTAGGCCGGGACCGGTCTCGAATTGTATCAATGTATGGATATTTCTCGAATC
Organism: Brassica juncea; assembly: GCA_018703725.1. NCBI lineage: Eukaryota > Viridiplantae > Streptophyta > Magnoliopsida > Brassicales > Brassicaceae > Brassica > Brassica juncea. Next base: position 12,356,723 of record CM031927.1, read on the forward strand.
AATAAAGTAATTGTTTTATATGCGCTTCATGAGTACTATGATATTTGACTAGTCCGGTCTAACACAACGTTAGGTCGAGGTACGGGTTGAAAAGCCTTAGGCCTTGATCTAACGGAAAACGCTAACTCTAGGTACGGGTTGCAAAGCCTTATACCTTGACGCAGCGGGACGAGTTAGTGGATGAACTGGTCTAGGTCATGGAGTAAAGTTTGTGACTCTGACCGGATTGTCCCTAGCCCGTCACGTAGCGCTTCCGGGCCATGGTGTTGGGTTGGACGGTCAGTCATGTTCTTGTTTGATTGTTGGCTGGCCGGTTGGCCTTTCATCTCCAACCCTGGGTATTGAACGGTCGATCGGTCATGTTCTTGTTTGATTGTTGGCCGGTTGATCGACCATATGTCTAGGACGGTTCGGGGGTGTTACAGTCGTGGATCTGGTGATCCTCGATTCCTTCCCGTCTTGCCACGGTCGCCCCGGATCCAGGAGTCGCGTTATTGGTGCCTTCTCTGGTGTTGGGAGTGCTCAGGCTTCCCATAGGTCGAACCCGAGTGTTGAAGCGATGCTTCTTGTTGTTCGCCGTGTTGGGAGCTTTGTTCAGGTCTCGGAGTGCAGCGTTCTCCGTCTGTAGTTGGTTGAGTTTCTCGGCGCTTAACTCCAGCTGTTTGGAGTGTTCACCAAGTTTTTCCTTCAGGCTCTGAACCTCGGAGGAAAGCTCTGCATTTTCGGTTGTTTCTCGAGCCTTGTGCAAGTCGGTTACTTGGCTCTGCAGTCTGTCGATCTGTCGTTGAAGCTCGGCTTCTCTTGGGGTAAATTCTGATGGATTGTCTTGCTCATCCACCGCCATCGTCACGTAGCTTAGATTACTTCCCTCCTTCTAGCGCCAAACTGTTAGGGGATTTTTGTGTAGGCTCTTTTAGAGTACTACGGAACGCTGGATAAGCTGGTAAACCTCGAATGTTTGTGGTTACTTAGTAAGGGTTTTAGGATGTTTAAAGAGAATAACAATAGATTAGGCTTGAAGAGACGTATTATTAGATGAATAGGAAAGAACAAGGTATCGTTACAAGATGTTTTATAAGAACCCTAATTCTAGCCGTCTAACCCTAGTCTCTAAGCCTTGGAGAAGCCGATCCCTTGCTTGAGGGCTGTTGTCGCTCTTATATAGTCGTCTAGAAGTCGGTTTCATTAGGTTAAACTCTTCTATATTCGAAAATATGGAAGGTTTTCCTTGTCGAAAGTTTTCCATTTCTTGGAAGGGAGTAGGGTCCAGGGATCGGGCCCAGGGTTCCCTCTGGTGGGGACCCAGGGTACCCATTTACCTGGGATCCGGGAATCCGAGTCCAGCCTGGAGGCTGGGGGAAATAATGCCGGGATATTTTTTCCCAACAATCAGACCACTCTGAATGGAAAGAACAAGGTCTTATAACAATTACAGAGCAAACCTCCGGCTCATCACACCGAGGAACCGGAGGTAGAAGAAATGGATGAGGTGCCATTAACAAAAGGAGATCAGACCCGGCATCTCAAGATCGGCTCTAAGCTAACCGAAGGGTTGAGAAGAAGACAAATAGACTTCCTCAGGACTAACTCCGATTGCTTCGCTTGGCCCCATGCTGACATGCCTGGGATCGATCCGAAAATCATCATGCATAAGCTGCAGGTGGATCCCCTACACCAACCCGTCAGACAAAAGAGACTAAAGTTTTCTCCTGAGAGAGATGTGATCATCAACGATGAAGTCAAGAGCCTGCTCGACGCGGGGTTCATTCGTGAAGTGCAATATCCAGAGTGGCTATCCAACGTCGTCGTGGTCAAGAAAAAGAACGGTAAGTGGAGAGTCTGCATTGACTTCACAGACCTCAATAAATCCTGTCCAAAGGACCCCTTCCCGCTACCTCATATCGACAAGCTGGTGGACGCCACCGCGGGGCACCAGGTGATGAGCTTCATGGACGCGTTCTCCGTCAATAATCAGATACTCATGCATCCGGAAGACCTGGAGAAAACATCCTTCATGACGTCCAGAGGGATCTACTGCTATAAGGTTATGCCCTTCAGCCTAAAGAATGCAGGATCGACCTATCAGCGGCTGGTGAACATTATGTTCACGGACCAAATCTGGAGATCCATGGAGGTCTACATCGACGACATGCTGGTGAAATCCCTGGAAGCGGAAGACCACATATCTCACCTGCAACAAGCCTTCTCCACCGTAAGGAAATATAACATGAAGCTCAACCCGACTAAATGCTCATTCGGGGTCAACTCTGGCAAGTTCCTCGGGTACATTGTAACCCACCAGGGCATCGAGGCCAACCCGGAGCAAATCAGAGCCATCCACTCGGTCCCTTCCCCGAGAACATCAAGGAGGTTAAAAAGCTAATGGGAAGGATGGCATCCTTGAGCAGATTCATCTCTAGACTCTCCGACAAACCTCACGTCTTTTTCGGAACTCTCAAGAATCCAAAGATTTCCAGTGGACGGGAGAATGCGAATTCGCCCTCCAAGAGCTGGAATCGTATCTTACCACTCCTCCTCTCCTGTCCAAGCCACTATTCGGTGAAGTTTTTTCCTTAACACGCCGTGAGCGCCGTCTTAGTTCGCGAGGAGGAGAACATGCAGCTACCAATCTACCATGTAAGCAAGGCTCTTCTTGACCCGGAGACCCGCTACAGCCACCTCAAAAAGCTGGCCTTTGTTAGGAAAAAATACCCCGGTATCATTTCCTCTAGGCTCCGGGCAGGACCCAGGCCCCCGGGTCCCCGATAAAGGAACGCTCCATGTCCCCGCTAAAAGGAACCCTGGGACCAGTCCCATGGACCGACCTCCCTTCCAAGAAATGGAAGATTTCCGATAAGGAGAACCTTCCATATTTCCGAATATGGACGAGTTCAACCTAAATCAAACCGACTTCAAGGCGACTATATAAGGGCTCCTCAAGACTTAGAGATTAGAGTTAGGCGGCTAGAACTAGGGTCTATACACCGATCATAGTAGTTTCGGCTTGTTTACTCAATAATACATCTTCTTAAGTCTTTCTCTCTATTATTAATCTCAAATCCCCACAAAATACTTACAAACACATACATACTACCAGCTTATCCATCATTCTGTGGTACTCACAAAGATCCAACACAAAAAATCCCCTAACAGTTCGGCGCTAGAAGGAGCGGAGTAATCAAACTACGTGACGATGACGGTGGACGAGCATAACGAGCCATCCGATGATGCTCAAAGGCAGCTGAACTCCAGAAGCAAGTTGACGGCATGCAGAGCAAAATAACTGAGATGAATTGAACTTGGGAAGCAACCGAGGAAAACCCTAACCTCTCTTCAGAAGTCCAGAGTCTGAAGGAGAAACTCGACGAACAATCTAAACAGCTGGAGCAAAACGCCGAGAAGCTCAGCCAGTTGCAGTCAGAGAATACGGTCCTCTAGGATCAAAACCAAGCCCGTACCATGGCAAGCAATAAGAAGTGTCGTTTCAACACCCAGGTTCGACCCATGGGGAATCTGAATACTCCTAACTCCGGAGAAGGTGCGACCGATCCAGCTCCTGGGTCAGGCGTAGACGGGGCAAAGCGCGAAGGGGCCGAGAATCCTCAGATCCACAACCTGGAGGTGAGTGATTCCGAGCCAGAATCTGATAAGGAGACGCCTGAAAAGATATATGCGACAGAGTCCTCTATGACTGCCTATCTCGAGAAGATGTTCTCCAAGAGATTCGACGCCATGCAGTCCATGGTGGAACGCCTACCAGGAGTAGGTCCCCCAATCCGAAGGAGTAACCCGGACTCCTACACAGATACCCCCTTCGTGGAAGGAATCGCCTCGGTCGAGATGCCTAGGAAGTTTTCCTTCCCCAACATAAAGATGTACGACGGCACGGGCGACCCCGACTGTAACACCCCCGAACCGTCCTAAGCATAGGTCGACCCACCGGCCAACAATCAAACAAGAACATGACCGACGGACGACCCACACCAAGGGTTGGAGATGAAAGGCCAACCGGCCAGCCAACAATCAAACAAGAACATGACTGACCGTCCAACCCAACACCATGGTCCGGAAGCGCTACGTGACGGGCTAGGGACAATCCGGTCAGAGTCACAAACTTTACTCCACGACCTAGACCAGTTCATCCACTAACTCGTCCCGCTGCGTCAAGGCATAAGGCTTTGCAACCCGTACCTAGAGTTAGCGTTTTCCGTTAGATCAAGGCCTAAGGCTTTTCAACCCGTACCTCGACCTAACGTTGTGTTAGACCGGACTAGTCAAATATCAGAGTACTCATGAAGCGCATATAAAACAATTACTTTATTGATTCGAGAAATATCCATACATTGATATAATTCGAGACCGGTCCCGGCCTAATGCCAAATCGAGTCAACTAAACACAAATCCACAATACCGTTTACAAAAGGCATGAAAATCTACACCGGCGGTCCTAACGTTCAGCACCAAGCTATCCGATCATCCTTACCTAAAGCGACCTGCAAAAAGGACAACGGAGTTGGATGAGTAACCTAATGTTACTCAGTGAGCTGGCGGCCTCTACCCGCAACCTAGACTCTAACCCGGACAACCCAAAATAACAATCAATCTAGCCCTAGCATGCAATAAAAGATAAGGCTAAGCAAACCGTTACTAAGTTAGACTTGGCCTCCTGCCATGATCTAGCTTCAAGTAACGGGAACCTGCATAAAAACAAGTCAACAACCAATCCCTAGTTAACCATATATACGCCTGAGTTCAGTACTCATGTAGTGTTAGACACTTAGACTATAAACAAGAACATGATCGGCCTACCAATGATACCGCATTGCTTTAATATCCACCACCCTTCACAAGCAATCCCTCAAACACATACAGGCCAACGTCAGGCCTACAATAATCAAATACACACCAAGCCTAATCCGGTACCAAAGCCAGACTTAGGACTTAATGTCAGAACCTGCAAGCAAATCAATCAACCACAAACACAATCACAATAATAAGACTATGAGTAACTACGACTCGATCTAACTTGTAACACCGTATATCGGTGCTACACTAACTCAAGGGTTCCAAAACCCTCTACGACACTCTAACACAACACTCTAACCTGGGCCCTGGTGACTTTGTGTTCCTCCTCTCTATCGGCAATATCCTATCTCCCTACCACAAAGGCCAGAAGAAGGAACTTTCAACCGACCGCGGCCCACAGTCCTTCGGGTCACCGCGCGACAGCCCACAGTCCTTCGGGTCACTGCCACATTACACCGTCGTGTAATAACTCAGCCATAGGCCATGATCCCGTCTCTCTGAGTCTTCCCGATCCAACGAATAAGGGGTTTCCTTAAACCCGCTGGGTACGAGGCCGAGGAAACACTAATCACCCCTACACAAGCCTAGTATGGGCGGGTCACGCACATACTGTCGGCACACTCACACAACACAAACTCAATCTAGAACCTAACCTAAAGATAAAGTTCTAGATCCTAACTAGACACGACTCCACAAGACTAACCATAGTACCAGTAGTCCGGCCTATATGGCCTAAGACCCTTAGTACTAATAACTAAACAATAATATCAATACTAAACAAATAAATCAAACCGTTACCCAGATAGTCCAGCCTCCCGCTGAGAAACTATCTTCAAAGATAACGGGAACCTGCACTCAACAATATCAACACGCAAGAATAGAAAACATGATGCATCCTAACCTTAGTCCTAGTCAGGTTATCAACTCAGTCTTAATTCCATTCAACTCAGCTTAGCCCTTGCTAAACTGAGTCCGGTTCCATAAATAAAATAACCCTAAGGACTCTACTATTCAATAGTGTGATCATTCTAATCTATATGCAGACTCGATCTACCCTAAATTCCAAGTGGAATTCACACAAACCAACTCACAGTGTTCTAGGCGAGAAGCAGCTGGTTGATCGTAGAGGACTTGGCCAAAACCCAAGGGACGCCTTGACTGGACTGGACTGGACTGATCTTGACTTGGACATAACCTCGGCTTCATCATGAAGAAACTGACACGTCTGGACAGACTGATCTGGACAGAATCTCCTTTAGCTGCTGGACAGTTCTTCGGACATTTCGGCGGAGTATCGAGGAGAACTTCGACTGATCTGAACCCATGGAACTGAACTAATCTTGGACAGCACCTCCACTTGATTGTAGGAGAATATGACTGGCTTGGACGGATTGAATTGGACAGAGCTTCCGCGTCACAATCGTAGAGAATCGCCGATTGGACGGAACTGGCCTTCTCGGTGGAGTATCGGTCTTCAGAACTCAGCTACACTTTCTTTCTCTCTCTCTATAACCACGTTGACTTGCTTCCCATCTGAATTGATCTTCAATTGGTTGATCTTCAGTTTGCCAGAACCTTCCCTAGGCACTGACTTGAAATCAGTAGAGAAACGGATCTCGAAAACTCTCTAAAACTCTCGAAATAGCTCAGAACCTCTTACTTTCTTTTTCTACTTCTTTCTCTCTCTCTAACCCACTTTTTTAACTTGCTTTTGAAAGGTATGGATGAATGAAATGAGAAGGGGTCGTGGTCTTTATATAGGAGACACCAGCCAATCAGCTTCAGGTTGGTGGCAGCCCGTGTGTCGCTCCGCATGGCTCCGGACGCATGCACGGCGGCACCTCGTGCTCCACATGGCTGGCTGCATGTCCAGGACACATGCAGGACGCCACCACTCCTCCCAGATGTCAGGCTGCATGACTGGAGCTCATGCAAGGCGCCACACATCCTCACACATGTCGATCAGCATGCTTCGGTTCCATGCGTCGCGACATCTCGTGCTTGGCGATCCACCTCGTGCTTCTACATGTCAAGCTGCATGTGCAGCTTCCATGCACGGTGACACCTCGAGCTTCTCTTGACACTCAGCTGGTTAGACAGTTGCCACCACGTTCTTATCCCTTCTGATCAAGCCACCTCGAGCTTCTCGGTTCCTTTGCGCGATTTCGACCCTTCTTGTGAATTTCTGACCCGCGATCAATCCCGAATATTTTTCCGCTCCCATTCTGATTCTCTGAATATTTTTAATAAACTACAGATGATGTTTGATATCCTTTAAAAATATTTCCCGAGCCTCCGGCTTCCTCAAAGAATTTTGTAATACCGAAATTAGGGTTTTTGCCCAACTTCGGGTTTTCCCGTCGTGCTTCAATCCCGTCGTGCTTGCTTCCCGTCCTGCTTAATTCCCGTCCTGCTTCCGACTTATAATATCTTCAGAATAATATTTTACTGATACGAAGATATTCCAAGAAAACTTCGCGATGAAGAAACGTCAATCTTCAAAAACGTCGAGCTTCTAAACCGTCGTGCTTCAAAAATGTGATTCTTCCAAAACTGCCGTCTAATCAATCTAAGACATTTCTAACAATGGTAGAGCAGCTTATCTCAACTCATGCTTCACTCACGATTCATTCTTCGACCTTCTCGTACTTCAAATTTCCCGATCGATCTGTATTGCCCGCGACTCAACCAGAAAGTTGATTCTCGACCAATCTTCTATTTTCTTCGATCCATGTTAAGTCTTAAGTGATCAAAACTTAACATTCCTTCAATTGCTTTGATTCCCAAAAGCTCGGCTCTGGATTCTGACTTTTGCTCTCTCGACCATTTTATCCCAAAGGGCGGGTTATCACATTCTCCCCCCCTTAATAGAATTCGTCCTCGAATTCTTAGTTGCGCAATTGCTTAGCTTCACGAAATGTTCCTCCTTGATGTGTAGTGATGATGTTCAGCTTTTGAATAACTTCGTCTTGCGGTCTTGGTCATAAGATATGGTTCTTTGCTGGCTCCCCTTTCTCTCGGTTTCTTTAGGTCTCCATGAACACTTTGGATTTTGAACTTGCTCCACCTTGATAACAACTCCTCCATAACTCCTAGTTACATAACTTTGTCTTGATCACTAGATGTGCTTCTTTATCGGTTGGCCTTAGATATCTCCCCTTGATTTCTTCAGTCTTCTTCTAGATTTTCTGATTCTGAACTCGCTCCATCTTAATACATCTCCATGCATTTCCTCGGTCTTGAATCCTTTCATTTCTTCACTTCTTGATTTCTCATGCTTCACTTAATCTCAACTTGTCTTCATAACTCTTTACTTTGCTTGCCCATGTCCCTTTGTGTATACTGTCTAAAGTCGCCATAATCGTCTTCATATCTCTTCACTCTGCCTTTCACTGTCCCTTGAGTGTCCTTCCCAATGTCACCACAATCATCTTCATAAATCTTCACTTGAATGATCACTGCGTCTTCTTCTTAGTTTTTACTTTGCTGCCCAACTAATTTCCCATGATACGATCTTGCCAATCTGCGCCTCTGATTACTCCAACCATTTCCTCGATTTCTCATTTCCCAGATACTGATGAAGTCCTTTCCCAACGAAGTCTTGTTTCTTCCCATCTGTCCAGTCCATACCACAGCCCAGTTCTCTGAATCTGTCTCTCCTCTTTCGCTTCGGGTTTGGGTTTGGCCTCGAACTCCCTCCACTTTAAGGTTTTCATCCCTTAAAGTTCCGATCAACAAACACACTTACTCGCTGCAACTCAAAAGAACACCTCACACACAAGTTAGTAGACAACTAATCCCAATAGTCTACTAACAACAACCTAGCAATGCTAACCAGCAACCTAACAGTTCTACCCAAGCAACCTAGCAATTTTAGATTCCACTATCTTAATCCTAATTTCCTAAAACCACAAATCCTATCGCTGGACGTGACCGGTTTCCCTAATGCCTTTTGTGACTCAATTTGACTCGATAAATATTTAAAACCGATTAAATCATGAGTTCTGGAAGCATGGACGAAACCATGCTCTGATACCACCTCTGTAACACCCCCGAACCGTCCTAAGCATAGGTCGACCCACCGGCCAACAATCAAACAAGAACATGACCGACGGACGACCCACACCAAGGGTTGGAGATGAAAGGCCAACCGGCCAGCCAACAATCAAACAAGAACATGACTGACCGTCCAACCCAACACCATGGTCCGGAAGCGCTACGTGACGGGCTAGGGACAATCCGGTCAGAGTCACAAACTTTACTCCACGACCTAGACCAGTTCATCCACTAACTCGTCCCGCTGCGTCAAGGCATAAGGCTTTGCAACCCGTACCTAGAGTTAGCGTTTTCCGTTAGATCAAGGCCTAAGGCTTTTCAACCCGTACCTCGACCTAACGTTGTGTTAGACCGGACTAGTCAAATATCAGAGTACTCATGAAGCGCATATAAAACAATTACTTTATTGATTCGAGAAATATCCATACATTGATATAATTCGAGACCGGTCCCGGCCTAATGCCAAATCGAGTCAACTAAACACAAATCCACAATACCGTTTACAAAAGGCATGAAAATCTACACCGGCGGTCCTAACGTCCAGCACCAAGCTATCCGATCATCCTTACCTAAAGCAACCTGCAAAAAGGACAACGGAGTTGGATGAGTAACCTAATGTTACTCAGTGAGCTGGCGGCCTCTACCCGCAACCTAGACTCTAACCCGGACAACCCAAAATAACAATCAATCTAGCCCTAGCATGCAATAAAAGATAAGGCTAAGCAAACCGTTACTAAGTTAGACTTGGCCTCCTGCCATGATCTAGCTTCAAGTAACGGGAACCTGCATAAAAACAAGTCAACAACCAATCCCTAGTTAACCATATATACGCCTGAGTTCAGTACTCATGTAGTGTTAGACACTTAGACTATACAAGTATCACTAGTCGATCGACCAACAATCAAACAAGAACATGATCGGCCTACCAATGATACCGCATTGCTTTAATATCCACCACCCTTCACAAGCAATCCCTCAAACACATACAGGCCAACGTCAGGCCTACAATAATCAAATACACACCAAGCCTAATCCGGTACCAAAGCCAGACTTAGGACTTAATGTCAGAACCTGCAAGCAAATCAATCAACCACAAACACAATCACAATAATAAGACTATGAGTAACTACGACTCGATCTAACTTGTAACACCGTATATCGGTGCTACACTAACTCAAGGGTTCCAAAACCCTCTACGACACTCTAACACAACACTCTAACCTGGGCCCTGGTGACTTTGTGTTCCTCCTCTCTATCGGCAATATCCTATCTCCCTACCACAAAGGCCAGAAGAAGGAACTTTCAACCGACCGCAGCCCACAGTCCTTCGGGTCACCGCGCGACAGCCCACAGTCCTTCGGGTCACTGCCACATTACACCGTCGTGTAATAACTCAGCCATAGGCCATGATCCCGTCTCTCTGAGTCTTCCCGATCCAACGAATAAGGGGTTTCCTTAAACCCGCTGGGTACGAGGCCGAGGAAACACTAATCACCCCTACACAAGCCTAGTATGGGCGGGTCACGCACATACTGTCGGCACACTCACACAACACAAACTCAATCTAGAACCTAACCTAAAGATAAAGTTCTAGATCCTAACTAGACACGACTCCACAAGACTAACCATAGTACCAGTAGTCCGGCCTATATGGCCTAAGACCCTTAGTACTAATAACTAAACAATAATATCAATACTAAACAAATAAATCAAACCGTTACCCAGATAGTCCAGCCTCCCGCTGAGAAACTATCTTCAAAGATAACGGGAACCTGCACTCAACAATATCAACACGCAAGAATAGAAAACATGATGCATCCTAACCTTAGTCCTAGTCAGGTTATCAACTCAGTCTTAATTCCATTCAACTCAGCTTAGCCCTTGCTAAACTGAGTCCGGTTCCATAAATAAAATAACCCTAAGGACTCTACTATTCAATAGTGTGATCATTCTAATCTATATGCAGACTCGATCTACCCTAAATTCCAAGTGGAATTCACACAAACCAACTCACAGTGTTCTAGGCGAGAAGCAGCTGGTTGATCGTAGAGGACTTGGCCAAAACCCAAGGGACGCCTTGACTGGACTGGACTGATCTTGACTTGGACATAACCTCGGCTTCATCATGAAGAAACTGACACGTCTGGACAGACTGATCTGGACAGAATCTCCTTTAGCTGCTGGACAGTTCTTCGGACATTTCGGCGGAGTATCGAGGAGAACTTCGACTGATCTGAACCCATGGAACTGAACTAATCTTGGACAGCACCTCCACTTGATTGTAGGAGAATATGACTGGCTTGGACGGATTGAATTGGACAGAGCTTCCGCGTCACAATCGTAGAGAATCGCCGATTGGACGGAACTGGCCTTCTCGGTGGAGTATCGGTCTTCAGAACTCAGCTACACTTTCTTTCTCTCTCTCTCTAACCACGTTGACTTGCTTCCCATCTGAATTGATCTTCAATTGGTTGATCTTCAGTTGGCCAGAACCTTCCCTAGGCGCTGACTTGAAATCAGTAGAGAAACTGATCTCGAAAACTCTCTAAAACTCTCGAAATAGCTCAGAACCTCTTACTTTCTTTTTCTACTTCTTTCTCTCTCTCTAACCCACTTTTTTAACTTTCTTTTGAAAGGTATGGATGAATGAAATGAGAAGGGGTCGTGGTCTTTATATAGGAGACACCAGCCAATCAGCTTCAGGTTGGTGGCAGCCCGTGTGTCGCTCCGCATGGCTCCGGACGCATGCACGGCGGCACCTCGTGCTCCACATGGCTGGCTGCATGTCCAGGATACATGCAGGACGCCACCACTCCTCCCAGATGTCAGGCTGCATGACTGGAGCTCATGCAAGGCGCCACACATCCTCACACATGTCGATCAGCATGCTTCGGTTCCATGCGTCACGACATCTCGTGCTTGGCGATCCACCTCGTGCTTCTACATGTCAAGCTGCATGTGCAGCTTCCATGCACGGTGACACCTCGAGCTTCTCTTGACACTCAGCTGGTTAGACAGTTGCCACCACGTTCTTATCCCTTCTGATCAAGCCACCTCGAGCTTCTCGGTTCCTTTGCGCGATTTCGACCCTTCTTGTGAATTTCTGACCCGCGATCAATCCCGAATATTTTTCCGCTCCCATTCTGATTCTCTGAATATTTTTAATAAACTACAGATGATGTTTGATATCCTTTAAAAATATTTCCCGAGCCTCCGGCTTCCTCAAAGAATTTCGTAATACCGAAATTAGGGTTTTTGCCCAACTTCGGGTTTTCCCGTCGTGCTTCAATCCCGTCGTGCTTGCTTCCCGTCCTGCGTAATTCCCGTCCTGCTTCCGACTTATAATATCTTCAGAATAATATTTTACTGATACGAAGATATTCCGAGAAAACTTCGCGATGAAGAAACGTCAATCTTCAAAAACGTCGAGCTTCTAAACCGTCGTGCTTCAAAAATGTGATTCTTCCAAAACTGCCGTCTAATCAATCTAAGACATTTCTAACAATGGTAGAGCAGCTTATCTCAACTCATGCTTCACTCACGATTCATTCTTCGACCTTCTCGTACTTCAAATTTCCCGATCGATCTGTATTGCCCGCGACTCAACCAGAAAGTTGATTCTCGACCAATCTTCTATTTTCTTCGATCCATGTTAAGTCTTAAGTGATCAAAACTTAACATTCCTTCAATTGCTTTGATTTCCAAAAGCTCGGCTCTGGATTCTGACTTTTGCTCTCTCGACCATTTTATCCCAAAGGGCGGGTTATCACACCGACAATCATATCGCTCAATACAAACAATGGATGCTCGCGGTTGTGCTTCTAAAAGAATCCCGCGAGGCTACAATGTGCAAAGGCTTTGGCTCCACTCTGATAGGACCTGCCCTACAATGGTACATAACCCTACCCACCAAGTCCATATCTTCTTTTGCAAGCCTCAGCGACAAGTTTTTGGAGCAATTCACAAGTAGTAGGAGCCTGGAGAAGACTTCAGACGGTCTCTACGCGATTCTTCAGCAACGGGTAGAACCCCTGTGAGATTACATAGCCCGCTTCAACCAAGAAAAGGTGGCAGTTCCCGAGTGCAGCATTCCTACCGCGATCTCTACCTTCAAAAGGGGACTGCTTCCAGACGGGGGCCTCTACAAAGAACTAACCATGTATCCCTGCAAGAGCATGGAAGACATGTTATCCCGGTCCTGGGTGCGAGTGAAGTGGGAAGAACACGTCGCTAGCCGCGCTAAGGCCCAGCCGAAGCAGAACCAAAAGTTGGCCCGATCGGATCAAGGAAATCAGGCTGAAAGATCCTCCCAAAGAGCGAACAAGGAATCCGGGAACAGAGACCGGGGCAGGTTCCAGTACCGACCCCTGGAAAAGGAAGAAGGAATGTCGGTATCCATTTGGCTGACATCTGTTGGGGTCAAAAACGGTTACGACGAAGTTAATATCCAAACCTCCACAAATACAAGTGTGAATCTCTTTCCGCGACAGATTATGTCACGACACATGATCTCGAGATAAAACCTTGTTTGAGTTCCGGTTAGATCAAACACAAGCGGTCCCATGGTAACGAAAATGTATCTAAACCAGCCATGGATAGGTTAGAGTGTGACGGTCGGAATACGGACAAACCAAGCTCAGTCACTACGCAGCGACCAAACATGCACATTACCCGGTCGCTACGTAGCGACCGATCTCGAGCCATGCTCGGTCCCTACGTAGCGACCGAGCGCACATTCTGCTCGGTCGCTACGTAGCGACCAAGCTCAAGCCAAGATCAGTTGCTACGTAGCGATCGAGCGCGCGTCCCGCCGGGTCGCTATGTAGCGACCAAGGGCACGTCCCGCTTGGTCGCTACGTAGAGACCGGGCTCGAGTCAAGCTCGGTCGCTACATAGCGACTGAGTGCGCATCTCGCTCGGTCGCTACGTAGCGACCGAGTTTGCGTCCCACTCGTTCGCTATGTAGCGACCGATCTCGATCCAAGCTCGGTCGCTACATAGCGACCGGGCTCGAGCCAAGCCCGGTCGCTACTTAGCGACCGAGCGTGCGTTCTGTTCAGTCGCTATGTAGCGACCGAGCTCTTCCGAAACGTCGATACGACGTGAATCCATGCATTCTCGTCGACCCTTTAATGCTCTCTCCCGAAGACCGTAGCGAACCCATTTCATGTTTCTCGTCATTTGAAGTCATCAATCGAACTTTACGATAAAAAGCGCTAAAAGTGTGTTTTTATCGATAGAGGTCGTAATAAACGTTTCGACTCATAAAACGACCCAAAGAGATCTAACACATGACTCGAAGCCCACTTAGGATTTCTTAATCAAAAGCCCGTAAACCGTATGACGGTTTATGCTTGGTTCGCACGAAAAGATAAATGTTAAGTTTCCGCGGATAAATACTGTTGGGGTCAAAAACGGTCATGACGGAATTAACACCCGAAAATCCTCGGAAATCGTATTTCCGAAAAGATAGTAAAAGAAAAATATGATTTTCGTAAAAATTAACCAATACGAAGTTTTTACGAAGAAGTATTGATATACCTTGGATTTGACCCATTTTCATCCATGGTATATAAGTATTTTACTATTTATATATCTATGTTTTCTACTCTTCTAGGTGTGTTTTCAGGTTCAGGTGCATTTCGGAGTAAAGCTATGACTTTGGAGCATTTTGGAGCTTAAAGGATATTTCACCCGAGCTGACAACGTAGAGGTCGAGGAGAGGAAGAACAATCGATCGATGCGCATCAGTGTTGTCGGTTGATACCAGGAGATGCCTCGACAGATGAAGATTAATATCGATCGATGTACACAAGTACCATCGATCGATGTCGAGACATCAGACACGCGACATTTGGATTCAGCAGACTTAAAACCCAAGGCCAAGCCAAATTACCAAAATGCCTGACGAGTTTTTAACCTAGTAGATTATATACTGCCTAAGTGTTTTGACGACAGAAGACCTAGTTTTGTTACAAGTTTCATTTTGAGAGAGAGAAGAGAGTTTGGAGAGAAGATCACTTGTGATTAGAACTCCTTGTTTTCATTTCTTTTCATATATACTATGAGTTTCTATATCTTTATTGTTATGAATTGCTTTGCAATGTCTGAAAAGTTCAATTATTAGATTCATGGTTCAGATAGGTTTGTGGGATTAGCCCCAAACTATAGATCTGCCTTGTTGTGATATTCATGATAGATTTGTATTCATTGCTTGTTTTAGCCTTGCTAACTAGAACTTGATCATAGGATTGCATACTCAAGCACCCTTATTATCCCATCCTGACATCTATCTATCATATTAGGACTGCTAGAGAGGGCTAACTGCCAATTTAGTATCTTAATAGGGCATATCATACTCGCGCATAGGCCTGGCTAGAACCCGATGTCTTCAACTGACTATCGATCGACGTTGGCAACGGTGTATCAGTCGACATCTTAATAGACCATCGATCGACACTCTCTCGTTGTCGACATACTAACTGTTGAGACACGAGATCTAGTCTGTTAACCAGTGAAACATACGACAGCTGATCACTGAGTTAAGCGATTGAGCTCTAATATAACATGCATGCAACAATTAGGTATCTATAGGTATTATAATATCCAACACCTGAATAGTGGCCCTGCATCTAATATCATTTCCAATCAAGTTACATTTATTATTTACTCGCTTGTTACTATTGCTATTTCATTTAAACATTTGCAACCTTTAGAATTAATAAACACTAGATTTAATTGTTCCCTAGCTCCTTGTGGATTCGATCCCTAAGAAGTACATCTGAACCTCTTTTGATGAGAGTAACACTCCTTAGGGTAATTTGAGTGGTATCAAATTTGGCGCCGTTGGCGGGGAGCTTTGATCGCCATTAGATTTAGTTTTATTGATTCTTTTTCTTTTCTCTACCCCCTTTCTAATTATCTTTTTCTTGTCTTTTCAGGTGCATGCCCAGCGGTACCAGAAGCAACAAGGAGAAAGACTTGCTGTTCTCAGACGATTCTGCTCATTTGGAACGCACCATCCGTAGAGGTCAACGTTCCACATAGCTCGACGCAACCACTTCGTCGTCGATCGTTACGCCCAACCAACCGTTGACCAACACCAGACCATCATCGTCGATCGATCCCAATCGTTCGACAACGATCGATACTACACCGCGTACGTCGATCGATACCATGTCATCAAAAATGGTAAACATTATTATTCTAACACAGGATGAGAACAGAAACATGTATGACCAGGCCGGTCATCTGCGTAATGCAACAGGTCAGAAAATAGATGCTCAGGGGACTGTAATCCCTGATGCTGATGCTACAGGAGCTTCTCAACCTGTAGATGAGGACGCTCGATCGAAACCACTGGCCGACTACAATCGCCCAGATGAGTACTATTCCAACAGATCAGCTATTCGACTTCCGGAGATCCAAAAGCAGAATTTCAGTTGAAGCCTCAATACTACACTCTCGTGTCGCAGATACCCTACTCTGGGTTACCGCACGAGCATCCTATGGACCATTTGGAACGGTTCCAGGATCTAATCGCTGCTATTCGGATGGAAGGAGTCCCCGAAGATTACCTGCTGTGCAAGCTCTTCAGATACACGCTGAATAGAGAAGCGATGCACTGGCTTAGGCAGCAACCCACAGGATCTTTAACATCCTGGACCGACATCAAGAATGCTTTCTTACGAAACTTCTTCGATGAGGCGCGCGCTGAAGAACTTCAGAACAAAATTTCCACATTCTCGCAGAAGGCTGGAGAGTCCTTCAAAGATGCGTGGATTAGATTTAGGTTCTTCCAGCGAGACTGTCCACACCACGGATTTAACGAAGTGCAGCTGCTAAGCACTTTCTTCCGAGGTCTCGCCTTACAGTATCAAATGGCTTTTGATACGGCGAGTGAAGGAAACTTCACTACTCGGAATCCGTTGGAAGCTGTGAGACTTATCGAAAACCTTGCTAACAGCAGCAGCACCAAAAACACTTACTCTGAATGGAAGAAATCTGTAGCCTCTATCGGGAAGGAACAGATGGACGAAGTAAGAGCTAAGTTAGATGTGGTGCACGAGCTTCTTAGGAAGCAAGTCTGTTCAGCTGAAGGAGAAGTAGCAGATACGGAAGGAAAAGAAAATGTGAACTACATCGGAGGTACCGGATTCCAGAAATTTGTAAACCAGGGCGGAAACAGAAACTTCTTTGGAAATGGCCAAAGAAGTAACCAAAGTTCACAATTTCAAAAACCGTTCAACAACATCAAGAGCTACTCGAACTCCTACTACCAAAATCCACCACCCCAGACTCAGGAAAGCAAGATCGAAGAAATGCTTGATCGAGTACTGTTGGGACAACAACAAATCACCGTGGATTTCAACGGTAAGACAGACTCCGCCTACAACAAACTGAACACCAAAATCGAGACGTTAGGGACTCAGGTGAGAAAACTTGAAACCCAAGTAATTCAGACAGGGGAGACTATAAAGAGGCAAGAAGCTTTCGCTAGAGAGGCAGGAGCCGACAAAGGGAAACACCACGTAAATGCCATCATAGATGATGATTTCTGGCGAGTGCTGAGAAATGAAAAGCTCGAGGAAGGAGACTTCATAATCGAAACCTCCATGACTCTCGGCGGTTCTCAATGGTGTCGACCGATGTCGATGAACTCGCATCGATCGACAGACCATGATGAAGATCGATGGACGGATTACTCCAGTCATCAATCGACTTCGTCCGCTAAATCGACTGATTGCAATGCAGTTCGAATTCTAACTCATGAAGAATTCGCAGCTCAGCATCCTCACCCACCCTCACCTTTCTATGATAAAATCGATCGATCGGTTGAGCCAACCATCGATCGACAGAGTGAGTCCGATGTCGATCGTCACAACACACCTCCCATCGATCGACAAGCACCTCTGACATACCAAGTGCGGTTACCCTCAATCGATAATGATTACATCAACGAACTCAGACCACCACCTAAACCATTAGCTAACCCATCCAAACCAAAACCCAACCCTTTAAATAGTTCACCAGAATCAGTTCAAGAAGAACAAGAAGCTGAAGGGAGCAGGTTAAGGAAAAGAAAGGAGAAGTTCCTAAAAACCTTAAGAGGGAAGCTAACGATAAGGAGATAGATGGTTTCACTAAAAGAATCCTCTGAATCCCAATCGAAAAACCTTTTGATGAAGCTTACTTCACACACCGGTTGTGGATGTTCTTCAGAGAATCAAAGGTAACTGAGGAGGACATTAGGAGAATGTTTCATCAAGTCAGAGAAAAGATGAAACACATGATCACATTGACGAAGAAGAGTGATTCTGGGAAGTTTGCAATACCATGCGTAGTCAAGGGTGTTGAATTTCCTCCCTAGGATCATGGCAGACCAGCTTGGTTTGACCATCGAACATTCAACAGAATCCTTCACCTTCGTGGATCTTTCAGAGAAACGATCAGGAGGAATCATAAGAGATCTGGAGGTACAGATTGGTAATGCCCTTGTCCCTGTAGATTTTCATGTCCTAGACATCGAGCTTAACTGGAACTCTTCCCTTCTGCTTGGAAGATCTTTCCTAGCTACAGTAGGAGCTGTATGTGACATGAACAAAAACAAATTGTGTCTAACGCTCATAGACCCAAACATCCACTACGACCCCATCCGACCTAAGAGAAATGTCATTAATTCTGTGGATTACGGAAAAGAACTTGGCTTCATTGGTGCATGCCAATGTGGAGCAGAGTATGAATCAGAGTACGAAACAGAGTACTCGGAATCGATCGACACCCCAACCTTTCCATCGATCGATTCCAATGAGTTAACGGTGACCGATGACCACAACAACACGTCACTCGACGTAATGGACCCAGTTGACCATTTCGCTTCACCTAATCATTGTTACCAACATTTTGCCTTCCAACCTCCAAGCAAGAGAGGACATTATGATTATTCCTTAGGCAGTTGGGCAGACAGTGGTTTCCATGAAAGTTTTGCAGTTGACACTGTAATTACTTCACGTAATGAGAAACATACAAAGGAATACGATGAGGATTATTGGAAAGAACGTGCAATAGAAATGTCGTTGCAGGATGAAAGACTTGAAACACATAAGTTCACCAACACGTTTCCAACATCGTTCGACGCTGTGCACTTCACATCGGTCGATACCCACCCTCGTCCAGCAAAACAACCGCTCACATCGATCGACACTCACAAAGGAACATCGATCGATATTCGCGCCGCAGCGAAAATTCAGGAGCAGTAGAATATTCCCTCCCCAACTTGGTTTATAGATACCTATATAAATCGTTTTTCACCCCCGAAACCACCTACACACATCAGAGCAAACACACAAGCAAAAAAGATGAACACTCTTCCTTCTACATAAACAAAAAAATCCATGAAGAGCAATCATCTCAAGAACACAAGTTCTGCAGAAATTACTCTGCCATCGATCGATACAACTGTATCTACATCGATCAATACTACTCGAAACCCTAATCTTTCTATTTCTAAATTAAATGATTATGCAAACATTGATTACGGTTTTCTAACACCTGATGAATTTGGTATTTTCAGGGACCCAGATGGCAACGCACGTGCAATGGATGGAAGGATCTTACAAGTGTCCAGAGAGGACATAGCAGACATCCTTCAAGTAGCCAATGGACATGACAACCTATTCTCACAGCAACGTGGCACTCCAGACGTCATTCAAACATATCCTAACAAACTCGTAGGAGTCACCACAACAGAGATCAATCCAGATCTATCACGCCAACCAAAAGGGCAAGCATCGATTGACGGAACAACGGAGACATCGATCGACAGGGTAACACCAACGTCGATCGATAGAGTTGACCCGACGTCGATCGATAGACGGTATGAATTTGGGAACCGCGCTTTTGACATGTACGGAGCCAGAAAGTTCACTTGGGAACAAAGGGACGAGTATGGAGTCTACAGAGATGAGTGTGGACACGCACGAGGCGTAGCTGGTGAGATGATACCTGTCACAAAGGAAGACATCAGGAAATTACTGGAAAGAGCATCTCTTTTTGAAGAGAGCCACATTTGTCTTCCAGAACATGCCACTTCCTTCACACTCAAAAGACTGGCACCATAACTCTACACCAAAGATGAAATTAATGAGATGGTGTTTGGTATTTGTGGAGCTCAGGAGAAACTGGGAGAGGAGCTCAAAACATTGGTAGAAGATACACATCAGCCTTTGGATAGAGGCTACAATGAGATTTTCAGAAGTATGGCAGAAATGAGGACAGAAATTGAGAGTTTACGTCAGCAACTTGAGAAGGAAGCTACGACCTCAGCATCGATCGACGCAGCATATGCAACGTCGATCGATGTCAGTATTCCTACAGATCAGATCCCTGCAGAACCGCAATGTTTAACACAACACAGGGATGAATGGGAAGTCGCATACATCGACCCGAGGATAAAAGACGTTTACTGCCCTCTCAACAACAACGTGGACTGGCTAAGCACTAAAATCGAGCTACTACAGCAAGATCTGGACACCATTCGCAAGAAGGACCAACAACCAGCCACATCGATCGACATGTGTACCTTCACATCGCTCGACGCTAAAGTCTCATTGAATGAGAGGCTGAGGACTTACGAGGACATGCATGACCGCTTTATATCACCAGTCATGATAGATTTAAACAGATTGTCTAGTCAATTACTTCATGACCAAAGGGATATTAAGAACATTACTAATCAAAGTTTTTTGCAGGCAAAATTAGCATCGATCGACAGGCTACGAGAACCTTGGATCGATGGCAAGAAACCTGAGGAGTTACTTCCTTACACAACAGCATAAGTTGACAAGATCACATCCAAGATCTACACTGCTCTAGACACCATGGAGGAACGACTTGACAAACGCTGCGATGACAACTACTTTCCATTCGACAACAAAATCAGTAGACTAGACAGCCACGCAGAATGGCTACAGTAAGAAGTCAAAGCCATTCAGAAGCAACTCGCAGCTCAACATCATATATCAGCATCGATCGACAGGACACTAGCGAA
This sequence comes from Brassica juncea, assembly GCA_018703725.1. NCBI lineage: Eukaryota > Viridiplantae > Streptophyta > Magnoliopsida > Brassicales > Brassicaceae > Brassica > Brassica juncea. The sequence goes on from CM031927.1 coordinate 12,377,634, forward strand.
ATCGATCGATGGCAACTCGCCGAGATCGACCAACGAACACATAATCGCATCGATCGACGCCGAGTCTAGACCAATCGGTGAGCAGCTGATACACAAGACAGTAGAGTCAATGCAAAAGAAACTGACAGATCTTTCAGCATACGCCTATGACAACATAGGTTGGCACCAGGTCAGCATTGACAACGTTCAAGAAAGGCTACAGAACATCTCCAATGTACTTACGAAGATGGATGACAAATGGACAATAAATGATGAGGCCACAAGAAGTTTCATTGCATCTTGGTCCAGAATGTGCAGAGATGACGTGGATGCTTGCTTTCCAACAAGAAGTTGTTTCTCCACCCAATAGCCAATCACTACCACAGTCAAGCTAAATGACTATAACCAAGCGCTGAGTGGGAGGCAACCCACTATTAGGTATTTTACTTTGGTTTTATTAGCTAGCATTTCATTACTTTCGTTTTATTTCTTTCAGATTTAGGAGGTCCAAGTAGGAGGACCTGAATATCGACCGACGACGAGACGTCGACATCGTTCGACATAGACAACTACACCACGATCGATGTACCACTTACACATCGATCGATATCTAATCCGGTAAGATGTATCTTCCCTACTTGTTACATTTCGTACATCGTAAACTATTCATCATAACTCCGGCTGAGTTACACTGGGACAGTGTAATTTAAGTCTCGGAGGAGATTTACTGATATAATTTATTTTATTCTTATGTAAAAAGGAATTTAAATAAATTATGCTTAGCTATTGAAAATAAGGACTATAACCTTATATTGATTTAAACATGAATATCTAACCAATCTTTAGCACCATTTTAGATTTACTGATTGCAGATAGCACTAAAGATGCTAAAGCGGATCAACCTATCAACTACACACTTGCCTTGAACCGTATGAAGTAACCAAAGCTGATTTCCAACACTAAACCTGACATAACCGCTTGTCTTGGGGCTTGGTATACATGGGATCAGATTCTTCAGATAGGTCTGGAAGGTAACGCCTGATTTAGATTATTTATCACATTTTCTCTCTCTAAATTTCGACCCTAGATTAGTTAGTGAGTATATATAAATAATAAAAAATAAATAAAAAATAAATAAAAAATAAATAAAATAAGATCTATTGTTTAATTAGGATGAGTCTGAACAGGACTTGGTGGCTAAAACCATTAAGGCTTGATTCATAAAGACTCAAATAAAAGAGTTCGAAACGGGACTTGGAGGCAGCAATCTTCAAGGCTCGCTTTCGCAAAGAACTCTTGGATATAGGTCAAAAAGAAGTGAACAGAACTTGGTGGCAACCACCATTAAGTTTTGATTCATGGAAGTCTGTCAAATCTTGGTCACTGATCCTGCAATGGAAGCAGACTGTGACTCAAGAGAGGAATTTAGAGAGAGAGAAACTAGAAACTAACTTTTACCTGCAGCTCCGGATACCTGTCTGAAATCCTTGCATCATGTGATCGATACTCCCAAGGTAAAGCATTCACTTTATATTTATGCTAAGAAATGAAATCAGTAGAGGGGATGTCAGACGTGAATTGATGAGTTGTATTACGTTAGAAATGGTTGCTAAGCTAGGATATTGCATAGTGTGCTTTTGTGATTAGGACTTTTTAAATGTGGTTGCAAAATTGTTGAGGAAAAATTTCTATGCTTTAAAATCTTAAGTCCCCAATATTTTCAAACCTCTTTCAGAGAGACTGCCTGTATGTTTTTCTTGAGGACAAGCAAAAGGGTAAGTCTGGGGGAGTTGATATATCTTGGATTTGACCCATTTTTTATCCATGGTATATAAGAATTTTACTATATATATATATATCTATGTTTTCTACTCTTCTAGGTATGTTTTCAGGTTCAGGTGGATTTCAGAGTAAAGCTATGACTTTGGAGCATTTTGGAGCTTAAAGGACATTTCACCCGAGCTGACCACTTAGAGGTCGACGAGAGGAAGAATAATCGATCGATGCGCATTAGTGCTGACGATCGATATCAGGAAATGCCTCGACAGATGAAGATTAATATCGATCGATGTACACAAGTACCATCGATCGATGTCGAGACACCAGACGCGACATTTTGGATTCAGCAGACTTAAAAACCAAGGCCAAGCCAAATTACCAAAATGCCCTGACGAGTTTTTAACCTAGTAAAATATATACTGCCTAAGTGTTTTGACGGCAGGAGAGCTTTTCTAGACCTAGTTTTGTTACAAGTTTCATTTGGGAGAGAAGATCACTTGTGATTGGAACTCCTTGTTTCCATTTCTTTTCATCTATACTATGAGTTTCTATTCCTTTATTGTTATGAATTGCTTTGCTATGTCTGAGTAGTTCAACTGTTAGATCCAGGGTTCAGATAGGTTTGTGGGATTAGTCCCAAACTGTAGATCTGCCTTGTTGTGATATTCATGATAGATTTTTATTCATTGCTTGTTTTAGCCTTGCTAACTAGAACTTGATCATAGGATTGCATACTCAAGCACCCTTGTTATCCCATCCTGACATCTATATATCATATTAGGACTGCTAGAGAGGGCTAACCGCCAATTTAGCATCTTAGTAGGGCATTTCATACTCGCGCATAGGCCTGGCTAGAACCCGTCGATCGATGTCCTCAACTGACTATCGATCGACGTTGGAAAAGGTGTATCTGTAACACCCCCGAACAAGAACATGACCAATGGACCAACTTTCTACCAAGGTTTGGAAGCGTTACATGACGGGTTAAGGACAATCCAGCCATGATCACAAAGGGTGCAATTCGTGACTAGGCTAGACCATCCATTAACACGTCCCGTCAGATCGAGAGCCTAAGGCTTTTCAACCCGTACCCCCAATCTGACGTTGTGTTAGCTGGACAAGCTAATATCAGTAACAACAAGTCGTTTACACAAAACATCTATTTTATTTATCTTATATAATATATGGTTTGCAACACACAAAATATTATACAAGTAGTGGCTAGCCGAACGAGTAAAAATACATACTTATATTCTGAAAACGTCTTTAGCAAAAAGACGCAAACCTACACCAGCCGGCCTAACTTCCCGCGACCTCTAAGAGTACTACAGATCACCTGAAAACAATAAAGAGTGAGGGGTGAGTAATCTAGCATTACTCAGTGAGTTACAATCCTCAACTAACAAATACAACCCCTCGCTATCCCACCCCAAACAAAATCTAAAGCGAGAGGTTCACCTAATGACATAAGTAAATCAGAAATCAGCAGCAGAAAAATAATACGAGTAAAATATCGATACTATAATATAGTCTTTAAAATCGATATCAAAAGAAAATAGGGTTTACCAAATCCCTTTATACTATATATAACTAAGGCATGGTGACTTAGTGTTCCTCCACATCCTCGGCAATATCCTAACTTCCTACCACAAAGACCAGAAGAAAAGGAACATTAAACTGAACGCGGCCCACAGTACGTTCGGGTCACCGCGCGACAGCCCCAATACATTTAGGCCACTGCCGGTTGTCACATGACGATCACGGCCCACAGTACATTCGGGTCACCGTGAGACAGCCCCAGTACGTTCGGGCCACTGCCGATCACTACCCCGTCGTGCAACCACTCAGCCATAGGCCATGACCCCGTCTCTCTGAGTGTTCTCGACCCAGAGAATAATAAACCCGCCAAGTACGAGGTTGAGGAAACACTAAACACTCCTACAGATGCCTATACGGCTAAAATATAACTAATACTAAACCCGGTAATATAACCAAGGTTCCACGCAATACTCATAATCAACACAATCAATCATATTCTAGAATCTAGCATAAAGACTAATTCTAGAATACCTAACTAACCACAACCTAGCAATATTATCTAAGCAATCAACGTTCTCTAACTAACCAATCAACCTAACGATTAGCATGCTACTAAGATTCTCACGCAATAACTAAGCATGCTACTAACTAATCAACCTAACCATTACTACTAACTAAACAAACCGTTACTCAGTTTAGACCTGGCCTCCTGCCATGATTCAACTTCCAAGTAACAGGAACCTGCATGAAAACAAGTCAGCAATCAATTGATCATAACTCACAGTTTTTGGTTGACTCGTGGCCTTGACCCTGAACCCGTCTTCTGCAATCCAAACCCTTTCTTTAAACTTCACACGTAGACCCACGTCTGAACTGGTCTTCAGTTGAGCAGAACCTTCTTCAGATGCAGACTCAAATCGAGCAGAGTAACTGTTCTCGAAAACTCTCAGAAATTACCGAAAAAGGCTCTAAAATGATCAGAACTCTAACTTTCTTTCTTTGCTTTCTTTCTCACGTTTTTCTCTGAGTTTCAGGTGTGCTGGATGGTTTGAAATGGAAGGGGGTCGTTGGTATTTATAAGGAGCAGCAACCAATCAGATGCAGGCCGTGTGGCAGCCCGTGTGGCAGCCCGTGTGTCGCTTCGCATGGCTCTGAACTCGCTCTATCTTAATACACCTCCATGCATTTCCCTTGGTCTTGAATCTTTTTCTTTCTTTACTTCTTGGTTTCTCATGCTTTACTCATTCTCAACACGTTTTCTTCACTTGAATGATCACTGAATCGTCTGTCTGCTCTTATTCTGCCATAATGCTCATCTTCCTTTTCCAAAATTAATCTGAACTCTGTAGTTTCAACGACCAATCTATTCCACTGATCACCTCGTACCCTTCCAAAGGCACGACCGAAAAATCTGCGACTATTATTTCCCTTAATAACCAATTGAATTTTCTGGATACACTGATCGACTTCAAGGGTTCGGTATGCAGCGGTCAGGACTGCCACGTTCATCCTGTCAACCACAAAACAATCCACAAACTGGGCAGCTACATCGGGAGCACATACCTATATGTTTCTTCCGAGTCGAACAATACATGTGTGGGTTTACCAACAACATGTAAGGTTCCTGCCACAGTATCTCAAACAACAAAATCAATTCAAAATACTAAACTAATCCTCAAACAATCTAAACGCGCAACCTAGCAATCAATCTATCTAACCTAACCGAGACACTAACCAAATTCATAACAACTAAATCCTATGCAAATAAAAGAGGAGGTTAAGTACCCACAATACCTGACACAGGACCCTTAGACGGTCCTGCCCTACCAAGGTTTTCTATACCTAAGGCATAAACCCTACCTCCTAGGTTTTGCCTCTTTGGTGCTGGCTCAATTGCTGGACGGCTAGGAGGAGCTCGGATCGCGAGAGGGGTCACAGGGTTTTGCTTTTTCTCTGGACATGCTGTAGCAAAATGGCCCTTCTTACCGCAGAAGTAACAAAAGACATTTGGCATCTCTGATGATGAAAAACATTGCTGATTGTTGGGACAAAACCTTGAAATATGTCCCGGTTGTCCACATATGTAACATACTCCGGAGTTACCCTGATAACTGACTTGACCACCAAATGCTTCCCTTTTTCCTTTCTTAAATCGCTGACCATTATTGTGATTATGCTTCTCTTCATGGTTAGACTTGGTGTGTTCTTCAAATTTATGTGTTGCCTTCTTTTCAGCCTCAACTACTGTCTCAACATTAACGGCCTTCTCTACTAGATCAGATAAGCTATAGAAGTTACTTCCAAGCTCCGGTTTTAATCCGTACATAAAGTTACGGATCATAGTTCCTTCATCTTCACGCCCATCAAAAACGTGTCGCCTTAATCTGGTAAACTCAGAATCATAATCCCTTACTGACCTATCTCCTTGAACTAAGTTCATGAACTTGCGCTCCAGCCGATGCTTTGCTTCTGGGGGAAAGTACTTCTTCTCAAACTCTCTCTTGAAAGATTGCCATGTTATGATGGTATGACCACGCTGCCTGTCTATGCTATCCCACCATCCTGTTGCGTCCCCTTCCAAATAGTATACAGCAATTTTCTTCTTGTATTCCTCCGGACACACCATAGCTTCAAAATTCTTTTCCATCATTGAAATCCACTTGTCGGCTTCAATTGGATCTGATCCTCCTTCATATTTGTAAGATCCAATGTTCTTCATGGTAGTTAACAGCTTGGAAACTTCAGAGGTTGGGGTTCGTGTGGGCTGGTTACTAAGTGCTCGGGTCATCACATCATGTAGAAGCTTCAAGGTGTTTTCTGCTCCTTGATCTTGTGGTCTTTCTGTGGATTGGTTCTGATCTGGCCGTGGGTTTGATTGAGTGTATTGGCCATGTTGAGGTCTCTCATCTTGATTATAACTTGGACTATTGTTTGACAAACTGCCTTCCCTCATCACTCTTGTCTGGTTACCGTACACAAGAAAAGATCTTGTCCTCTCAAGACCCCTATCGTAACCAAACATCTCACTGATGCCATTTCCATTATCCCGGTCTGATCGGTAGCCCAGTCCTCTCCCTGTCGAAACCCTACCCTCTCCCCCTATCTGATCTCGTCCATCATCACCAGTCCCGCGATTAGCCATCTGCACACAACTAAAAGGGTAAGTCCTATTCCTATTAAACTTACTACGGGAAGTGGCTGGTTTCCTAAAGCATCTCTTTGCGACTCCTTTGACTCGATAAAATCGATAAAAAGCACTTGTGTCACGCATGGACGAAACCACGCTCTGATACCACCTCTGTAACACCCCCGAACCATTTTAGGTATAGGTCGAACCACCGGCCAACAATCAAACAAGAACATGACCAATGGACCAACTTTCTACCAAGGTCTGGACGGATTACTCCAGTCATCAATCGACTTCGTCCGCTAAATCGACTGATTGCAATGCAGTTCGAATTCTAACTCATGAAGAATTCGCATCTCAGCATCCTCACCCACCCTCCCCTTTCTATGATAAAATCGATCGATCGGTTGAGCCAACCATCGATCGACAGAGTGAGTCCGACGTCGATCGTCACAACACACCTCCCATCGATCGACAGGCACCTCTGACATACCAAGTGCGGTTACCCTCAATCGATAATGATTACATCAACGAACTCAGACCACCACCTAAACCATTAGCTAACCCATCCGAACCAAAACCCAACCCTTTAAATAGTTCACCAGAATCAGTTCAAGAAGAACAAGAAGCTGAAGGGAGAAGGTTAAGGAAAAGAAAGGAGAAGTTCCTAAAAACCTTAAGAGGGAAGCTAACGATAAGGAGATAGATGGTTTCACTAAAAGAATCCTCAGAATCCCAATCGAAAAACCTTTTGATGAAGCTTACTTCACACACCGGTTGTGGATGTTCTTCAGAGAAACAAAGGTAACTGAGAAGGACATTAGGAGAATGTTTCATCAAGTCAGAGAAAAGATGATACACATGATCACATTGACGAAGAAGAGTGATTCTGGGAAGTTTGCAATACCATGCGTAGTCAAGGGTGTTGAATTTCCTCCCTAGGATCATGGCAGACCAGCTTGGTTTGACCATCGAACACTCAACAGAATCCTTCACCTTCGTGGATCTTTCAGAGAAACGATCAGGAGGAATCATAAGAGATCTGGAGGTACAGATTGGTAATGCCCTTGTCCCTGTAGATTTTCATGTCCTAGACATCGAGCTTAACTGGAACTCTTCCCTTCTGCTTGGAAGATCTTTCCTAGCTACAATAGGAGCTGTATGTGACATGAACAAAAACAAATTGTGTCTAACGCTCATAGACCCAAACATCCACTACGACCCCATCCAACCTAAGAGAAAGGTCATTAATTCTGTGGATTACGGAAAAGAACTTGGCTTCATTGGTGCATGCCATTGTGGAGCAGAGTATGAATCAGAGTACAAAACAGAGTACTCGGAATCGATCGACACCCCAACCTTTCCATCGATCGATTCCAATGAGTTAACGGTGACCGATGACCACAACAACACGTCACTCGACGTAATGGACCCAGTTGACCATTTCGCTTCACCTAATCATTGTTACCAACATTTTGCCTTCCAACCTCCAAGCAAGAGAGGACATTATGATTATTCCTTAGGCAGTTGGGCAGACAGTGGTTTCCATGAAAGTTTTGCAGTTGACACTGTAATTACTTCACGTAATGAGAAACATACAGAGGAATACGATGAGGATTATTGGAAAGAACGTGCAATAGAAATGTCTTTGCAGGATGAAAGACTTGAAACACATAAGTTCACCAACACGTTTCCAACATCGTTCGACGCTGTGCACTTCACATCGGTCGATACCCACCCTCGTCCAGCAAAACAACCGCTCACATCGATCGACACTCACAAAGGAACATCGATCGATATTCGCGCCGCAGCAAAAATTCAGGAGCAGGAGAATATTCCCTCCCCAACTTGGTTTATAGATACCTATATAAATCGTTTTGCACCCCCGAAACCACCTACACACATCAGAGCAAACACACAAGCAAAAAAGATGAACACTCTTCCTTCTACATCAACAAAAAAATCCATGAAGAGCAATCATCTCAAGAACACAAGTTCTGCAGAAATTACTCTGCCATCGATCGATACAACTGTATCTACATCGATCAATACTACTCGAAACCCTAATCTTTCTATTTCTAAATTAAATGATTATGCAAACATTGATTACGGTTTTCTAACACCTGATGAATTTGGTATTTTCAGGGACCCAGATGGCAACGCACGTGCAATGGATGGAAGGATCTTACAAGTGTCCAGAGAGGACATAGCAGACATCCTTCAAGTAACCAATGGACATGACAACCTATTCTCACAGCAACGTGGCACTCCAGACGTCATTCAAACATATCCTAACAAACTCGTAGGAGTCACCACAACAGAGATCAATCCAGATTTATCACGCCAACCAAAAGGGCAAGCATCGATTGACGGAACAACGGAGACATCGATCGACAGGGTAACACCAACGTCGATCGATAGAGTTGACCCGACGTCGATCGATAGACGGTATGAATTTGGGAACCGCGCTTTTGACATGTACGGAGCCAGAAAGTTCACTTGGGAACAAAGGGACGAGTATGGAGTCTACAGAGATGAGTGTGGACACGCACGAGGCGTAGCTGGTGAGATGATACCTGTCACAAAGGAAGACATCAGGAAATTACTGGAAAGAGCATCTCTTTTTGAAGAGAGCCACATCTGTCTTCCAGAACATGCCACTTCCTTCACACTCAAAAGACTGGCACCATAACTCTACACCAAAGATGAAATTAATGAGATGGTGTTTGGTATTTATGGAGCTCAGGAGAAACTGGGAGAGGAGCTCAAAACATTGGTAGAAGATACACATCAGCCTTTGGATAGAGGCTACAATGAGCTTTTCAGAAGTATGGCAGAAATGAGGACAGAAATTGAGAGTTTACGTCAGCAACTTGAGAAGGAAGCTACGACCTCAGCATCGATCGACGCAGCATATGCAACGTCGATCGATGTCAGTATTCCTACAGCTCAGATCCCTGCAGAACCGCAATGTTTAACACAACACAGGGATGAATGGGAAGTCGCATACATCGACCCGAGGATAAAAGACGTTTACTGCCCTCTCAACAACAACGTGGACTGGCTAAGCACTAAAATCGAGCTACTACAGCAAGATCTGGACACCATTCGCAAGAAGGACCAACAACCAGCCACATCGATCGACATGTGTACCTTCACATCGCTCGACGCTAAAGTCTCATTGAATGAGAGGCTGAGGACTTACGAGGACATGCATGACCGCTTTATATCACCAGTCATGATAGATTTAAACAGATTGTCTAGTCAATTACTTCATGACCAAAGGGATATTGAGAACATTACTAATCAAAGTTTTTTGCAGGCAAAATTAGCATCGATCGACAGGCTACGAGGACCTTGGATCGATGGCAAGAAACCTGTGGAGTTACTTCCTTACACAACAGCATAAGTTGACAAGATCACATCCAAGATCTACACTGCTCTAGACACCATGGAGGAACGACTTGACAAACGCTGCGATGACAACTACTTTCCATTCGACAACAACATCAGTAGACTAGACAGCCACGCAGAATGGCTACAGTAAGAAGTCAAAGCCATTCAGAAGCAACTCGCAGCTCAACATCGATCGACAGGACACTAGGAAAATCGATCGATGGCAACTCGCCGAGATCGACCAACGAACACATAATCGCATCGATCGACGCCGAGTCTACACCAATCGGTGAGCAGCTGATACACAAGACAGTAGAGTCAATGCAAAAGGAACTGACAGATCTTTCAGCATACGCCTATGACAACATAGGTTGGCACCAGGTCAGCATTGACAACGTTCAAGAAAGGCTACAGAACATCTCCAATGTACTTAGGAAGATGGATGACAAATGGACAAGAAATGATGAGGCCACAAGAAGTTTCATTGCATCTTGGTCCAGAATGTGCAGAGATGACGTCGATGCTTGCTTTCCAACAAGAAGTTGTTTCTCCACCCAATAGCCAATCACTACCACAGTCAAGCTAAATGACTATAACCAAGCGCTGAGTGGGAGGCAACCCACTATTAGGTATTTTACTTTGGTTTTATTAGCTAGCATTTCATTACTTTCGTTTTATTTCTTTCAGATTTAGGAGGTCCAAGTAGGAGGACCTAAATATCGACCGACGACGAGACGTTGACATCGTTCGACATAGACAACTACACCACGATCGATGTACCACTTACACATCGATCGATATCTAATCCGGTAAGATGTATCTTCCCTACTTGTTACATTTCGTACATCGTAAACTATTCATCATAACTCCGGCTGAGTTACACTGGGACAGTGTAATTTAAGTCTCGGAGGAGATTTACTGATATAATTTATTTTATTCTTATGTAAAAAGGAATTTAAATAAATTATGCTTAGCTATTGAAAATAAGGACTATAACCTTATATTGATTTAAACATGAATATCTAACCAATCTTTAGCACCATTTTAGATTTACTGATTGCAGATAGCACTAAAGATGCTAAAGCGGATCAACCTATCAACTACACACTTGCCTTGAACCGTATGAAGTAACCAAAGCTGATTTCTAACACTAAACCTGACATAACCGCTTGTCTTGGGGCTTGGTATACATGGGATCAGATTCTTCAGATAGGTCTGGAAGGTAACGCCTGATTTAGATTATTTATCACATTTTCTCTCTCTAAATTTCGACCCTAGATTAGTTAGTGAGTATATAAAAAATAAATAAAAAATAAATAAAAAATAAATAAAATAAGATCTATTGTCTAATTAGGATGAGTCTGAACAGGACTTGGTGGCTAAAACCATTAAGGCTTGATTCATAAAGACTCAAATAAAAGAGTTCGAAACGGGACTTGGAGGCGGCAATCTTCAAGGCTCGCTTTCGCAAAGAACTCTTGGATATAGGTCAAAAAGAAGTGAACAGAACTTGGTGGCAACCACCATTAAGTTTTGATTCATGGAAGTCTGTCAAATCTTGGTCACTGATCCTGCAATGGAAGCAGACTGTGACTCAAGAGAGGAATTTAGAGAGAGAGAAACTAGAAACTAACTTTTACCTGCAGCTCCGGATACCTGTCTGAAATCCTTGCATCATGTGATCGATACTCCCAAGGTAAAGCATTCACTTTATATTTATGCTTAGAAATGAAATCAGTAGAGGGGATGTCAGACGTGAATTGATGAGTTGTGTTACGTTAGAAATGGTTGCTAAGTTAGGATATTGCATAGTGTGCTTTTGTGATTAGGACTTTTTAAATGTGGTTGCAAAATTGTTGAGGAAAGATTTCTATGCTTTAAAATCTTAAGTCCCCAATATTTTCCAACCTCTTTCAGAGAGACTGCCTGTATGTTTTGCTTGAGGACAAGCAAAAGGGTAAGTCTGGGGGAGTTGATATATCTTGGATTTGACCCATTTTTTATCCATGGTATATAAGAATTTTACTATATATATATATATATATATATATATATATATATATATATCTATCTATGTTTTCTACTCTTCTAGGTATGTTTTCAGGTTCAGGTGCATTTCAGAGTAAAGCTATGACTTTGGAGCATTTTGGAGCTTAAAGGACATTTCACCCGAGCTGACCACTTAGAGGTCGACGAGAGGAAGAATAATCGATCGATGCGCATTAGTGCTGACGATCGATATCAGGAAATGCCTCGACAGATGAAGATTAATATCGATCGATGTACACAAGTACCATCGATCGATGTCGAGACACCAGACGCGACATTTTGGATTCAGCAGACTTAAAAACCAAGGCCAAGCCAAATTACCAAAATGCCCTGACGAGTTTTTAACCTAGTAAAATATATACTGCCTAAGTGTTTTGACGGCAGGAGAGCTTTTCTAGACCTAGTTTTGTTACAAGTTTCATTTGGGAGAGAAGATCACTTGTGATTGGAACTCCTTGTTTCCATTTCTTTTCATCTATACTATGAGTTTCTATTCCTTTATTGTTATGAATTTCTTTGCTATGTCTGAGTAGTTCAACTGTTAGATCCAGGGTTCAGATAGGTTTGTGGGATTAGTCCCAAACTGTAGATCTGCCTTGTTGTGATATTCATGATAGATTTGTATTCATTGCTTGTTTTAGCCTTGCTAACTAGAACTTGATCATAGGATTGCATACTCAAGCACCCTTGTTATCCCATTCTGACATCTATATATCATATTAGGACTGCTAGAGAGGGCTAACCGCCAATTTAGCATTTTAGTAGGGCATTTCATACTCGCGCATAGGCCTGGCTAGAACCCGTCGATCGATGTCCTCAACTGACTATCGATCGACGTTGGAAAAGGTGTATCTGTAACACCCCCGAACCATTTTAGGTATAGGTCGAACCACCGGCCAACAATCAAACAAGAACATGACCAATGGACCAACTTTCTACCAAGGTTTGGAAGCGTTACATGACGGGTTAAGGACAATCCAGCCATGATCACAAAGGGTGCAATTCGTGACTAGGCCAGACCATCCATTAACACGTCCCGTCAGATCGAAAGCCTAAGGCTTTTCAACCCGTACCCCCAATCTGACGTTGTGTTAGCTGGACAAGCTAATATCAGTAACAACAAGTCGTTTACACAAAACATCGATTTTATTTATCTTATATAATATATGGTTTGCAACACACAAAATATTATACAAGTAGTGGCTAGCCGAACGAGTAAAAATACATACTTATATTCTGAAAACGTCTTTAGCAAAAAGACGCAAACCTACACCAGCCGGCCTAACTTCCCGCGACCTCTAAGAGTACTACAGATCACCTGAAAACAATAAAGAGTGAGGGGTGAGTAATCTAGCATTACTCAGTGAGTTACAATCCTCAACTAACAAATACAACCCCTCGCTATCCCACCCCAAACAAAATCTAAAGCGAGAGGTTCACCTAATGACATAAGTAAATCAGAAATCAGCAGCAGAAAAATAATATGAGTAAAATAGCGATACTATAATATAGTCTTTAAAATCGATATCAAAAGAAAATAGGGTTTACCAAATCCCTTTATACTATATATAGCTAAGGCATGGTGACTTAGTGTTCCTCCACATCCTCGGCAATATCCTAACTTCCTACCACAAAGACCAGAAGAAAAAAAACATTAAACCGAACGCGGCCCACAGTACGTTCGGGTCACCGCGCGACAGCCCCAATACGTTTAGGCCACTGCCGGTTGTCACACGACGATCACGGCCCACAGTACATTCGGGTCACCGTGAGACAGCCCCAGTACGTTCGGGCCACTGCCGATCACTACCCCGTCGTGCAACCACTCAGCCATAGGCCATGACCCCGTCTCTCTGAGTGTTCTCGACCCAGAGAATAATAAACCCGCCAAGTACGAGGTTGAGGAAACACTAAACACTCCTACAGATGCCTATACGGCTAAAATATAACTAATACTAAACTCGGTAATATAACCAAGGTTCCACGCAATACTCATAATCAACACAATCAATCATATTCTAGAATCTAGCATAAAGACTAATTCTAGAATACCTAACTAACCACAACCTAGCAATATTATCTAAGCAATCAACGTTCTCTAACTAACCAATCAACCTAACGATTAGCATGCTACTAAGATTCTCACGCAATAACTAAGCATGCTACTAACTAATCAACCTAACCATTACTACTAACTAAACAAACCGTTACTCAGTTTAGACCTGGCCTCCTGCCATGATCCAACTTCCAAGTAACAGGAACCTGCATGAAAAAAAGTGAGCAATCAATTGATCATAACTCACAGTTTTTGGTTGACTCGTGGCCTTGACCCTGAACCCGTCTTCTGCAATCCAAACCCTTTCTTTAAACTTCACACATAGACCCACGTCTGAACTGGTCTTCAGTTGAGCAGAACCTTCTTCAGATGCAGACTCAAATCGAGCAGAGTAACTGTTCTCGAAAACTCTCAGAAATTACCGAAAAAGGCTCTAAAATAATCGGAACTCTAACTTTCTTTCTTTGCTTTCTTTCTCACGTTTTTCTCTGAGTTTCAGGTGTGCTGGATGGTTTGAAATGGAAGGGGGTCGTTGGTATTTATAAGGAGCAGCAACCAATCAGATGCAGGCCGTGTGGCAGCCCGTGTGTCGCTTCGCATGGCTCCGAACGCATGCGTCGCGGCACCTCGTGCTCCACATGTCTGATGGCATGACCAGGTTGTCATGCAAGGTGACACCACGTCCTCCAGATGTCTGATCCACGGCCTGGCCTCATGCAGATCGACACCACAGCGGTCACATGTCGCTTAGCATGCTTCGATCGCAGGCTTTGCGGCACCTCGTGCTTCTGGGTGTCACTCCACATGCTGTGCTCTCCTGTACTTCAACAGCTCGTGCTTCCCTTGACACCTAACATACCAGGCAGTTGACACCACGTCCTTATCTCATAGATAAGGCCACCTCGAGCTTCTCGGTCCATTCGACTGATTTTGACTCTTCTGGTGAATTTTCGACCTGCGATCAATTCCGAATATTTTTCTTCGCCCGTTCTGATGATCTGAATATTTTTTTAATAAACTCCAGATGATGTCTGAACTTGATGAAAAATATTTCCCGAGCCTCCGGCTTCCTCGAAAAATTTATAATACCGAAATTAGGGTTTTCGTCCAATTTCGGGTTTTCTCGTCGTGCTTCGATCCCGTCCTGCTTACTTCCCGTCCTGCTTAATGCCCGTTCTGCTTCCGACTTAAAATGTTTCCAGAGTATTATTTTACTGATACGAAGATTTCCCGAGAAAACTTCGTGATGAAGAAACGTCGGTCTTCAAAAACGTCGAGCTTCTAAACCGGGGTGCTTCAAAAATGTGATGCTTCCAAAACAGTCGTCTGATCAATCTAAGATACTTCTAACAATGGTAGAGCAGCTTACTTTGACTCATGCTTCATTCACGATTCATTCTTTGACCCTCTCGTTCTTTGAATTTCCCGATTGATTCGTATCGCCCGCGATTCGACCACCAAGTAGATGCTCGACAAATCTTCTATTTTCTTTGATCCATGTCAAGCTTGAAATGATCAAAACTCAACACTCTTCATTATCTTTTGATTCCCAAAAGCTTGGCTCCAAACTCCAACTTTGTCGATCTCGACCATTTTATCCCGAAGGCGGGTTATCACATTCTCCCCCCTTAATAGAATTCGTCCTCGAATTCTTAGTTGCGGAATTAACCAGCTTCATGAAATGTTCCTCCTTGATGTGTAGTGATGATGTTCACTTCCTGAATAACTCTGTCTTGCGGTCTTGGTCATTTGATATGGTTCTTCGCTGGCTCGCCTTTCTTTTGGTTTCTTTGGGTCTCCATAAAGACTTTGGATTTTTAAAACTCGGTCCACCTTGATGACAACTCCTCCATAACTCCTCCTTACATTACTCTGACTTGATCACTAGACGTGCTTCTTTATCGGTTGGCGTTTAGATATCTCTCTTGATTTCTTCAGTTTTCATCCAGATTCTTGATTCTGAACTCGCTCTATCTTAATACACCTCCATGCATTTCCCTTGGTCTTGAATCTTTTTCTTTCTTTACTTCTTGGTTTCTCATGCTTTACTCATTCTCAACACGTTTTCTTCACTTGAATGATCACTGAATCGTCTGTCTGCTCTTATTCTGCCATAATGCTCATCTTCCTTTTCCAAAATTAATCTGAACTCTGTAGTTTCAACGACCAATCTATTCCACTGATCACCTCGTACCCTTCCAAAGGCACGACCGAAAAATCTGCGACTATTCTTTCCCTTAATAACCAATTGAATTTTCTGGATACACTGATCGGCTTCAAGGGTTCGGTATGCAGCGGTCAGGACTGCCACGTTCATCCTGTCAACCACAAAACAATCCACAAACTGGGCAGCTACATCGGGAGCGCATACCTATATGTTTCTTCAGAGTCGAACAATACATGTGTGGGTTTACCAACAACATGTAAGGTTCCTGCCACAGTATCTCAAACAACAAAATCAATTCAAAATACTAAACTAATCCTCAAACAATCTAAACGCGCAACCTAGCAATCAATCTATCTAACCTAACCGAGACACTAACCAAATTCATAACAACTAAATCCTATGCAAATAAAAGAGGAGGTTAAGTACCCACAATACCTGACACAGGACCCTTAGACGGTCCTGCCCTACCAAGGTTTTCTATACCTAAGGCATAAACCCTACCTCCTAGGTTTTGCCTCTATGGTGCTGGCTCAATTGCTGGACGGCTAGGAGGAGCTCGGATCGCGAGAGGGGTCACAGGGTTTTGCTTTTTCTCTGGACATGCTGTAGCAAAATGGCCCTTCTTACCGCAGAAGTAACAAAAGACATTTGGCATCTCTGATGATGAAAAACCTTGCTGATTGTTGGGACATAACCTTGAAATATGTCCCGGTTGTCCACATATGTAACATACTCCGGAGTTACCCTGATAACTGACTTGACCACCAAATGCTTCCCTTTTTCCTTTCTTAAATCGCTGACCCTTATTGTGATTACGCTTCTCTTCATGGTTAGACTTGGTGTGTTCTTCAAATTTATGTGTTGCCTTCTTTTCAGCCTCAACTACTGTCTCAACATTAACGGCCTTCTCTACTAGATCAGATAAGCTATAGAAGTTACTTCCAGATAGTCGACTTCCAAGCTCCGGTTTTAATCCGTACATAAAGTTACGGATCATAGTTCCTTCATCTTCACGCCCATCAAAAACGTGTCGCCTTATTCTGGTAAACTCAGAATCATAATCCCTTACTAACCTATCTCCTTGAACTAAGTTCATGAACTTGCGCTGCAGCCGATGCTTTGCTTCTGGGGGAAAGTACTTCTTCTCAAACTCTCTCTTGAAAGATTGCCATGTTATGATGGTATGACCACGCTGCCTGTCTATGCTGTCCCACCATCCTGTTGCGTCCCCTTCCAAATAGTATACAGCAATTTTCTTCTTGTATTCCTCCGGACACACCATAGCTTCAAAATTCTTTTCCATCATTGAAATCCACTTGTCGGCTTCAATTGGATCTGATCCTCCTTCATATTTGTAAGATCCAATGTTCTTCATGGTAGTTAACAGCTTGGAAACTTCAGAGGTTGGGGTTCGTGTGGGCTGGTTACTAAGTGCTCGGGTCATCACATCATGTAGAAGCTTCAAGGTGTTTTCTGCTCCTTGATCTTGTGGTCTTTCTGTGGATTGGTTCTGATCTGGCCGTGGGTTTGA
Organism: Brassica juncea; assembly: GCA_018703725.1. NCBI lineage: Eukaryota > Viridiplantae > Streptophyta > Magnoliopsida > Brassicales > Brassicaceae > Brassica > Brassica juncea. The sequence continues at coordinate 12,395,257 of CM031927.1, forward strand.
TTGAGTGTATTGGCCATGTTGAGGTCTCTCATCTTGATTATAACTTGGACTATTGTTTGACAAACTGCCTTCCCTCATCACTCTTGTCTGGTTACCGTACACAAGAAAAGATCTTGTCCTCTCAAGACCCCTATCGTAACCAAACATCTCACTGATGCCATTTCCATTATCCCGGTCTGATCGGTAGCCCGGTCCTCTCCCTGTCGAAACCCTACCCTCTCCCCCTATCTGATCTCGTCCATCATCACCAGTCCCGCGATTAGCCATCTGCACACAACTAAAAGGGTAAGTCCTATTCCTATTAAACTTACTACGGGAAGTGGCTGGTTTCCTAAAGCATCTCTTTGCGACTCCTTTGACTCGATAAAATCGATAAAAAGCACTTGTGTCACGCATGGACGAAACCACGCTCTGATACCACCTCTGTAACACCCCCGAACCATTTTAGGTATAGGTCGAACCACCCGCCAACAATCAAACAAGAACATGACCAATGGACCAACTTTCTACCAAGGTTTGGAAGCGCTACATGACGGGTTAGGGACAATCCAGCCATGATCACAAAGGGTGCAATTCGTGACTAGGCCAGACCATCAATTAACACGTCCTGTCAGATCGAAAGCCTAAGGCTTTTCTACCCGTACCCCCAATCTGACGTTGTGTTTGCTGGACAAGCTAATATCAGTAACAACAAGTCGTTTACACAAAACATCGATTTTATTTATCTTATATAATATATGGTTTGCAACACACAAAATATTATACAAGTAGTGGCTAGCCGAACGAGAAAAAATACATACTTATATTCTGAAAACGTCTTTAGCAAAAAGACGCAAACCTACACCAGCCGGCCTAACTTCCCGCAACCTCTAAGAGTACTACAGATCACCTGAAAACAATAAAGAGTGAGGGGTGAGTAATCTAGCATTACTCAGTGAGTTACAATCCCCAACTAACAAATACAACCCCTCGCTATCCCACCCCAAACAAAATCTAAAGCGAGAGGTTCACCTAATGACATAAGTAAATCAGAAATCAGCATCAGAAAAATAATACGAGTAAAATATCGATACTATAATATAGTCTTTAAAATCGATATCAAAAGAAAATAGGGTTTACCAAATCCCTTTATACTATATATAACTAAGGCATGGTGACTTAGTGTTCCTCCACATCCTCGGCAATATCTTAACTTCCTACCACAAAGGCCAGAAGAAAAGGAACTTTAAACCGAACGCGGCCCACAGTACGTTCGGGTCACCGAGCGACAGCCCCAGTACGTTCGGGCCACTGCCGGTTGTCACACGACGATCACGGCCCACAGTACATTCGGGTCACCGTGAGACAGCCCCAGTACGTTCGGGCCACTGCCGGTCACTACCCCGTCGTGCAACCACTCAGCCATAGGCCATGACCCCGTCTCTCTGAGTGTTCTCGACCCAGCGAATAATAAACTCGCCAAGTACGAGGTTGAGGAAACACTAAACACTCCTACACATGCCTATACGGCTAAAATATAACTAATACTAAACCCGGTAATATAACCAAGGTTCCACGCAATACTCATAATCAACACAATCAATCATATTCTAGAATCTAGCATAAAGACTAATTCTAGAATACCTAACTAACCACAACCTAGCAATATTATATAAGCAATCAACGTTCTCTAACTAACCAATCAACCTAACGATTAGCATGCTACTATGATTCTCACGCAATAACTAAGCATGCTACTAACTAATCAACCTAACCATTACTACTAACTAAACAAACCGTTACTCAGTTTAGACCTGGCCTCCTGCCATGATCCAACTTCCAAGTAACAGGAACCTGCATTAAAACAAGTCAGCAATCAATTGATCATAACTCACAGTTTTAGGTTGACTCGTGGCCTTGACCCTGAACCCGTCTTCTGCAATCCAAACCCTTTATTTAAACTTCACACGTAGACCCACGTCTGAACTGGTCTTCAGTTGAGCAGAACCTTCTTCAGATGCAGACTCAAATCGAGCAGAGTAACTGTTCTCGAAAACTCGTAGAAATTACCGAAAAAAACTCTAAAATGATCGGAACTCTAACTTTCTTTCTTTGCTTTCTTTCTCACGTTTTTCTCTGAGTTTCAGGTGTGCTGGATGGTTTGAAATGGAAGGGGGTCGTTGTTATTTATAAGGAGCAGCAACCAATCAGATGCAGGCCGTTTGGCAGCCCGTGTGTCGCTTCGCATGGCTCCGAACGCATGCGTCGCGGCACCTCGTGCTCCACATGTCTGATGGCATGACCAGGTTGTCATGCAAGGTCACACCACGTCCTCCAGATGTCTGATCCACGGCCTGGCCTCATGCAGATCGACACCACAGCGCTCACATGTCGCTTAGCATGCTTCGATCGCAGGCTATGCGGCACCTCGTGCTTCTGGGTGTCACTCCACATGCTGTGCTCTCCTGTACTTCAACAGCTCGTGCTTCCCTTGACACATAACATACCAGGCAGTTGACACCACGTCCTTATCTCATAGATAAGGCCACCTCGAGCTTCTCGGTCCATTCGACTGATTTCGACTCTTCTGGTGAATTTTCGACCCGCGATCAATTCCGAATATTTTTCTTCGCCCGTTCTAATGATCTGAATATTTTTTTAATAAACTCCAGATGATGTCTGAACTTGATGAAAAATATTTCCCGAGCCTCCGGCTTCCTCGAAAAATTTATAATACCGAAATTAGGGTTTTCGTCCAATTTCGGGTTTTCTCGTCGTGCTTCGATCCCGTCCTGCTTACTTCCCGTCCTGCTTAATGTCCGTCCTGCTTCCGACTTAAAATTTTTCCAGAGTATTGTTTTACTGATACGAAGATTTCCCGAGAAAACTTCGTGATGAAGAAACGTCGGTCTTCAAAAACGTCGAGCTTCTAAACCGTGGTGCTTCAAAAATGTGATGCTTCCAAAACAGTCGTCTGATCAATCTAAGATACTTCTAACAATGGTAGATCAGCTTACTTTGACTCATGCTTCATTCACGATTCATTCTTCGACCTTCTCGTTCTTTGAATTTCCCGATTGATTCGTATCGCCCGCGATTCGACCACCAAGTAGATGCTCGACAAATCTTCTATTTTCTTTGATCCATGTCAAGCTTGAAATGATCAAAACTCAACACTCTTCATCATCTTTTGATTCCCAAAAGCTTGGCTCCAAACTCCAACTTTGTCGATCTCGACCATTTTATCCCGAAGGCGGGTTATCACAGTATCGGTCGACGTCTCTCTCGTGGTCTTCATACTAACCGTTGAGACACGAGATCTAGTCTGTTAACCAGTGGTACATGCGACAGCAGATCACTGAGTTAAGCGAATGAGCTCTAATATATCATGCATGCAACAGTTAGGCATCTATTGGTATTATAATCTCCAACACCTGAATAGTAGCCCTGCATCTAATATCATTTCCAATCAAGTTACATTTATTATTTACTCGCTTGTTACTATTGCTATTTCATTTAAACATTTGCAACCTTTAGAATTAATAAACACTAGATTTAATTGTTCCCTAGCTTCTTGTGGATTTGATCCCTAAGTATTATATCTGAACCTCTTTTGATGAGAGTAACACTCCTTAGGGTAATTTGAGTGGTATCAGTAACACTCCTTAGGGTAATTTGAGTGGTATCAGTAACACTCCTTAGGGTAATTTGAGTGGTATCAAGTATCCTTGAAGGCTCAAAGCAAACAAACCAAGCTCGGTTATTGCGCAACTACCGCACATGCACGCTGTCCGATCGCTACGTAGCAACCAAGCGTAGCGACCGACCGTTCGTCCCGCTCGGTCGCTACGTAGCGACCGAACGCTCGTCCCGCTCGGTCGCTACTTAGCGACCGGGCTTGAGCCAAATCTCGGTGCAAAGTGTCCAAGGGTAGGTTAAAATCAAGTTAGATGTTTGAGAATGTTAGAGTAAAAATGAAGTACCTATCCGTACTACACATCGATCGATGTAATCCTCTCCATATCGATCGATGTTACTCGCCCAGAATCGATCGATGTAATCCTCTCCAAATCGATCGATGGCGAAGCACAGACATTTTCGCATGTGCTTGGAGTCAAACTCGAAGTTCCTTGCCTAATGTTAGCTCTGTTAGACAATCAAGCATAAGAAATAATAAGCATCCTCAAACATAAAATATAAGTTTAAAAACATAATTCCTACAAGTTCGGAAAATAAATAAACAAGTTCATAATAAGAGGAGAAGAGATAGAGATGGGAGGACTAATCGGTGTCCTCATCAGTCGCCTCATCGTCCTCTGGGGATGGGTCCCTGCGTGCTGCTGGTGCTGGTGCCTGTGCTCCTGTGGCTCTCCTACTCCGACAAGACACTCTAGCCCAGATGGCCTGAAGAGCGTCCACCACGAACCTCTGAAAGTCTCCCTGGTCTTGCATAGGGATGTCCGGGATGTTCGGGAAGTCGGGGAGAGGAGGTGCCTGTGCGTCCCGAGCTCTGGTACGGCGAATGCTGGGAGGTCAGCGTGACATGTTCCGCGGGTTGCGGAGGAATGCCTCGTCTGGCATGCATCAAAGCTGCTCCACGTTGTTGCCGAAGTTAGTGATCCGCCTATCTGGTAGGGGTAGAAGGCGATGCTCGTCGCGGATCCTGAGGCGCCAGAGCTTCCCTTCCTCGAGCCATAGCGAGTGCATCAAGTGCTGCTCCTCGAGGAAGGCGTGGTTGCGGTCGGCAGAGCGAGAGTCGAGGTGGATGCCGAGATACTGGAAAATCGGGGTCAGAAGACTCCCAACTGTCTCCTTCTTGTTCTTGCCCTTGCTGGTGAAGGGCTTCTTCTTCAGCTCCACCAAATGCTCGGCAAAGACAGCTCCGAGGTTCGGCGGGCTTACCTCGCCATCCTCGTCCAACTCAACCAAATCCACCACGCCGTTCACTGCGCAGAAAAGTAGTGTGAGCTCCTTTATCCTGACCTTGTTGGGCTCCATCTTGCAGGAGCCGTAGGAAGTAGCGAAGTGCAGGATGGCGGATGTCTGATAGCACGGCCATGTTCGTGTCCAAAACTCCTGTGCCGACGATGTCCCAGAATTTCTCAATTTGTTAGAAAGGTGGGATCGTGTAAGAGGCGATGCTCTCATCGAAACCGTAGATGCGGCAGAGATCGGAGATAGTGATCCTGTAGCGTGTCCCTCTGGCGAAGAAGGTCAAAGTGCCATCTCCCGCTACCCTCGCAGCTGAAGTCCTGTAGGTGACCTCGACAGTGGCCATGAACTGGCGGATGAGATCGGGGTAGAGGTCGTAAGCGCGAGAGGGCATGGTACCGAGTCCTAGCTGTGTGATCATGTCCTTACCATCTCCCTCGATCCCGAGTTTTTTCAGGATGGGTCGGTCAAGGAATTTGGTGGGCTCGATACAGATTCCTAGCCAGGCATTGTAGAAGAGGCTGTCGTAGTCGTCCCAGTTATCGGACAGAGGACGCTGACGGCACTCGTTGCTGTTGATCGCTACCTTAGGATCAGCATAGCCCGGAACATCGAATCGTGTGTTTTCGGGGCGAGGCCATGGATGAAGCTGTGGGTTGGAGGAGCTGCTAGTCTCGTCGAACCACCTTTTCGACCTGAGTTTTCTATTTCGTGCGTTTGTCTGTGAGCTGCTCATCTGAAATCAAGAAGAAAAGAAGGTTAGCATTGTCGAATAAAATGTAATATCGATCGATGGGTTAAACTGAACATCGATCGATATCGTCGTGTCGGAACAATCGGACAAGAGAGCATCGGTCGATGCGAACAAGTTCATATCGACCGATGTCGAATCGCGAAACCTGCAAAATCACTCAACTCCAAATCGCATTTATACGAATCTAAATGCATGGAAATCACAAACCGAACTCTAGATAAGCAATATGAACTACAAAAACATCTCTCAATCACACTAAATCAAGCGTTCTAATCCAACTCAAAATAAAAACCCTAATTTTTCGAAAAATTGAAAATTTCGAGTGCATACCTTGATAGTTGATTTCGGGAGTGGATCTAACAGTTACAGAGTGAAAAATCGAGTGGATTTAGGCGAAGAACGGACGAAATCCGTCGAGAATCGAGAGAGAAAATGGGTGTTTTTGTTTTCGGTTTTGTTTGTGAGTGTGGAAGTGGGTTGATATCAAGTGAAGTTAGTGTTAAAACCGTCGATATGCCCGCATCGATCGATGGCAGTAATGCCTCGTCGATTGATGTCCTCTTGGAAGACAAATTCTAATTTCTAAATAATGCTAATACTAAAAAAATATGGAAATTACTATTAATTACTAGTAAATATAATTTTATTAATTTAAAATTAATGATTTTTTTTTAAATTATTATTATTTTTTATAAAAATGGGTTGCCTCCCATTCAGCGCTTAATTTTTAAGTCTTTAGCTCGACTTCCTGATTAAACTAATTATCAGGTTCATACAGCACCATGGGCACTTTCGCTGGTGGTTTTGCCCAATAATGCTTAACTCGTTGGCCATTCACCGTAAATTCCTGGCCTTTCTCATTTTGTAAGGTGATAGCTCCGGAGGGTTGAACGTTCGTTACGGTGAAGGGTCCAGTCCAACGGGATTTTAGTTTTCCAGGAAATAAAGTCAATCGAGAGTTATAAAGGAGGACTTGATCATCTGGCTCGAAGTGCCGAGATATGATCTTTCTATCGTGATAAGCTTTAGTCCTTTCTTTATAGATTTTTGAATTTTCGAAAGCTAAATGTCTGATTTCATTAAGCTCGTTAAGCTGGATGAGTCTCCATTCTGCAGCTGGTTTGATATCAAAGTTCAAAAGTTTTGTAGCCCAAGCCGCTTTATGTTCCAGTTCGACTGGTAGATGACATGAGTTGCCATAAAGGAGGTGGAATGGTGTTGTTCCTAACGTCGTTTTGTAGGCGGTCCTGTAGGCCCAAAGTGTATTATCTAGTTTCCTAGACCAATCTTTTCTGGAGGTTCCTACGGTTTTCTCTAAGATTTCCTTAATTTGCCGGTTAGAGACTTCTACTTGTCCACTAGTTTGTGGGTGGTAAGGTGTAGCTACTCCATGATGAACACCATTCTTTTTTAAGCAATCTATCAAAGATTTTGGTAATGAAATAAGTTCCACCGTCACTAATGACTACTCTTGGAACTCCAAATCTTGGAAAGATTATACTCTTGAAGAATTTAATAACCACAGATGCGTCATTGGTAGGGGAAGCTATTGCTTCGACCCATTTGGATACGTAGTCTACAGCGACTAGTATATATTTGTTTCCATATGAAGACGGGAAAGGTCCCATAAAATCGATACCCAAGCAATCAAAGACTTCAACTTCGAGAATGAACTTCTGTTTCATTTAGTGGCTTTTGCTGATTTTTCCACGTCTTTGGCATCTGTCACATTGGGTTATAAATGCATGGACATCGCGAAAAATGGTTGGCCACCAAAATCCTGCTTGGAGAATTTTCGAAACCGTTTTAAAAGTAGCGAAATGTCCTGCATAGTCAGCTCCGTGACATTGGTAAATAATGTCTGGAATTTCAGCTTCGGATACGCATCGTCTGTATATGCCATCAGAGCAATGCTTATAGAGGTAAGGTTCATCCAATGATAGCGTCTTACTTCTCTGAAAAATTTCTTCCTCATATATCCCTTGAGTTCGTCTGGCTCGACCTCAGCTGCCAAATAGTTAACTATGTCGGCATACCAGGGTCGGTTATCCGAGTTTCTACCAATCGCATTTACCTCCCGTTGTGATAATTTCTCAAGTGTGAGATTAATCTCATCACCGGAAACATTTACTTGTAAACCGAAGTTGATCTTAATAAACGGGGGTTCGTGATTTTGTTTATCGGAGAGATGAGAAATTACATCAGTCTCGTCATCGATCGATGTATCACTACGTGAATCGACCGATATGCCATCTCCCTCATCGATCGATAGATCTTCAGATGTGTGTTGGAGTCAAAAACGGTTACGACGGAATTACCACCCAAAAATCCTCGGAGATCGTATTTCCAAAAGAGTTAGTAAAAGAAGAGATGTAATTTTCGTAAAAATAACCTATACGAGGTTTTTACGAAGAAGTATCCTTTGGGATTCAAACCGAACAAACCAAGCTCGGTTGCTACGTATACACGCCGTCCGGTCACTACGTAGCAACCAAACCCGAGCCAAGCTCGGTCGCTACTCAGCGACCGAGCGATCGTCCCACTCGGTCGCTACGTAGCGACAGAGCTCGAGCCAAAGCTCGGTCGCTACGTAGCGACCGAGCTATCGTCCCGCTAGGTCGCTACGTAGCGACCGAGCTCGAGCCAAAGCTCGGTCGCTACGTAGCGACCGAGCTCAGCCAAGCTCGGTCGCTACGTAGCGACCGAGCGCTCGTCCCGCTCGGTCGCTACGTAGCGACTGAGCACTCGTCCCGCTCGGTCGCTACGTAGCGACCGAGCGCTCGTCCCGCTCGGTCGCTACGTAGCGACCGAGCTCAGCCAAGCTCAGCCAAGCTCGGTCGCTACGTAGCGACCGAGCGCTCGTCCCGCTCGGTCGCTACGTAGCGACCGAGCTCAAGCCAAAGCTCGGTCGCTACGTAGCGACCGAGCACTCGTCTCACTCGGTCGCTACGTAGCGACCGGGCTTGAGCCAAAGTTCGGTCGCTGCGTAGCGATTGAACCTTTTCGAACATCGATACGACACCAGTCCATGCATTCTCGTCAAACCTTCGAATGCTATCTCCCAAAGACCGTAGCAAGCTCAGTCCATGTTTCCCGCTATTCTAATTCATCGATCAAACTTCGCGGATTAGAAACCGCGGAAAACTCGTAGTAAACGTGTCGGATCGGAAAACGGCCCAAAGGGACCTAAAACACGATTCGAAGCCCATCCTACGATTTTCCTAACCAGAAGCCCGTAAACCACATCATGGTTCACGCTTGGGCCACGAGGAAGGATAAATGTCAAGTTTCCGCGGATAAATACGGAAGTTTTGAAGATAATTGTGAAGAACGGGAAAAATGGAAAATCTCCATTTTATGCTATGACGGCTTAAGGGCAGAAGAGTAAAAGCGTAAACCGACCTTGGAGCTAGTATATAAGGAGTCCTAGGCGAGGAGCAGAGGAGAAAACTTTTTCAGAGCAAACTTAGCACTTAGAGCAACTTAGGCAATTTTCCGTTTTTGTTATTTCGAGCTGCGACTCAATTAGGTTTAGCCGTCTTAGGGTTGCTAGAACTAGGAATCTCGCCGACAGCTCTCGAGCCCAGGCTTATACCTTGTTGTAACGCTCATACGCAGATTCGGAATAAGATCTACTTTGCTCTCTTTTCGATTTCTTATTTTTATCGTTGTTATTCTCGTGTTCTGATTGCTTGATGTGTGGTAATTAACAGATATCCGGGTCCTCTGGGAAACTAGGGTTTTCTTAGTTTCCTTATTTAAACGGAAATCGACAGTGTGAATTTTGGTTCCCACAGTTTGGCGCTAGAAGGAGGGGGACTTACGGATCAATCTAACCCGCAAAAGCCACACACAATCTGACATGTCAACCAACGACGCGGATAACGTGCAAACTCCTCTTAATGGAGGCAGCGGCACCGATCTCCACACTCCAGTAGCGGACGTATCCGCAGCCAACGCGCAAGCCAACGCCGCGACGCTCGAGGGGTTCAAAAAGATGTTCGCCACCTATGAGAAAAGGTCGGAAGAACAGGATAAGCTCGTGAATACCTTGACTAAACAGGTTGAAACCTTAACGGCAAGGACCCAAGCTATCCGTCCCCGCGGAACCACCAAAATCCGCGGGAAGAGGCTCGACTTCGCTACCCCACTCGATAGAGCAGGACTCGCGCGGGAACGACCTTCCGGTCAAAACCCTAGCGATAAATCTCCCGTCGAAAAGGGGAACCCTGAAAATCTTCCGCCCCCTGCAAAGGACTCGGAGGATAACGAAGCCGAACACATTGACCTGGATCCTAGCGATGTCTCCAACGACACCGAAGAGGATGTCGACAGACATCCAAGAAGGACCAGAAGCCGATCCGCTCGGGAAGGCTCCCCGTTCGAAAAACCAATGACAGAAGAAGAGGAAGTCGCCTATTGGAACGAACAAGAGGAGCTGGCCGAAAGGCAAACCAAGCTCACTCGCAGTAAACGCCGACAGGCTCGGAAATCCACTGACGAGACATCGGATATCCGCGATCTTCGCGACTACATCACTAAGACCGCGGCAGAAGTGAGAGCCGTAAAGTCTCAAATCCATCATGCTACTAGTGCTGCCCCCGAGATCGATCGACTGCTGGAAGGAGCTCGAAAGACCCCTTTTACCAGTCGCATTTCGGACATGAGGGTGTCCGATCCGGGAAAGATCAAAGTACTGAAGTACGATGGTACGGCCGATCCAAAAGCGCATCAGGCTTTCCACATCGCGATGGGAAGAGCAAGACTGAAGGACGGCGAAAAAGATGCCGGCTATTGCCGCCTGTTTGTCGAAAATCTCGAAGGAGCAGCGCTCGAATGGTTCGCACGCCTTCGTCGCAACACCATCGGGAGTTTTCGACAGCTCGCATCGGAATTCCTCAAACAGTACTCTGTATTCATAGACAGGGAAACCTCTGATGTTGACCTCTGGAGTCTCTCCCAGAGGGAAGACGAACTCCTCCGCGAGTTTATCAGTCGGTTCAAGCTGATAATGTCCAGGGTCAGCGGGATAAGCGACAAAGTGGCCATCGACGCGCTGAGAAAGACGCTCTGGTACAAGTCGAAATCCAGAAAATGGATAACTCTCGACAAACCGCGAACGATCCAGGACGCCTTCCACAAAGCAACGGACTACATCATAGTCGAGGAGGAAACTAAAGTCTTATCGCAAAAACATAAGCCGGCAAGACCATCCTCGAAAGACGCAGATCCGAAGGGGAAAAAGAAGAACTCTCGTAACGACAAGTACATCCATCACGAGGGGGAAGATCTCCAAGGGGCGCATAACTATGCGATCAGTTTGGATCAAGGCCGAACCACGGGTAACACATGGACTCGCAATCAAGGGTATGATGAAAACACCTTCTGCGAGTTCCACCAATCCCGAGGACACTCCACGACCAATTGCAAAGTCTTGGGAGCAAGACTGGCCGCGAAGCTACTCGCTGGAGAGCTTTCGGAAGTAACTAGCGTCAAGGATCTCATCCTCGATTCTGATCGGCCTCCAAAGACGGATAGAAATCTGCCCGCTGAAAAATCCCCTCAACGAAACCATCCTGGGGATAAACGCGGTAGGAGGCCGGATGACAAAGGGAACGATAACAATCATCGCAGAGTCAATATGATCATCGGAGGATCACAATACTGCGGCGATACCGTGTCGGCTATCAAGGCTTACCAACGGAAGGCAGAGTCAAGTGCAAATTGGCCTACATGGTCTCCTCCTCGAGACGGCCAAAGTTGCTCGATCTCCTTCACGGAGGAAGAAGCCGGCGGTATCGACCAACCTCACTGCGACCCGCTCGTCATAGATCTCGTCATACGAGATTTAGAAGTCGGAAGGGTACTCGTCGACACGGGAAGCACGGTCAATGTAATCTTCCGCGACACTCTCAAGCGGATGAGTATCGAACTCGGAGAAGTAATCCCGACGCCAAAACCGCTCACGGGTTTTTCAGGCGAAGTGTCGATGACTCTCGGATCAATCCAATTGCCAGTGATGGCCAAGGAAATCACAAAAATCGTCGAATTCGCGGTAGTCGATCATCCCGCTATCTACAACGTGATCATGGGAACCCCATGGCTCAACGCCATGCAGGCAGTTCCGTCAACCTACCACCTGGGTCTCAAGTTCCCAACGCCAAGCGGAGTCGCGGCCATCTGGGGATGCCAAAAACAATCGCGACTATGCTTCCTCGCGGAGCATAAGTTAAGGCAAATCACGGCTTCCGCAAACGGCAAACGCGCAAAGATAGATCGATCTTCAGCCAAAAGCGCCCCGGGAGAAGACGAAGTAAAATCGTCTATCAACGCAAACGCATCGGACGTCGGAGCTCGACATAAATCCGAAGCCCTCGCGACAACTCAACCGGAACATCCGGAAAATAGCGTCGACCCAGCCACGATCGACACGGTCAAGGCGGACATCGCCACAACTACCGCCGAGTAAGAACACTCGCGGCATGAAACAGAACTACGAGATGGCTTGATCCTCAAAAGGGGTACGTAGGCAGCCCGTCAAAAGACGAGTTCAGCTATCCCCCTCTCTAAAAAGGGGGGGGGGAGTGGGTGCGTATACTCGTATACTCCCACTTAGAAAAATCTTCATTATTGTAATCGAGTTTTTAGAAACTTCAAAAAATTTTACTACAATATACGTTGTCCTTTTTTATCGAAAACGTTTACGCTTCAGTAAAACACAAAAGAAACTTTCAGGACACGCCTGAAAACGTTAAGACTCTTGTCTACGGCCCCTTCCGGCCCAAAAATCGTAAAAATTATCATCTTTCAAACACGCAAAAACACACGTATAAGCCTCGAAATAACTGCGAGACGTCGCAAAAGTTAAAATTCGAGGACGATACTAACAAATTGTCCGAACGCGACCACCAAAAACCTTACACCCCGTTCGTCGATTGGCCCCGACGAACACGCCAGCCGTCTTAAACAAACGCATTTCGATCACTCTTTTGATCTTTTAAAAAAAAAAAAAAAACGTCCAGCACAAGGACAAAAGCGCGCTACAACAAAAATCCGAAATTTTGGTTTAGCACTTCCAGTTGATTCTGAGAAGATGCTCGATTCGTACCATACAAGTCATATAAGCCGAGAACATATCGCGGACTTTAAATCGGTGCGAGTCAGGAAGAAATCGCAACAGGAAAAATGATAGCCGGCTAGTCACCGCACAAACCTTAACCGAAAGTAAACCTAGGTCTTGCCCTAAACCCAACGCTCTGGTCTCAAACATCTCAAGGCATGATATCTAAAAGATACGAGATCCTAAACCATGTCTCTCCGTTCGTATCTCAATGTTCTCGAAAATCGTAAAGATAAGTAAATTTTTACGAAAATCACGAACGAACCAACAGATTGAACGTCTAATCAGAACTAAATACGAGACGACAACTCGTATTTACTTCAACCCTACTATGGAAAATTCGAAACAAAACATTCATCATATAAATAAACCGCATAAGGCGGCAAGGGATTCAAAGCCACCAACGGCCAGTCCCGGTAAATACAAATACGGCCAAATAGGCCTAAGCAAAATCCAAAAGGCCGCACTCGGCCGAAAACAGATAAAACGATAATCAAACTCAATCATCAATACAAAGGATCAGTCCATCCAAATAGGATCCTCTACGGTCGGCTCTCCATCTTCCTCAGCATCGAGCGACCCTCGACCACTGCTCCGCCCAGCGGCATAGACAGTGGATAAGGAGGTATCTTCAAAAGAAGCCTCCATAACATTTTCAATTGATGAGCTGAAACGAAATCGATGAGCCTCGACCGCCGCACGGACCCTCTCGGGAGAAAAATGACCCCAAAACAGCGGACCACCACGGAGAAGGTCTCGGACGATACACAAATCTTCCGGAAAAGGAGGAATGGGGTTGTGTACTGCAAAATGAACGTAGTACAGATATGGAAGAATATAAAAAAAAAACGGGTAGTAAGAAAGGCAACGAGTGATCGTTCAGTACGTTACCTCCTATCTCCCACAGTCGCCTAAACGAGGGAAGGCACTCCAGGGCGACCGAGGCTTGGTCCAATCTAACGTAGAAAAAATAACTCTTCCATCCACAACCATCCTGAGGGAATCCCTTCAGGACTTCCATATGAGTACGCGACTTTAAACCATACAGACGATCGGTCCCAACTCGAGACAGGGTAAGGAAAGCTTCGAGATAGTCAGCAGTGATCTCCATGCCTCGCTCGTATCCCAAGACTAGCAACCCGACAAGGTGCTTTATACCGCGAGGAGAAATCTGACTTATCGAAACTTCCAAACGGTTCAGAAACTCTACTATAACCAACGGAATGGGAAACCACAGGCGAGCACGCATCAGATGTTCCTCGTACAAAGTAAAAAAGCCTTCGGGAGGTTCGTCAGCTCTCTCCCCCTCGAGGGGTAATCGAAAATCCACGTTTTCCGGAACGTGACAGAAGCTGCGTATGGTTCCAAGGAACGGAAGGGTACACCTGCTCGGTCTCCCAACGACCCTTTCCGAAAAAGGCCTAATGGGAATCCATGGCTCGGGAGGCGGTTCCTCCGCGTTACACATAGCCACCCAGTATGCGTCGGCCTCGGCAGGGTCAACGGAGTGTGCCATGAACTCGATCTATCGGAAAACCTCACCGCGTCCGTGACGGACGGTTCCGTGATTAAAGATAGTAGGCCGAGCGTTTGCCGAAATCCCTCGAGACATTCTTGACGAAAAGGAAAAGGAAAAGTCTCAATGATAGAGAGAGAAAGTTGAAAGAATCCTTTCACTTGTAAACTTTGAGAAGATAATGAAATGAAAAAATTATGGAACAAGTTACCTCTCTTCTTATAAGACATGAGGATTTACTATTCAAGCTCGGACTTTCGGATATTAATTCCATCCATCACGCCTAACTTGCCAAACATGCCTAACCGCACGCTAGGATCCTACGATACATGATCCTAACAGGCTGGGGGGCTAACTGTTGGGGTCAAAAACGGTTACGACGGAATTACCACCCGAAAATCCTCGGAGATCGTATTTCCGAAAGAGTTAGTAAAAGAAGAGATGTAATTTTCGTAAAAATAACCTATACGAGGTTTTTACGAAGAAGTATCCTTTGGGATTCAAACCGAACAAACCAAGCTCGGTCGCTACGTATACACGCCGTCCGGTCACTACGTAGCAACCAAACCCGAGCCAAGCTCGGTCGCTACTCAGCGACCGAGCGATCGTCCCACTCGGTCGCTACGTAGCGACCGAGCTCGAGCCAAAGCTCGGTCGCTACGTAGCGACCGAGCTATCGTCCCGCTCGGTCGCTACGTAGCGACCGAGCTCGAGCCAAAGCTCGGTCGCTACGTAGCGACCGAGCTCAGCCAAGCTCGGTCGCTACGTAGCGACCGAGCTCAAGCCAAAGCTCGGTGAGCTCGGTCGCTACGTAGCGACCGAGCACTCGTCTCACTCTGTCGCTACGTAGCGACCGGGCTTGAGCCAAAGTTCGGTCGCTGCGTAGCGATTGAACCTTTCCAAACATCGATACGACACCAGTCCATGCATTCTCGTCAAACCTTCGAATGCTATCTCCCGAAGACCGTAGCAAGCTCAGTCCATGTTTCCCGCTATTCTAATTCATCGATCAAACTTCGCGGATTAGAAACCGCGGAAAACTCGTAGTAAACGTGTCGGATCGGAAAACGGCCCAAAGGGACCTAAAACACGATTCGAAGCCCATCCTACGATTTTCCTAACCAGAAGCCCGTAAACCACATCATGGTTCACGCTTGGCCCACGAGGAAGGATAAATGTCAAGTTTCCGCGGATAAATACGGAAGTTTTGAAGATAATTGTGAAGAACGGGAAAAATGGAAAATCTCCATTTTATGCTATGACGGCTTAAGGGCAGAAGTGTAAAAGCGTAAACCGACCTTGGAGCTAGTATATAAGGAGTCCTAGGCGAGGAGCAGAGGAGAAAACTTTTTCAGAGCAAACTTAGCACTTAGAGCAACTTAGGCAATTTTCCGTTTTTGTTATTTCGAGCTGCGACTCAATTAGGTTTAGCCGTCTTAGGGTTGCTAGAACTAGGTATCTCGCCGACAGCTCTCGAGCCCAGGCTTATACCTTGTTGTAACGCTCATACGCAGATTCGGAATAAGATCTACTTTGCTCTCTTTTCGATTTCTTATTTTTATCGTTGTTATTCTCGTGTTCTGATTGCTTGACGTGTGGTAATTAACAGATATCCGGGTCCTCTGGGAAACTAGTGTTTTCTTAGTTTCCTTATTTAAACGGAAATCGACAGTGTGAATTTTGGTTCCCACAATGTGAGAGATATTTGACCGCCGAAGGATGTATCTATGTGTGCAACATTCTCTGTGGGAAAGAAATCGTCTATAGGGACATCATCCTCTATCCTTATCCTAGAAAGATGGTCAGCGACTCCATTATCTACTCCTCTCTTATCCTTAATCTCAATGTCAAACTCTTGGAGTAGTAGAATCCAGCGTATGAGTCGAGGTTTAGCATCTTTCTGTTGCATTAAATATTTGATGGTAGCGTGATCAGTGTGAACTATCACTCGTGAGCCAATCAAGTATTGATGGAATTTTTCAAAAGCGTAAACTACAGCTAATAGTTCCTTTTCTGTTGTTGCATAATTCCGTTGTGCTTCATCAAGCGTGCGGCTGGCGTAGTAAATGGCATGTAGTTTTTTATCTTTCCTTTGGCCTAGAACTGCTCCAATTGCGAAA
Source organism: Brassica juncea (assembly GCA_018703725.1). Lineage (NCBI taxonomy): Eukaryota > Viridiplantae > Streptophyta > Magnoliopsida > Brassicales > Brassicaceae > Brassica > Brassica juncea. Next base: position 12,411,678 of record CM031927.1, read on the forward strand.
TCACTGGCATCGCACATGATTTCGAAAGGAAGATTCCAGTCGGGGGCTTGTACGACAGGGGCAGTGATAAGGGATTTCTTTAAATCTTCAAAAGCTTTCATGCATTCGGGGGTAAAATCGAATTTAATATCCTTGCATAGTAGGTTATTTAAAGGTCTAGCGATTTTGCTGAAGTCCAGTATAAATCTCCTGTAAAATCCGGCGTGTCCGAGAAAACTTCGCACGTCCTTAACAGTTTTGGGTGGGGGTAAACTGGTCATTACTTCAATCTTAGCTCTATCGACCTCTATTCCAGCAGCGGAAACCCTATGTCCTAACACTATTCCATCGTTTACCATGAAATGACATTTTTCCCAGTTTAGGACAAGGTTCTTTTCTTCGCATCTTTCCAATACTTTGCATAAATTGTCGAGGCAACTCTTAAAATCTGATCCATAGACTGAAAAATCATCCATGAATACCTCCATGAAGTCCTCGATCATATCCGTAAAGATTGACATCATACAACGTTGGAAAGTAGCGGGGGCGTTACATAGACCAAATGGCATTCTGCAATATGCGAAAGTTCCATAGGGGCATGTAAACGTTGTCTTTTCTTGATCATCCGGGTGTATAGGAATTTGGAAAAATCCGGATTATTCATCAAGAAAACAGTAATATTGGCGATTAGCTAATCTCTCCAGCATCTGATCAATAAAGGGAAGGAGAAAATGGTCTTTCCTAGTAGCGGCATTCAGTTTCCTATAATCAATGCACATCCGATGACCGGTAACGGTACGAGTCAGAATGAGTTTGTCCTTTTCATTCTTCACTACAGTGATACCTCCTTTTTTGGGTTCAACATGTACGGGGCTTACCCATTTGCTATCCGAAATGGGGTAAATAACTCCAGCATCAAGGAGTTTTATAATTTCCTTCTTAACTACTTCCTTTAGATTCAGATTCAATCTCCTTTGCTGTTCTATTGACGTTTTAGCGTCATCTTCCAAGTTAATCCGATGCATGCAAAGATCAGGAGAAATTCCAGGAATGTCATCGAGAGAATACCCGATTGCTTTCCTGTACTTGCGTAATTTATTCAGCAATTAAGCAAGTTCTCTGCTAGTGAGATTGGCGTTGACGATAACAGGGTAGGATTGGTCATAAAGGTAAGCGTACTTAAGACCGCTGGGTAGAGGTTTTAATTCCACCTTTGGTGCTTTATCTTTAGACCAATTTGATTGCGAGGGAGGTTGTCGATCGATGGTATCTTGAAGGTATCGATCGATGACAACTTCGGAATCATTATTTTCTTCTACGTTTGCAATGTCGATGCTAGCGTCCATTAGTTGCATGTAATCGTCTGTCCTATCTGATATGCTCAAAACTTCATTTTCCACGTGGTTAAGGGTGTCCTCGAAAGGGTTGTCTGAACACATGTTTATGAAAGAGTCTCTTTCATCCTCAGAAACGTTTTCCACGTAGAAGGCCTGGTCATCTATTAGGGGTCGCTTAATCAGTTTCTCTATATCAAAAGTCATCGAGATATCCCCTATGTTCTAATTAATTCGTCCTTCTTTGACGTCAATGATTGCTCCAGCTGTAGCTAGGAATGGCCGACCCAGAATAAGGGGGTCTTTGGGTTCTTGTCTGTATTTCAACACAACAAAATACGTAGGCACGATGCAATCGTTAATCTTTATGGGAACATCTTCGAGAATTCCTTCGGGTACCCTAATAGATCTATCAGCTAAAACCAGGGTGATCGGAGTTGGCATAAACTCTTTATATCCTAACGTCACTGCAACAGAGTAAAGCATAAGGTTCACGCTAGAGCCAAGGTCACATAATGATCTAGGGAAGCGCGTGTTTTCTATTTTACAATCTAGGACGAAACTACCAGGATCTGATTTCTTCGTTGGAGTTTATCCTTTAATCATAGCACTTACTTCTTCTGAAATCATCATCACGCTATGTTCTGCAATTGGATAGTTTGGAGATGTCATATCCTTTATATACTTCTTAATTGAAGGTGCTATTTTTATAGCATCACTAAGAGACATCTCGACAGAAATCCTATCTAAGGCTTTCTTGCAGATTGCATTTTCTAATGATTTCTTAGTTTGCGTTTTAGGAGGAAAAGGGGGTAAAGTTCTATCGACTCTTTCAATTATGGGCTTGGGTTGAGTAGACCGTCGATCGACGGGTTTCTCAGGTTGTCGATCGATGGTGGGTGTTTTGGGTCGATCGACGTCAGTTCCGTATTGCCGATCGATTTCATCCTCAATCTCCGTATCTACTTCTAGTTCTAAATCTATTGCCTTTTCCTTAGCCTTTTCAGCGGTGGTTTTCCGGTTCTCTTGAGATGGATTTGGGTCAAGTTCGTCGAGAAAAATAGGATGAGAGTTACTTTTCCCGGTCTTGTCGGCGTCGTCAGGCTTTCCAACATCTGAATTATTCCTCGTATCTGCTGCGAGGTTTTTCCCGCTGCGCAGCATTACGGCACTGACTTGACGTCTTGGGTTTAGATCAGTTCTTCCGGGAAGACATCCAGTGTCTCTCTTTATGGCAGTTGCAATCTCAGCTACTTGACCTTCTAATTTTCGGATTAGTTCTCCTAAAGAATCTGCTTTCTCCATCAATTCTCCGTAAACCATATTTATCTTTCCGTAAAACTCCGATTTTGTCTTACGGTTGCCAATAAGAGCTTGTCTGATATTGAACCGTTCTCTTCCGGTACTTGATTTTAAAGCAGTGTCATAAGCTTGGGTAAAGCTTTCGACATGAAGCACAGAGTAGGGATCAGAGCAGTTCATTTCTTCATCCGAATAATCATCGGTGTCAGACAAAGCATTGTCGTCGATCTGGGCTATATCAGATCGGTGTTTGTTTTGAAGAAAGGAATGAAGGGATTTAAGGGAATTCTTAATTTCTATTAAATCAGAATTGTCTTTTGGACTTGTAGTTTTTTCTATCTCTTCATCCATCTTTTCATAGGATCTTCCCGTTGTCATTTTCTTGATAAGGCGTCTAGCTCCTTCGGGATTCCTAATGATGAAATTTCCATCACTCGCTGTATCGAGTGTGGTTTTATAGCTCAAATTAACACCTCCATAAAAGATGTTAAGAAGTTGTGGTTCTGAATAACCATGATGAGGACATTCAAGTTCATAGCCTCTGAATCTTCCCCAAGCGTTTTTAAATGATTCGTGTGGACCTTGGCGAAATGTAGAAATTTGTTTTCTTACTTTCCAGTAGCGTTCATCAGTGAAAAATTCTCTAAGGAAAGCTCTTCTAATCTCTTTCCAACAAGTGAGTGATCCTGTTGCTAAACAGTTCAACCACCTGAGGGCTTCTCCTTCTAGGGAGAATGAGAATAGTTTGCAACGATCATATTCATCTGGTATTAATTCTTCCAAAGTCTCAATATGATCTTGTGGGTGTTCTGGGAGGGATCCACGGAATGGGTTTTGACGAACCATACGGTAGTAATCTGCGTTAAACTTAGATTTCTTGGTATCGTCTCCTGGTTTTTTAATAGCGGACCTATTGGAATAGGTCCTACCAGGATCAAGGTAGTCTTGTATGGACAATTTTATATCTTCACCTTTAGTTAAGGTGGAATTTTCCTTAACAGGGATTTCAGTCCCCTGTTCAGTTTGGCTAGTTTCATTGCTCGTTTGACCATTTAGTTCAGTTTGGACTACTTTCTCATTAGTAGGCTTGGTAAGAGAAAACTTACCTGCTTCCGGCTGGGCGGTATCGATCGATGTTGGCGACTCTGTATCGGTCGATTCTTCTGACACATCCTCGCTCGATGGAAACTTATCTCCGTCGATCGATGGTTGGTCGTGCTCTGTGTTCTCCATTCTTTGTGAAAGCAGCTAGATTCAGGCAATTCTCAGGTATAAAATGTATGCACTTAGTTTAGACTAAAGGGTTTAATGGTTCTTGAACTAAACATTGATTTAACCGGATATGTTATCTTCACTAGATCTCAGATCTCAACTGTCGTATTTTGATCTCGAGAGAGTGTCGATCGATGTGACTTGATGTACATCGACCGATACACCTTTGTAACGATCAACCAACAGAACGATAGTTGCGTCGATCGACGGTTATTCTAGCGAGCTTTGCGAACGAGTTTAACTTGTTCTCTAACCTTCTCAGACCAACTGTCGTTGCGCCTGAGTTAGTTAGATCACAGAAATGGGTTCAGGTATTGAGGGGAAACGGTTAGTTGGACTCAATTAATCCTAAGATCTATAATGAAGGTGATCAATCTCAATTTTAGCATTAAGTCCATAAGCAATGAAAGAACAATCAAAACACCTTTTTAACAGTCATATTAGCAGTACATAATTTCAACCATGGTGAGAAACCTAAATCTAACAATTGGTTTACTCAAACATATTCATGAGAGACAAAGTCATGATGGTGTGAAATAAACTCAAATGAAACATAGAACACAAATAGATAGAGTAATAGAAATAAAGGAGTTCAAGATCTTCTATGTTTTGCAGTCTCAGATCTATCTCTCCAATCCTAAGCTCTCTTAATGGTAGCCAAAATGCACCTTCTCCAAAACTAGGTCTTTTTGCAAGTTTCCCCTAGAAATGATACAAAACCCTAGTACATATAGCCTAACAGGCGGCTAGGGACTTAAGTTGTAAATAATAGATCTTCTGGGAAATGAAATCTTTTAATTTGCGATTTCTTCCGTGTGACTCCGTATCGATCGATGCACATATATGTATGTCGATCGATAGTAAGTGATCATTAACGACCGATGTTGCTCTTCAAGCGTCGATCGATTTTCCTTGCGTAAAAGCATTCCAAAATGTCCCAAAAGTATCATTTCCTTCCATCAGGTGAATAAACATGCATTTCCTTTTAAAAGACTCTAAAACATGATTAATACATCTTAAAACTTTTATATACCATGTATAAAAACGGGTGAAAATAATGGTATATCAGTAATCATCGGCTTGCGTCCTCCAAAGACTTCCGACTGAACCACAGCACTCACGGAAATCGCCCACCGAGGTAAAGGCATCCTTGAGGTTCCCATACTCGACCTGGAACTGAGAGGCATGAGTCTTCATCACCTCGACGATTTCCCTTTTGCCCTTCCTTTTCGCCTTGCGGATAGCCCGCGCATGATCGCGAGCAAGTTGCGCATCTCACTCCAACATCTCGCCTTGCACGCGAGCGAGATCTCGTTCCGCTTTCTCCGCTTTAAAACGATAGACCATGGCTTCCCTGTGGCTCGCCTCAATGGCCGAGCCAAGCAAGTTAAGACCATGCGAAACCGATTAACACGTTATAAGCAGAAAGAGAAACATCTAGGCAATCACCAAAATTTTCAAAAAAAAAAAAATCTAACCCCGTTGATGATGCGAGACCCTTCCGCGATGACCTTCGGCCTCCCTGATTCATTCGCGGGTGGAGGAGTATCGAAGCCTGAGGGTACACCAGCGAAGAAATCATCATAGTCCGGAATAGGAACCTCGCTAGAACCGCTTCCGTCGCCATAAGCAAAGTCTGGATTCCATCCCGGAAGCATAGAATCGTGCACCGAAAACTCTATGTCACCAAGATCGATATCCTTCCCCTTTGAAGAGTTCCACCCCGTCGCAGCAGTGGGGGCAGCGTCGGGACTCTGATCATCGGGCTCGAAGTCGTTCCCCACTTCTGCAGGATCGGGACACACAAACCTTAGCGCCTTTCGAATTTGTTTTGGCGTAAAGGAAGTCCAGAAAAACAGACCATTCCTAAGAAGGTCTCTCACTTCAATGATATCCTCGGGGAACGGGGCCAGCGGGTTGATGAAGGGACGATCATTCGGCAACCTCCGGAGTAGTGGGATACAACTCTCTTCGACAGACGCAGCGTCTATACGAACAAAGAAGAAAAATTTCTCCCACGAGTTGAAGTTGGAGATGAACCTCTTAACCACCGACATGAAGCTCCGAGGGACCAGCCTATACTTGTCCTTATCCTTGACAAGCTGTAGCCTCAAAAGCGCGTCAAAGTGATCAACGGAGAGGGAGAGACCATGCTCATAGCTCAGGATCAGGATTCCAACGAGGTGCTGAATGGCAAGGGGATTCGGCTGGCTTATTGCCACCTCGAAATGCTCCAACACTCGGACAACGATTTCGGGAATCGTGAAACCTCAAGCGACAACGCACTACGAACGCTTCGTAGCAAGTGAAATAACCCTCCGGAGGGTTATCAGCGTGATACCACTCAAATTAATCTAAGGAGTGTTACTCTCATCAAAAGAGGTTCAGATGTAGTACTTAGGGATCGAATCCACAAGGAGCTAGGGAACAATTAAATCTAGTGTTTATTAATTCTAAGAGTTGTAAATGTTTAAATAAAATAGCAATAGTAACAAGCGAAGTAAATAGTAAATGTAACTTGGTTGGAAATGATGTTAGATGCTATTCAGGTGTTGGAGATTATAATATCTATAGATGCCTATTTGTTGCATGCATGATATGTTAGAGCTCAATCGCTTAACTCAGTGATCAGCTGTCGCATGTTTCACTGGTTAACAGGCTAGATCTCGTGTCTCAACGGTTAGTATGTTGACAACGATAGAGTGTCGATCGATGGTCCTATTGGGACATCGACCGATGCACCTTTGCCTACGTTGACCGATAGTCAGTTGAGGACATCGATCGACGGGTTCTAGCCAGACCTATGCGCGAGTATGATATGCCCTATTAAGATACTAAATTGGTGGTTAGCCCTCTCTAGCAGTCTTAATATGATAGATAGATAGATAGATGTTAGGATGGGATAACAAGGGTGCTTGAGTATGCAATCCTATGATCAAGTTCTAGTTAGCAAGGCTAAAACAAGCAATGAATACAAATCTATCATGAATATCACAACAAGGCAGATCTATAGTTTGGGGCTAATCCCACAAACCTATCTGAACCTTGGATCTAATAATTGAAGTACTCAGACATAGCAAAGCAATTCATAACAATGAAGAAATGAGAATTCATAGAATAGATGAAAAGAAATGGAAACAAGGAGTTCCAATCACAAGTGATCTTCTCTCCAAAACTCTCTCTTCTCTCTCAAAATAAAACTGTAACTAAAACAAGCTCTTCTGCCGTCAAAACACTTAGGCAGTATATAATCTACTAGGTTAAAAACTCGTCCAGGCATTTTCGTAATTTGGCTTGGCCTTGGGTTTTAAGTCCGCTGGATCCAAAATGTCGCGTGTCTGATGTCTCGACATCGATCGATGGTACTTGAGTACATCGATCGATATTAATCTTCATCTGTCGAGGCATCTCTTGGTATCGATCGTCAACACTGGATGCGCATCGATCGATTGTTCTTCCTCTCTTCGACCTCCACATGGTCAGCTCGGGTGAAACGTCCTTTAAGCTCCAAAATGCTCCAAAGTCATAGCTTTACTCCGAAATGCACCTGAACCTGAAAACATACCTAGAAGAGTAGAAAACATAGATATATATATATAGTAAAACACTTATATACCATGGATGAAAACGGGTCAAATCCAAGGTATATCACAGCGCTTTCCCCTCGACGAGGAACCCGGAACTCCACCGTGCTCGGAATGCGGTAGAACGACCGCATGATCTGGAGGAACTCGTCGGTACTCCTGCTTAGTGCCCCTTCCTCGACTGCACGATGGGTCAGGACCGGGAACAGCTTCTCTTTGGGAGGAGTGATCGAACCGTAATGCGCAACCCACCATGCCTCATTCTCGGCGGGATCTACCGAGTGAGGCACGAACTCTATCTTCGGAACAAGGAGCTCTTCATGAGCACTTGCGGACGAAGACCCTTTCCTCGCAATCTTTTTCTTACTCGACATTTTATACTCCTCTTTTGGGAAAATAGAAGGAAAGGATGAAGAGAAAGAAATAAAGTTTTTCTTAAGAGAAATCTTAGAGAAAACAAGAAAGTGAAAAAAATGGTGAAGAAGTTACCTCTCTTCTTATAGGCATGAAAATTTACTATTCAAACTTGGACTTTCGGATATTAATTTCATCCAACACGCCTAACTTGCCAAACACGCCTAACCGCACGCTAGGACCATACGATGCATGGTCCTAACGGGCTGGGGGGCTAACTGTTGGGGTCAAAAACAGTCATGACGGAATTAACACCCGAAAATCCTCGGAAATCGTATTTCCAAAAAGATAGTAAAAGAAAAATATGATTTTCGTAAAAATTAACCAATACGAAGTTTTTACGAAGAAGTATCCTTGAAGGCTCGAAGCAAACAAACCAAGCTCGGTTATTGCGGAACTACCGCACATGCACGCTGTCCGGTCGCTACGTAGCAACCAAGTCCGAGCCGAGCTCGGCCGCTTGAGCCAAGGCTCGATCACTCCGTAGCAACGGAGCTCTTCCGAAACGTCCATACGACACCAGTCCATGCATTCTCGTCTATCTTGCGATGCCATCTCCCGAAGAGCGTAGCGAACTCATCTCATGTTTTCCGCTGTTCCAAATCATCGATCAAACTTTGCGGATTAAAACCGCGGAAAGTTTATTCTTTATCGAAAGAACTCGCAGTAAACGCTTCGAGTCGGAAGACGGCCCAAAGGGACCTAAAACACGACTCGAGGCCCATCCTACGATTTTTTAACCAGAAGCCCGTAAACCGTAGCATGGTTTACGCTTGGCGCGCAAGGAAACATAAATGTCAAGTTTCCGCGGATGAATACGAATTTTGAGGATAATTACGAAGATCGGAGAAAATGGAATATCTCCATTTTATGCTATGAAGGCTTAAGGGAAGAAGAGTAAAAGCGTAAACCGACCTTGGAGCGAGTATATAAGGAGTCCTAGGCGAGAGGCATGGAGAGAGGCTTTTTCAGAGCAAACTTAGCACTTAGAGCAATTTAGGCAACTTTCTGTTTTTGTTATTTCGAGCTGCGACTCAATTAGGTTTAGCCGTCTTAGGGTTGCTAGAACTAGGAATCTCGCCGACAGCTCTCGAGCCCAGGCTTATACCTTGTTGTAGATGCTCATACGCAGATTCGGAATAAGATCTACTTTGCTTTCTTTTCGATTTTTTATACTTTATCGTTGTTATTCTCGTATTCTGATTGCTTGGCGTGTGGTATTAGCAGATATCCGGGTCCTCTGGGAAATTAGGATTTTCCTAGTTTCCTTATTTAAACGGAAATCGACAGTGTGAATTTCGGTTCCCACAAATACGAAGTTTTGGAAGATAATTACGAAGTTCAGGAAAAATGGAATATCTCCATTTTTAGGCTATGACGGCATAAGGGCAGAAGGAGAAAAGCGTAAAATTGACCTAGGAGAGAGTATATAAGGAGTCCTAGGCGAGAGGCATGGGGGAGAACTTTTTCACAGCAAACTTAGCACTTAGAGCAGTTTAGGCAATTTTCCGTTTTTGTTATTCGAGCTGCGACTCAATTAGGTTTTTGCCGTCTTAGGGTTTTAGAACTAGGAATCTCGCCGACAGCTCTCGTAGCCCAGGCTCTTACCTTGTTGTAACGCTCAAACGCGAATTCAGAATAAGATCTACTTTGCTGTCTTTTTTACGATTTCTTATATTTTGTCTTTGATTATCTCGTGTTCTGATTGTTTGGCGTGTGGTATTAGCAGATATTCGGGACCTCTGGGAAACTAGGGTTCTCCTACTTTCCTAATTTAAACGGAAATTGACAGTGCGAATTTCGGTTCCCACAACATCTCCCATCTCTCGAAATCCACACCGGAGCTAGTCAACGTCTTGAGGCAGATGGGCCAACAGGTCAAGTGGCCTCCAAAGATGAAGGCACCTGACTCGTTCCGGAACCCTGGCCTTTGGTGCGACTTCCATCACGACCACGGTCACAAAACTGAAGACTGCATCGCTATAAGGATCGAGGTCAATGAACTACTTCAAAAGGGGCATCTCCGGAAATTCCTCTCAGAAAAAGACTAGAACCATCTAAATAAAGAGGTGCCGGCAAAATCCGTTGGAGTTATACCCGCCTCACCACCTCGCCAGGACAGAGTGATCCATGTCATATCCGGAGGTTCCGAGATAAGCGGCGTGAGTCATGCAGCTGCCAAGAAAAGTACCCGCAACGCCAAGCACGGCTTGGAGACGACCAAACCAAAGCGCTTGCTCCTAGGTACCAAAGAAATAAGCTTCACGGCTAAGGAGCAGGAGAAGATCCTGGCTCCCCACCATGATGCCTTGGTCATATCTCTCACCATAGCAAACTGCTTGGTAAAAAGAATACTAGTGGACAATGGTAGCTCCAGCAACATCATCTTCCAGGCTGCTTACAAGGACCTAGGGCTGGAAGAGAGCGCCCTGACGTGCATAATAACTCCACTCATCGGATTCAGCGGCGAAGTCAAGCAAACAACCATAGAGGTCACTCTTCTAGTGTACGCTGAAGGGATCAACATGTCTACCAAGTTCCTGGTCATCGACAATCAATCAGCATACAACATTGTTCGGGTCAAAAAAGGTTACGACAAATTTAACATTAAAAACGTCCGAGGAAGAAAATAAGAATTCCTCCGAAGAGTACTTTTCGAAATAGATTCTTCCTTACGAAAAAGCTTTACGGAAAGGTTTGTTTCTTGTTTGAATTCTCGATCGTCTTTCGTGCATTCTTTTCTCGGACTTAGTCTTGAGAATTTTTACCATTCGCAGTTCATATCGTTGATCGATGGGATGATCAGCGAATGTGGTTCTGAGACCAGTCGTCTGTCCGGGGAGTTGGTGGAGCTTCAGGGCAGATGGTCCGAAACCGAGGCTATGTTGACGGGTGTCGAGGACTCTCACTCTGTGAAAGTGTCGAAGCTCGAGGTTGCGACAGGAGAGCTTGAGAGGGACCTTGGGAAGACGGCGAGTTCCTTGCTTAAGGAAAAGAAAGCCAGGAAGGCCAAATCCTCGGAGGTGCGTCGACTCCAGCGTCAGATCGAGAGTGTCGTGGGACTAGCGCGCCGCGGGATCCAAGAGGCTACGGATGCCCTTCGTGCGGAGTTTCAAGCTCGCTTGGCGAAGATTTCTGCTTCCCTGGGTTCCCTCGAGTGTATCCGGAGCAGGGATTTCGCTTTGGCGACGATTGAGGGCGGGATGGCCGTGGTTCGGTCGTTCCAAAGTGAGACTCCCCCGACCTTGGAGGCCGAAGAGGCCCGACTGTCCGGCTGCAAGGGAGATATGGCGGCCGAGGATGGAGATTTCGATCTCATCCTGGCCGACCTGAAATCCGCTTGCTTCCTTCCGACATGTTCAGAAGACCCAGAGGGGAAAGACCTGATGGTCGGAGAGAACGGAAGCGATGCGGCTCCAGGCTCGGACGAGGCAGCGGGTGAAGAGGGGGCGTAAGTTCTGAGGGTGACTTGGGTTAGATCTCTTGCGAGAGATTTTTTTTATGTTTTTATGTTTCGGCCTTGAATGGCCTTGTTTGTATTTCGGGACTGGCCGTGTGTGGCTTTGAATCCCTGCCGCTCCGCGGCTTTCTTTCTATAGTACGATAATCGGATAACGCTTTTTATGAGTTCGTGAATAGTGGGGAGGAAGGTGATGAGTTGTCGTCTCATATCCTTCTTCGATTGTGAAATGTTTCATTCGAGATCTGTTTCGAGAGTTCTTCCGCGATATCATGTCTTTGAGATGTTAGAGACCAGTGCGCTGGGTTTAGGGCAAGACCTAGGTTTACTTTCGGTTTAAGGATTGTGCGGTGACTAACCGGCTATCGTTTTTTCCTGTCGCGATTTCTTCCTGATTCGTATCGATGTAAAGTCCGCGATAGGTTCTCGGCTTATATGACTTGTTTGATACGAACCGAGCATCTCTCCGGAGACCGGAAGTGCTAGACCAAAATTTCGGATTTCTTTTATAGCGCTATTATCCTTGTGTCAGATGTAAGAGAGTCATCTCCGTGAGATGGTTATGTCTGTTTAGGACGTTTGTGAGTTCGATGTGATCAGCATCGGACTTGGTGGCGCGTGCCGTTGTTTTGAATATTTTGCGCAAAATACGTGTTAGTGTGTGCATATATATATGCCTTTTTTTGTGACGGAGGTTTCGTTTGCTCGAAAGAAACAAACTTTGAGGCATCTTTTGCGACGTCTCGCGATGCTAAAGGTTGCTTCTCCTAAGCGGCCGACTAATTTCCGAAGACCTCGTTTCGATTTTACGAGTGAGGATGTTTTGATAAGTCGAAAACGCCAAAAGCGTGGTAAGAAGTTTTTCGATTTTTTGGGAGTATACGAGTATACGTACCCACTCCCCCCCTTTTTTAATGAGGGGGGACAGCTGAATTTGCCTTTTGACAAACTGCCTACGTACTCCTTGCGGAGATCAAGCCGTCTCGTAGTTCAGTGATTGCGAGTTGGTTTGTTTAGTGATAGTATTTTTTGAGATGCATCGCGTTCCAGGTTCTAGGGATTTTTATGCCCTGCATGTTGGCTATTTCGTAAGAACCTGGTCGGACGACTTTTTCGATTTTATAGGGACCTTCCCAGTTTGCTCCGAGTTTTCCTGCGTTTCGTTCAGCGGTGTTTTGGAAGACTTTGCGAAGTACCAGATCTCCCTGATTGAACCTACGATTCCGTACGTTGGAATTATAGTATCCCGCAGCGGCGTGCTGGTAGTTTTGGATTCGGATGAGCGCTCGATCTCGGCGCTCGTTAATGAGGTCTAGATCATCCAAGAGCATAGCATCGTTGAGTTCCTCTCGTTCGGGTAAGAACCTTCTTCGAACACCGGGAAATTCTACTTCTGCGGGAATCATGCATTCCGTGCCGTATACCAGGGCGAAGGGAGTTTCTCCCGTTGCTCGCCTTGGGGTGGTACGGTGAGACCAGAGGACTCCCTCGAGTTTGTCGGCCCATCTGCCCTTTTTGGCCTCTAAGCGTTTCTTCAGTTCGTTGAGAATGGTCTTGTTGATTGTTTCAGCTTGTCCGTTGCACTGCGGATATCTGGGAGTTGACTTGTTGAGTCGTATCTTCCATTTTTTGCAGAATGCCTCGAATCGGGTGGAAATGAACTGAGACCCGTTATCGGTTACGATTTCGTAAGGAACTCCATGCCTACAGATGATGTTTTTCCATACGAAATTCTTGACTTGGACGTCTCTTATACTTGCGTACGAGTCCGCCTCTACCCATTTTGAGAAAAAATCGGTAAGGACTAGAAGAAAACGCTTTTGCTTTGAATTATGCAGAGGTCCGACAATATCCATGGCCCAGCGCATAAAGGGATAAGGCGATGTGATGGAGGAAAGAACTTCGGCCGGTTGTCGGATAGTTGGCGCATGCTTTTGGCATTTTTCGCATTTTCGTGCGAATTTCTCGCAATCTCCGATCATTGTTGGCCAATAGTATCCATGGCGTTTGATTTTCACGGCTAGTGATCTTCCGCCGGAATGGTTGCCGCAGGAGCCGGAATGTATTTCCTCCATTACTTTCCTCGCCTTTTCTCCTTCCATGCACGTCAGGAGTGGTCCGGAGAATCTCCATTTGTAGATTTCGCCGTCTACTGTTACGTAGCGTGCGGCCTGTGTTCGGTCCTTGCGAGCTGCCCATTTTTCGGCGGGCAATTGCCCGTCGATAATGTAGTCTCGAATCGTCTGAAGCCATGGGGTATCACAGCCGTAATCAGATTGCTCCGATGGTGGTGGTATTGTAATTTCTTCTTCCTCGTCGTCTTGACCCTCTATGAGATTGACGACGACTGGCGGTCCGATACTCGGATGTTCGATGAATTCGACCGGAATTACCCTTTTGAGTCCTGGATCGGAACTTGATGCCAGGGCTGCGAGGGCGTCCGCCTGGACATTCTCGGAACGGGGAATCCGGGTATGGGTGAAACAGTCGAAGTCTTGAGCTAGACCTTGGACCAGTTTGAGGTATGCGTCCATCCGTTCGTCTCTGGCTTCATAATCTCCGCTGAATTGACTGACAACTAACTGGGAGTCGCAGTAAGCGTGGAGATTACGTATTTTTAAGCCGTGAGCCAAACGTAGACCTGCGATTAATGCTTCGTATTCGGCCTCGTTGTTTGAGGCATGGAATTCTAGCCTGAACGATTGTTCCAAGATCTCGTTCGTTGGAGATGTGAGACGGATCCCGATACCTGATCCTTGCTTGGATGAGGATCCGTCGACGTGGAGGAGCCAGGTGGAATTTGGTTCCTCATTGGTTATTGTTCCCGTTGGAAGTTCGATCAGGATGTCTGCGAGCACTTGTGATTTTGCGCTCGTCCTTGGTCGGTATTCGATGTCATACTCGCTCAACTCGACCGCCCACTTAGCCAGTCGGCCTGACTGACTCGGGCTATCCAAAATTGTCCGTAAGGGAAAAGTCGTGAGGATGACGATTGTGTGGGATTGGAAATATGGTCTTAGTTTTCGGGCCGATGTTACAACCGCGCATGCCAATTTTTCCATCAATGGATACCTAGATTCGGCATCCAGCAAGGTTTTGCTTATGTAAAAAATAGGTTTCTGCTCCCCGCGTTCTTCCCTGATCAGGACTCCGCTTACAGCCGTTGCTGAGACCGCGATGTACAAGAATAAAGGCTCCCCTTCCACGGGTTTTGCGAGGACTGGAGGAGTAGCTAAATAACGCTTCAGCTGTTGGAAGGCGTTTTCGCACTCTTCCGTCTATTTGAATTTTTTATTTCCTCGCAGGACGTCGTAGAAGGGAAGGCACTTATCTGTTGATCGTGAAATAAATCGATTAAGTGCTGCGATTCTGCCGGTCAGTCTTTGGACCTCCCGTTTATTCTTTGGTGAAGCCATCTCGATTAGAGCGTTGATCTGTTTTGGATTTGCTTCGATGCCGCGGTATGTGACCAAGTAGCCGAGAAATTCCCCTGATGCCACGGCGAATCTACATTTTGTCGGGTTAAGCTTCATGTTATGGGAATTTAGTTGTGCAAAGCATTCTTTGAGATGTGACACGTCATCTCTTGCTTTGAGGGATTTGACGAGCATGTCGTCGATATAAACCTCCATTGTTTTTCCGAGTTGTTTGGAGAACATTCGGTTCACGAGTCGTTGGTAAGTCGCACCAGCGTTTTTGAGGCCGAAGGGCATTACCTGGTAGCAATAAGTTCCGCGATCGGTAATGAACGCAGTCTTTTCACGATCGTCGGGATTCATCCTAATTTGATTATAACCTGAGAAGGCATCCATGAAGGATAAGAGTTCGTTGCCCGCTGTTGC
This sequence comes from Brassica juncea, assembly GCA_018703725.1. Taxonomy (NCBI): domain Eukaryota; kingdom Viridiplantae; phylum Streptophyta; class Magnoliopsida; order Brassicales; family Brassicaceae; genus Brassica; species Brassica juncea. The sequence goes on from CM031927.1 coordinate 12,426,865, forward strand.
TTCTACCAATCGATCGATATGTGGTAGAGGGAAGCTATCCTTTGGACACGCCTTGTTTAGGTCGGTAAAATCTACGCAAACTCGCCATTTCCCATTTTTCTTTTTGACTACTACGGGGTTGGCGAGCCAGTCCGGGTATCTTACTTTCGTTATCGACCCAACTTTAAGCAGTTTTTCGACCTCATCGTTTACTGCGGCAGCACGTTCGGGTCCTAGCTTCCGTCTTTTCTGTTTGACGGGTTTGAATGTTGGGTCGATATTCAGCTCGTGACATGTTATGTTAATGTCGATTCCCGGCATATCTTCTGCAGCCCATGCGAAAGTATTAAGGTTCTTTTTAAGACAGGTTATGAGTTCTGTCCTTAAAGGCTTGTGGAGATTGGCTCCAATCTCGACGCAGCGTTCTGGGAAGGCTTCGTCGAGACAGATCGTTACCACGGGTTCGCATGTTGGCTCGCGTTTTTCATCTAGAGCTGCGATGCTGCGAGACTGCCAGAAGAATTCCGCTGAATCCTGACTTCGCGTATCTTTGCTTGAGGTCTTTTTCTCCGCTCTCTTAGGAGTGATTTCGAGGATCGGTCTCTTTCGTTTTAGTTCCGCGGTGAAACAAACCTGTGAAACTCTCGGATTTCCCCAAATTACCTCGACTCCGTTAGGGGTCGGGAACTTGAGGCAAAGATGATAGGTTGATGGGATTGCGCGCATGGCGTTCAGCCATGGCGTTCCCATGATAACGTTGTAAGATGCGGGGCGGTCAACGACTAGAAACTCTGTGACGTTTGTCACGGTTCCGGCTTTGACAGCGAGTCTAATCGATCCATAGGCCATGGTCGTTTCCCCGAAAGTCCTAGCAGTGGGCTTGGGCATTTCGTGACTTCAGATTGACTGATCCCCATCTTTTCAAGAGTGTCTTTGAAGATGATATCGGCCGAGCTTCCGGTATCGATTAGCACTCTAGCGACGTCGATATCTCGAATCGTCAACTCGATAACAAGGAGATCGTTTCGAGGCTTGGCTCGATCGATCGTTTCTCCCCCCTTGAATGAGATGACGTTCGCACACATCGAATCTTGCATGTCGTTCCTGATCGTTGAGTGGCTTTTGCGGGTTAGATTGATCCGTAAGTCCCCCTCCTTCTAGCGCCAAACTGTGGGAACCGAAATTCACACCGTCGATTTCCGTTTAAATAAGGAAACTAGGAAAACCCTAATTTCCCAGAGGACCCGGATATCTGCTAATTAACACATGTCAAGCAATCAGAACACTAGAATAACAACGATAAAAATAAGAACTCGAAAAAAGAGAGCAAAGAAGATCTTATTCCGAATCTGCGTATGAGCGTTTACAACAAGGTATAAGCCTGGGCTCGAGAGCTGTCGGCGAGATTCCTAGTTCTAGTAACCCTAAGACGGCTAAACCTAATTGAGTCGCAGCTCGAAATAACAAAAACGGAAAAAATGCCTAAATTGCTCTAAGTGCAAAGTTTGCTCTGAAAAAAGTTCTCCTCCATGCTCCTCGCCTAGGACTCCTTATATACTAGCTCCAAGGTCGGTTTACGTTTTTACTCTTCTGCCCTTAAGCCGTCATAGCATAAAAATGAAGATATTCCATTTTTCCCGATCTTCCCAATTATCTTCAAAACTTCCGTATTTATCCGCGGAAACTTGACATTTATCCTTCCTTGTGGGCCAAGCGTAAACCGTGCTGCGGTTTACGGGCTTTGGGTTAGAAAATCGTAGGATGGGCCTCGAGTCGTGTTTTAGGTCCCTTTGGGCCGTCTTCCGACTCGAGACGTTTACTACGAATTTTCCGCGGTTTCTCATCCGCGAAGTTTGATCGATGAGTTGGAATAGCGGAAAACGTGGACTGAGCTTGCTACGGTCTTCGGGAGATAGCGTTCGAAGATTTGACGAGAATGCATGGATTGATGTCTATCGATGTCCGGAAGAGTTCAGTCGCTACACAGCGACCGAACTTCGGCTCGAGCTCCGCTCGGTCGCTACGTAGCGACCGAGCTTCGGCTCGAGCTCGGTCGCTACGTAGCGACCGAGCGGGATGAACGCTCGGTCGCTACGTAGCGACCGAGCTTTGGCTCGAGCTCGGTCGCTACGTAGCGACCGAGCGGGACGATCGCTCGGTCGCTACGTAGCGACCGAGTTTGGCTGAGCTCGGTCGCTACGTAGCGACCGAGCGGGACGATCGCTCGGTCGCTATGTAGAGACCCGTTTCGAGCTTTCGTCGGGCATCTCGATTCTTTCTTCCGTAAAGCTTTTTCGTAAGAAAGAGTCTATTTCGAAAAGTACTCTTCGGAGAAATTCTTATTTTCTTCCTCGGATGTTTTGGATGTTAAATTCGTCGTAACCGTTTTTGACCCCAACAATGTAGCGAGTGGAAAGTTGGATTGAGCTGGCTCGCTACGTAGCGACCGAGCAGTGTGCGTGCTCGGTCGCTACGTAGCGACCGAGCCATGTGCGTGGTCGGTCGCTACGTAGCGACCGAGCACACACACTGCTCGGTCGCTACGTAGCGACCGAGCACACACACGCTGCTCTAGCGACCGAGCACGCACACGCTGCTCGGTCGCTACGTAGCGAGCGAGCTCAAGCCAACTCTCCACTTGCTACAAAGCGACCTGTCAGGCCTCAGAAAGGTCGTGTGCGTGCTCAAGCCGTGTGCGTGCTCGGTCGCTACGTAGCGACCGAGCAGTGTGTGTGCGAGCGAGCTCAAGCCGTGTGCGTGCTCGGTCGCTACGTAGCGACCGAGCAGTGTGTGTGCTTGGTCGCTACGTAGCGACCGAGCCATGTGCGTGCTCGGTCGCTACGTAGCGACCGGGCAGTGTGTGCGTGCTTGGTCGCTACGTAGCGACCGAACTGTGTAATCATTTTGTTGTGTTTTCCTTTTTGTGCGAATAACCTAGGGGTTTTTCAGCGGTTTTTGGGAGAACAAGTTTTACCCTTCCAAAATGTTTTCGGAAAACGTGTTTTAGTAAAACCCTTACGCATCGAGATTTCTTTTGTTCGGTAATGAGCCAAACTTACGGGGTTTGATAAGATTTATCGTTTCCCTTTATGTTCAGAAAGAGAAATCGTGAGCTCGTTTCATTGCACTTCCAGTGGTGAAAAGTCGCAGCAAGGTTTTCGATTTTCTCAAGAACTGTGGCGTTTGCGAAGTCCTTAACCATAGGAGCTTTCAGTGCTGCGAGTTTGTGTTTCATATATCCAGACATCGTTTCGATCAAGCGTTTTGTGGCCATGAGTAAGAGTAATCCGTAACCCACCCTCCTTCTAGTGCCAAACTGTGGGAACCGAAATTCGCACTGTCGATTTTCGTTTAAGTTGGGAAACTAGGAAAACTCTAATTTCCCAGAGGTCCCGGATCTCTGCGAGAGCCAACGACAAGTTACCAAATATATGCGGAAATCATGAAAAGATAACAAACGAGTTTAGAGAAAACAGTAGATCTTATTTCGAGCCGCGTAAGAGCGTTGCGATCATTACAAGAGATCATAAAAGCTTTGGCCGCAAAGGCTGTCAGCGAGTTACTTAGTTCTAGCGGCCTGATAGCTCAAACCTAGTTGAGTCGCAGCTCGATAACAAAAGACGAAATAGATACAGAAAAGGTTTTTGATTGATTTCGGACTGAACCTTGTTAAAGGCTGCCTACGTACCCCTTTCGAGGATCAAGCCAAACGTAGTTTAATTGATAGAGATGGACAAGAGATCAAACTGCCTGGGCGAGTTCGTCTAGTAATTGAGTGCCAGTCATAGAAACCAAACTTGTCGAGAATAAAGCCTAAATTTTCTAAATGCAGAGAATTCCGAGTCTAAAAAGTTGTCCCTCCATGCCTATCGCCTAGGTCTCCTTATATACTCGCTCCAAGGTCGGTTTACGCTTTTACTCTTCTGTCCTTAAGCCGTCATAGCATAAAATGGATATATTCCATTTTTTTCCGATCTTCGTAATTATCTTCAAAATTTCGTATTTATCCGCGGAAACTTGACATTTATCTTCCCTTGCGAACCAAGCGTAAACCGTCCTACGGTTTACGGGCTTTTGGGTAAGAAATCGTAAGATGGGCCTCGAATTGTGTCTTAGGTCCCTTTGGGCTGTATTCCGACTCGAAACGTTTATTGCGACTTCTTTCGTTAAGAACGGACTTTCCGCAGTTTTTACCGCAAAGTTTGATCGATGATTTAAAATGGCGGAAAACATTAACTGAGTTCGCTACGGTCTTCGAGAGATAGCATCGAAGGATAGACGAGAATGCATGGACTGGTGTCATATCGACGTTTCGGAAGAGCTCGGTCGCTATGTAGCGACCGAGCGGGACGGACGCTCGGTCGCTACGTAGCGACCGAGCTTTGGCTCGAGCTCAGTCGCTACGTAGCGACCGAGCTTGGCTCGAGCTCGGTTGCTACGTAGCGACCGAGCGGGACGGATGCTCGGTCGCTACGTAGCGACCGAGCTTGGCTCGAGGTTGGTTGCTACATAGCGACCGAGCGGGACGGATGCTCGGTCGCTACGTCGCGACCGATTTTGGCTCGAGCTCGGTCGCTAGCTGTGTGCATGCTTGGTCACCGCGTATCGATCGAGCTTTGCTTGTATGCAGTCTGATCGCCATACTCGAGCTTGTCCGCGGCCGATTTGGATACATGTCTGTTGCCTTCGGACAATCGCATTTAGTGGTTCGATTGAGATTTGAACAAGATTTTACCGCAAGGCTCTTCGTAAAGATATCTTTACGAGGATTACTTTTCGTAAAAATGTTCATGCTAATTTTTACGGACATTCAGATATTGATTTCGCCGTGACCGATTTTGACCCCAACACTGAGAACCTTCATCACCAAGAAACACTGGCCCCGAATCCCCAATAGCAAGAGAATCTACAGAAGCTGGGGCACGAGACAAGTCTCGCTCACGGTCCCCGGAACCAAGGGAGAAGCAGTTCCCAGCAGTGGAGAGAGGGACGATGCGCCAAGGAAACACTCGTACAATCCTCAAAAATCAGGCATGAAGTCCACTTCCCAGGTGGAAAGCGACAGAATGGTCCACAGAACCCGGAGGACTGGTCCCGACCACGGAGTGCCGCCAGGGACCGCAACAAGAAAGAGGAATCCTCAAGTAGGGGCAATCATCCAAATAGCAAAACAGAGCCTACAAGCTACATAACAAATGTCAAACATGGCCTAACCACCGGGGTACCTCGCAAGGTGATGTCTTGTACGGTCTCCGGACCATGATTTTTATAACTTATTTATTATTTAAGCATTATGTTTTCCTACTCCTATGTACGCTGAAACGTCTCCGGACAAAGCTTATGCAATAAAATAGTTTCAACTATAAAAGAATAGTAGGAATATCATAATACTTTAAGGGGCAAACGAGTTTGATCAGGTCCAAGTGACCTCCGATCCTGGCCAACGCTCAATGAAAAAGTGGTACGACCATGGAAAAACAAGACGGGTATGAGACATAAGGTAGGTGATATACCTTGGATTTGACCCGTTTTCATCCATGGTATATAGGTGTTTTACTATATATATATATCTATGTTTTCTACTCTTCTAGGTATGTTTTCAGGTTCAGGTGTATTTCGGAGTAAAGCTATGACTTTGGAGTATTTTGGAGCTTAAAGGACATTTCACCCGAGCTGACCACGTAGAGGTCGACGAGAGGAAGAACAATCGATCGATGCGCATCAGTGTTGTCGGTCGATACCAGGAGATGCCTCGACATATGAAGATTAATATCGATCGATGTACACAAGTACCATCGATCGATGTCGAGACATCAGACACGCGACATTTGGATTCAGCAGACTTAAAACCCAAGGCCAAGCCAAATTACCAAAATGCCCTGACGAGGTTTTAACCTAGTAGATTATATACTGCCTAAGTGTTTTGACGGCAGAAGACAGAGTTTTTGTTTCAAGTTTCATTTTGAGAGAGAGAGAAGAGAGTTTTGGAGAGAAGATCACTTGTGATTGGAACTCCTTGTTTTCATTTCTTTTCATCTATACTATGAGTTTCTATTTCTTTATTGTTATGAATTGCTTAGCTATGTCTGAGTAGTTCAATTATTAGATCCAGGGTTCAGATAGGTTTGTGGGATTAGCCCCAAACTATAGATCTGCCTTGTTGTGATATTCATGATATATTTGTATTCATTGCTTGTTTTAGCCTTGCTAACTAGAACTTGATCATAGGATTGCATACTCAAGCATCCTTGTTATCCCATCCTGACATCTATCTATCATATTAGGCCTGCTAGAGAGGGCTAACCGCCAATTTGGTATCTTAATAGGGCATATCATACTCGCGCATAGGCCTGGCTAGAACCCGTCGATCGATGTCCTCAACTGACTATCGATCGACGTTGGCAAAGGTGTATCGGTCGACGTCTTAATTGACCATCGATCGACACTCTCTCGTTGTCGACATACTAACCGTTGAGACACGAGATCTAGTATGTTAACCAGTGAAACATGCGACAGCTGATCACTGAATTAAGCGATTGAGCTCTAATATATCATGCATGCAACAATTAGGCATCTATAGGTATTATAATCTCCAACACCTGAATAGTGGCCCTGCATCTAATATCATTTCCAACCAAGTTACATTTATTATTTACTCGCTTGTTACTATTGCTATTTAATTTAAACATTTACAACCCTTAGAATTAATAAACACTAGATTTAATTGTTCCCAAGCTCCTTGTGGATTCGATCCCTGAGTACTACATCTGAACCTCTTTTGATGAGAGTAACACTCCTTAGAGTAATTTGAGTGGTATCAGTAGGAATGGGTCTGCGCAAGCCCAAGTATTCCGTCAAAACTACCTAAAACCCATGTATAGCGTCAGGCATATCAAGGTCCCAAACTAAAATAAATACCCAAACGTGAAAAGTACATGTATTAAAACGCTACGTGCTAAATAATACAGGGCCACAGGGGACACAAGGTATAATTACAAAAGTATTGTGATAATAAGGAGCAAAAGTGCAAAAGTCTGGGAGCACCCTATAATATCATGCTTCTCTAGACGTGGAAAGCAGCGTAAGCCTGACACTTGGGTTTTCACCATACCAGCACCCTCTAAGTCTGATAGTGGCTTCGTCTAGGATGGCAGAATACGGTCCCTTAAAACTAATATTCCGGGTTCTGAGAAAGAACTTCAGGCTCAGAAAGGCCTCAAGGTCAAGAACCCACAGGTTCCTAAAAACCCACAGGTTCCTAAAAATGACCTCAGGGTCCAAAGACTACGAGTCCTATCAAAAACCTCAGGGTCCAGAAGCCATGGGTTCCCTAGAAACAACCTCCGGTTCCTGAACCCACAGTTCCCCAAGCGACCCTAGGGTCCAAGGCATAGGGAACCAGCCAAGAATTTAAAAGACCAAGGGTTCCAGGGAATCCCAGCACCTAAAGCCCACGCGACTCGGATCTTGCAAGAAGATCCTTGAAGAGTTTTCTCCGCACCAACGCTTAGATTACTCGTGCAGTATTCAACAGCTCTCTAATTCATCTCCGTGAATCAAGCTTCGAAACCCCGAGATCATTCCGCAACCTGCAAAGAAGGGGCAATCACATAACCAAAGCCAAAACTCCAGGCTTAAAGGACGGAAGGTCCATCAAGAATAGAGGTCAAGGTCGACAACAAGCAAGTGAGAGATGCAAAACTCCGAAAGTATTTTTATAAAACTGCAACAGAGCCATTGTTCAACAAAATCAAAATAAGCCGCAAAGGGCCATTCTTCCAGCAGGAAAAGGGGAAACATAAATACGAGTTCAGGTGGAAGACCCCCCAGGCCTCCTAGAAACTGGAGGAATGGCAGCCTCATCTTCGAATGTGGGGAGTGGAGCATTCTTGTGTTTCACCTCCTCCAGAGTAACCGCCTTGTATTGCTCCAAAGCTTTAGCCAGATCCCACTGATTACTTTGTCCCTTCAACCATTCCCTCATCAACTCCCACCGGGCAATGACTCTTGCCTCGTTTATGGCAATCACCATCTCATGCTTGAGGGTCCCCATAGCTTCCTCCAACTCTGAATTCCTCTTGCCAGCAGCCTGCGCATCAGCCGAAGATACCTCGGCAGTCCTCTCCAGATCCTTCACCTTATCCTTCAGATCAAGGATCTCCATCTCCCGGGCTAGCCGCTGATCTCTCTCCTCTGAAGCCTCACGTTTTAGATCCTCGAGTTCCTCTTGACTAGCCACTGGATTCTCGTTGGATAGTCCTTCACCAAGATGGAATAGCTGAGAGACAGTGTGCACAAAAATTATATGCTCCAATCTGAATCTGGAGCAAAAAGAAGAATGCAAAGCATACAACGACATACCCGGAGAAGCCCCTATTGAAGGGTGTGAACTACTTCCGACAGCTCTCCCGGCGGAAGGACACTGCCATCCTGAGGAAATACATGCAGATTCAAATTGGACAAGGCCGTGGCAAGGCTCCCCACGGAGCACGTAGCCTCGGCTGACTGCTGCGATGATCGGGTCGCCATACCTCCACTTTTGGGATTCTCAGTCTGGGCCAAGGAGGGCGGTTCCATCTTCACTGTCAGTACCTGACGGCTGCCGGTAATCACTACATCATCCCCAGATGTCTTCCCACTTGCAGACCCTCTCCTCGCAGACCCTTTCTTCGCGGAGATCACCTTAGCTGCTTCCTGGTAAGCTGCAAAAGGGTCATTGACAGTGTAACACCCCCGAACCGTTCTAGGTATAGGTCGAACCACCGGCCAACAATCAAACAAGAACATGACCGACGGCTGACTTTCTACCAAGGCCCGGGAGCGCTACATGACGGGTTAGGGGCGTTCCAGCCTGGTCACAAAGAGTGCAATTCGTGACTTGGCCGGTTCCCCCGCTAACACGTCCCGTCAGATCGAAGCCTAAGGCTTCTCAACCCGTACTCCGACCTGGCGTTGTGTTAGCTTGGACAAAGCTAATATCAGAAACAACAAGGCATTTACATAAAACATCGATTTATTTATCTTATAACATATTCGGTTCACAACACACAAAATATTATAAGCGTAGTGGCATGCCATCGAGCAAAAGATACATACTTATAGTCTGAAAACGTCGCAAGCAAAAAGATGCAAAATCTACACCAGCCTGCCTAGCTTCCCGCGACCGCTACAAACTACTGGTCACCTGAAAACAACAACGAGTGAGGGGTGAGTAATCTAGCATTACTCAGTGAGTTACAATCCCCAACTAACAAATACAACCCCTCGCTATCCCAACCCCAAACAATCTAAAGCGAGAGGTTCACCTAATAGCATAAATCAGGAATAGCAGCAATAATATAAAATCTGAAACCCGTAGTAAAATAATACGAGTAAAATATCGATACTATAATATAGTCTTTGTAAATCGATATCCCAATAAACTAGGGTTTACCAAATCCCTTTATAAAATATATATATATATAACTCGGGCCCCGGTGACGTTAGGTTCCCCCTTCACTATCGGCAATATCCTAACTTCCCACCACACAAGCCAGGAAGAAGGAACTTTCAACCGACCGCGGCCCACAGTCATTCGGGTCACCGCGCGACAGCCCACAGTCCTTCGGGTCACTGCCACATTACACCGTCGTGTAATCACTCAGCCATAGGCCATGACCCCGTCTCTCTGAGTCTTCCCGATCCAGCGAATAAGGGGTTTCCTTGAACCCGCTGGGTACGAGGTCTGAAGGAACACTAACTCACCCCTACACATGCCTAGCAATGTGGGTTACACAATGCTGTCGGCCAGTACATAACAAATACCAAAACCCGGTAATATAACCAAGGTTTCACACAATCATCACAACCAAACACAATCAAATATATTCTAGAATCTAGCATAAATACTAATTCCAGAATATCTAACTATCCGCAACCTAGCAATATCATCTAAGCAATCAGAAATTGCTAACCAATCAACCTAACCATTAGCATGCTACTACGGTTCTCAAGTAATAACTAAGCATGCTATCAACCTAACCATTACTATCAACTAATCAAACCATTACTTAGTTTAGACCTGGCCTCCTGCCATGATCCAACTTCCAAGTAATGGGAACCTGCATAAAAACAGCTTAGCAAACAATTGATTATAACTCACTGTTTTTGGTTGACCGTGGCCTTGACCCCGAATCCGTCTTCTGCGTTCCGAACCCTTTCTTGACCTTCACAAGTAGACCCACTTCTGAACTGATCTTGAGTCGAGCAGAACCTCTCTTAGATGTAGACTCGAATCGAGTAGAATAACTGTTCTCGAAAACTGCTGAAAAGACTCGAAAACGATCGAAACTCGAACTTTCTTTCTCTAGCTTTCTCTCTCACGTTTTTCTCTGAGTTTCAGGTGTGCTGGATGGTTTGAAATGAGCTGGGGTCGTGGGGTTTATATAGGATGCAGCAACCAATCAGAAACAAGCCGTGTGGCAGCCCGTGTGTCGCCTCGCATGGCTCCGGACGCATGCGTCGCGGCACCTCGTGCTCCACATGTCTGATGGCATGACCAGGACATCATGCAGAGTGACACCATGCCCTCCAGATGTCTGATCCACGGCCTGACCTCATCCAGATTGACACTCAGCGCACACATGTCGCTCAGCATGCTCCGATCGCAGGTTTCGCGGCACCTCGTGCTTCTGGGTGTCAATCAGCATGCTGTGCTCTCCTGGGCTTCAACACCTCCTGCTTCCCTTGCCACATACCATGCCAGGCAGGTTACATCACGTCCTTATCTCATAAATAAGGCCAGCTCGAGCTTCTCGGTCCATTCGACTGATTTCGACCCTTCCGGTGAATTTTCGTCCCGCGATCAATCCCGAATATTTTTCTACGCCCGTTCTGATGAGATGAATATTTTTAATAAACTCCAAGTGAATCCTGACCTTGATGGAAAATATTTCTCGAGCCTCCGGCTTCTTCGAAAAATCGATAATACCCAAAATTAGGGTTTTCGCCAAACTTCGGGTTTTCCCGTCGTGCTTCGATCCCGTCGTGCTTACTTCCCGTCCTGCTTAACTCCCGTCCTGCTTCCAACTTATAATATCTTCCAAATGATATTCTGGTGATAGCCATTAAGTTTTGCGGAAAACTTAGTGGCTAAGAAATGACGGGTTTCTGAAACATCGAGCTTCTAAACCGTCGTGCTTCCAAAAATGTTATGCTTCCAAAACATCCTTCTGATCAATCTAACACTTTTCTAACCATGGTCCAGCAGCTTATGGTTCACCCATGATCAATTCTTCGACCATCCATTGCCCGCGGTACGACCACTAAATAATAAATTTTTTTTTTTTTAACGGGTTTCTACATTCTTCCCCCCTTAACAGAATTCGTCCTCGAATTCTAAGCCTCTGAGGGGCCTCCTTCTTCCATCACAACATCCTCTCGGAAAACCTCAGGGTGGTCGACCTTAAATCTCTCTTCATCCTCCCAAGTAACATGAATTCTGTTTCGTCTCCCCCAGAAAACTTGTACTTGAGCAATCTCACGATTCTTCAGTCTTCTAATACGCCTTTCTCCCAATCGGATCGGTCCTTCTGGATATGTAAGATCTGACCTTAGCTCCTCGATTCTCTCGGGTTCTACAGCACTTGGATCTCGTATATGTCTCCAAAGCATGGAGACATGGAACACTGGATGTAGATGCATATCTTCAGGCAGATCCAAACGGTAAGCTACCTCACCAACTCTACCGATGATCTTGTACGGACCAATGAACCTGACCGCAAGTTTTCCAACCTTGCCAAATCTGTCCTTTCCTTTCTGTGCTGTAACCTTCAAATAGACCCAATCTCCTATCTCAAATGTTACCTCTCTTCTTGACTGGTCTGCGTACTTCTTCTGACGGTCCTGAGCCTTCTTCATGTTGGTCTTAATCGTCTCCAGCTTTACCGTAGTCTCTTGAACGATCGGCGATCCAAACATTCTTCTTTCTCCCACTTCCGTCCAAAATAAAGGTGTCTTGCATGGCCTTCCATACAAAGCTTCATAAGGTGACATCCCTATGCTCGCATGATAACTGTTGTTGTATGAGAACTCAACCAACGGTAAATGCCTCTCCCAACTTCCTGCCCAATCGAGAATACACATCCGAAGCATGTCCTCGATTGTCCGAATAGTTCTCTCCGTTTGGCCATCTGTTTCTGGATGAAACGCCGTGCTTCTAAACAATTTCGTCCCCAAGGCTTCCTGTAACGCTTCCCAAAATGCTGCGGTGAACCTAGGGTCACGATCTGAGACGATGTCTGAAGGTACTCCATGTAACTTCACGATTTCGTTGATGTACAGCTCGGCCAGTACTTCAACTTTATCCGTATCCCTCATCGATAACAAGTGTGTGACCTTGGTTAACCTATCCACAATCACCAAGATTGAGTTGTTCGATCTACCTGGAGCGGTGGGTAAACCGGTGATGAAATCCATGGAAATCGAGTCCCATTTCCACTGTGGTACCGGAAGACTCTGCAACAGTCCTCCTGGAACTTGGTTCTCCACTTTGACTTGCTGGCATGTTGCACACTGCGCGACCCATTGTGCTAACAATCTCTTCATGCCCGGCCAATGATAGTATCTTCTCACGTCTCGGTACATCTTCGAACTTCCAGGATGGATACTAAGTAAAGAATGGTGTGCGACCCTTAGTATCTCATCTCTCAGCCCTTGTCCTTTTGGGACCGTGATCCTCCAATTAATAAGTAAAGTTCCATCATCCGCCAAGTAGTAGCCAGCACTATTTGGTCCATCTTGCCCTCTGAGTTCTTCAGCAATCTTTTGTAGCTTCTCGTCTTTAAGTTGCTCCTCTCGAATCTTCTGAATCAAGCTGGCTTGATTCACTGCTTGTACTCCCAATGGTTCACTTGTCTGCCCTTCCAAAGCCACCAACTTCACTTGCTTCAACTCTTGATTCAACAGCTCCACTTCTTTTTCTAAATCTGAATCCATCTTCCTTCGACTTAAGGCATCTGCCACAACATTCGCTTTACCAGGATGGTAACGAATCTTTAGGTAATAGTCAGCTACAAACTCCATCCATCTACGCTGGCGCAGGTTGAGATCTGGCTGAGTGAAGAGGTATTTAAGACTTTGGTGGTCTGTGTATACCTCCACTTCTTCCCCGTACAAATATGATCTCCAAATTCGTAAAGCAAACACCACGGCCGCTAACTCCAAGTCGTGTGTGCTGTAGTTATCTTCATGCTTCCGTAGTTGCCGCGAGGCATATGCAATGACTCTCCCATCTTGCATAAGAACACAACCCAGCCCAACTCGTGAAGCATCCGTGTAAACCGTGTAAGGTTTTCCTTGCTCGGGCAAAGCTAACACCGGTGCGGTGGTGAGAGCTTCCTTCAACGTCTTGAATGCATTCTCTGTTGCTTCCACCCAAAGGTAAGGTACTCCTTTACCGGTCAGTTTAGTTAAGGGCTTTACAATGGAAGAAAAGTCCTTAACAAACTTCCGATAATAGCCCGCGAGTCCGAGAAAACTCCTCACTTCCGTCACTGTGGTAGGTCTAGGCCATTCCCGTATGGCTTGGACCTTCTCTGGATCAGGAGCCACGCCCTCTCCTGATACTATATGACCAAGAAATCCAATCTCTCTCTTCCAAAACGAACACTTACTGAACTTGGCAAATAGCTTCTGGTCTCGCAACCTCTCCATAACTAGTCTGAGATGCTCTTTGTGCTCCTCCTCGCTTCTCGAGTACACCAAGATGTTGTCGATGAAGATGATCACGAACTTGTCGAGGTAGTCATGAAACACTTCATTCATCAAACGCATGAAAGCTGCAGGGGCGTTGGTGAGACCAAAGGGCATAACCACGAACTCGTACTGCCCATACCTTGTCTGAAATGCCGTGTTCAGAGTATCTGACTCGGCAATGGGAATTTGATGATACCCTGATGCCAAATCAATCTTCGAAAACCAACTTGCTCCTTTAAGTTGATCCAATAGCTCGTCTATCCTCGGAAGAGGATACTTGTCTTTGATGGTGATGTTGTTGATACCGCGGTAATCGATACACAACCTCATGCTTCCGTCTTTCTTCTTCACAAATAGAACAGGAGCTCCCCAAGGTGAGGAACTTGATCGGATGAATCCTTTCTCCAATAGATCTTCCAATTGTTTCTTTAGCTCAGCTAACTCTGCTGGTGCCATCCGATACGGTGCCTTGGCAATAGGTCTTGCTTCAGGCTCCAAGGTAATGGTAAAGGGATTACTCCGAGGTGGAGGTAATTCCTTTAGCGGTGCAAATACATCCTCAAACTCCTTGACCACGTCTATGTCTTCAACCTTAACTTCATCGTCAGTGGCTCCTCCACTAACCGATAAAGTTACCAAATACACTTCCCCGTCTTGAAACAAATCTTGAACTCTCAATGCTGCTATCAGTGACACGGTCATACTAGGACTGATTCCAAAGTATACCATCTCTGGACGCTTGCCTCTGCCAAACAACAATCTCCCTTTTCCACAATCAATCTGAACTTCGTATCTCGATAACCAGTCCATTCCAAGGATGACTTCGTACCCTTCCAAAGGCACGATTAGCAAATCTGCCACGAACTCTTTCTCTTGAATAACCAATGGAACATTCTTGATACGCTGATCCGCTTGAAGGGTTCGGTCTGCAGGGGTCAAGACTGCCACGCTTACCCTGTCAACCACAAAACAATCCCAAAACTGGGCAGCTACTTCAGGGGTCACAAAGCTATGTGTTGCCCCCGAGTCGAACAATACATGAGTGGGTTTACCAGCAACATGTATTGTTCCTGCCACAGTAACTCAATCAACAATATCTCAATCACAATAATACTAATCAAAACTCACACAATCACAATCATAATATTTCTAAACGCGCAACCTAACGATCAAGCAATATAACCAGAATCCTAACTAAATTCCATACACTAAAAAGAGGAGGTTGAACACCCACTATACCTGTAATGGGACCGTGGGAAGGTCCTGCATTGTCAGGGTTCTCTATTTCTAAGGCATAAACCCTACCTCCTAGGTTTTGCTTCTTTGGTGCTGGCTCAATTGCTGGACGGCTAGGAGGAGCTCGGATCGCGAGAGGGGTCGCAGGGATTGGCTTGTTTGGACATGACGACGCATAATGGCCCTTCTTTCCGCAAGAGAAACAAGTCACATCCTCGATCCTTATCTGTGGATAACCCTGCTGGTTACCCCGCTGGTTGTTCCGCTGATTGTTGGGACAGACCCTTGATATGTGTCCCGGCTGCCCACATGTGTAACAGACTCCAGAGTTACCACGATAATTGCTCTGGCCTCCTCGCCCTTTGCCTTTGTTAAACCTTGGACCCTTGTTGTAATTTGACCTTTCTCCTTGGTTGAACTTGGATTGTCTTCCAGAATATTGTGTAACCATCTTTTCTGTCTCTACTGCAGTCTCAACATTAACAGCCTTCTCCACCAGACCGGATAAGCTGTTAAAGTTGCTTCCAGCTAAACGACTTCCAATCTCCGGCTTTAATCCGTACATGAAGTTACGGATCATCGTTCCTTCATCTTCACGTCCATCAAAAACATGTTGCCTCAACCTTGTGAACTCAGAATCATAACTCCTCACTGGCCTATCTCCTTGAACAAGGTTCATAAACTGACGCTCCAACCGATGCTTTGCTTCAGGAGGAAAGTACTTCCTTTCGAACTCTCCCTTGAAAGATTCCCATGATGTGATGGTATGTCCACACTGCCTCTCTATGCTGTCCCACCATCCGGTTGCGTCTCCTTCAAGATAGTACACTGCGATCTTCTTCATATATTCTTTTGGGCACTCCATGGCTTCAAAATTCTTCTCCATCATAGTAATCCACTGAGAGCTTCAATAGGATCTGATCCCCCCTTGTATCTGTAGGATCCGATATTCTTCATGGTAGATAACAGCTTGGAAACTTCAGGGGTATCAGTACGTGTGCTCCGGTTACTAAGTGCCTGGGTCATCACATCGTGCAACAGCTTCAAAGTGTTTTCTGCTCCTTGATCTTGTGGTCTTTCTGTGGCACGGTTCTGATCTGTCCTCGGGTTTGATTGAGCGGATTGATCTTGCTGATGTCTCTGCTCCCAATTACGACTTGGACTAACGCTTGCCAAACTGGCCTCCCTTGTAACTCTGGTCGGGTTACCGTACACTGGAAAAGATCTTGTTCTCTGCAGAGGGCTCCTGTCGTGTCCAAACATTTCACTAACGCCATTTCCATTCTCTTGCTCTGATCTGTAACCCAATCCTCTGCCTGTTGAGACCCTACCCTCTCCCCAAATCCGATCTCGTCCATCATCACCTTTCCCGCGATTATCCATCTGCACACACATAAAAAGGTAAGTCATATTCCTATTTAAACCTAATGCGGGAAGCGGCTGGTTTCCTAAAACATCTTTTTGCGACTCTTTTGACTCGATAAAACATTGAAAGCACTTGTGTCACGCATGGACGAAACCATGCTCTGATACCACCTCTGTAACACCCCCGAACCGTTCTAGGTATAGGTCGAACCACCGGCCAACAATCAAACAAGAACATGACCGACGGCTGACTTTCTACCAAGGCCCGGGAGCGCTACATGACGGGTTAGGGGCGTTCCAGCCTGGTCACAAAGAGTGCAGTTCGTGACTTGGCCGGTTCCCCCGCTAACACGTCCCGTCAGATCGAAGCCTAAGGCTTCTCAACCCGTACTCCGACCTGGCGTTGTGTTAGCTTGGACAAAGCTAATATCAGAAACAACAAGGCATTTACATAAAACATCGATTTATTTATCTTATATCATATTCGGTTCACAACACAAAAATATTATAAGCGTAGTGGCATGCCATCGAGCAAAAGATACATACTTATAGTCTGAAAACGTCGCAAGCAAAAAGATGCAAAATCTACACCAGCCTGCCTAGCTTCCCGCGACCGCTACAAACTACTGGTCACCTGAAAACAACAACGAGTGAGGGGTGAGTAATCTAGCATTACTCAGTGAGTTACAATCCCCAACTAACAAATACAACCCCTCGCTATCCCAACCCCAAACAATCTAAAGCGAGAGGTTCACCTAATAGCATAAATCAGGAATAGCAGCAATAATATAAAATCTGAAACCCGTAGTAAAATAATACGAGTAAAATATCGATACTATAATATAGTCTTTGTAAATCGATATCCCAATAAACTAGGGTTTACCAAATCCCTTTATAAAATATATATATATATATATAACTCGGGTCCCGGTGACGTTAGGTTCCCCCTTCACTATCGGCAATATCCTAACTTCCCACCACACAGGCCAGGAAGAAGGAACTTTCAACCGACCGCGGCCCACAGTCATTCGGGTCACCGCGCGACAGCCCACAGTCCTTCGGGTCACTGCCACATTACACCGTCGTGTAATCACTCAGCCATAGGCCATGACCCCGTCTCTCTGAGTCTTCCCGATCCAGCGAATAAGGGGTTTCCTTGAACCCGCTGGGTACGAGGTCTGAAGGAACACTAACTCACCCCTACACATGCCTAGCAATGTGGGTTACACAATGCTGTCGGCCAGTACATAACAAATACCAAAACCCGGTAATATAACCAAGGTTTCACACAATCATCACAACCAAACACAATCAAATATATTCTAGAATCTAGCATAAATACTATTTCCAGAATATCTAACTATCCGCAACCTAGCAATATCATCTAAGCAATCAGAAATTGCTAACCAATCAACCTAACCATTAGCATGCTACTACGGTTCTCAAGTAATAACTAAGCATGCTATCAACCTAACCATTAATATCAACTAATCAAACCATTACTTAGTTTAGACCTGGCCTCCTGCCATGATCCAACTTCCAAGTAATGGGAACCTGCATAAAAACAGCTTAGCAAACAATTGATTATAACTCACTGTTTTTGGTTGACCGTGGCCTTGACCCCGAATCCGTCTTCTGCGTTCCGAACCCTTTCTTGACCTTCACAAGTAGACCCACTTCTGAACTGATCTTGAGTCGAGCAGAACCTCTCTTAGATGTAGACTCGAATCGAGTAGAATAACTGTTCTCGAAAACTGCTGAAAAGACTCGAAAACGATCGAAACTCGAACTTTCTTTCTCTAGCTTTCTCTCTCACGTTTTTCTCTGAGTTTCAGGTGTGCTGGATGGTTTGAAATGAGCTGGGGTCGTGGGGTTTATATAGGATGCAGCAACCAATCAGAAACAAGCCGTGTGGCAGCCCGTGTGTCGCCTCGCATGGCTCCGGACGCATGCGTCGCGGCACCTCGTGCTCCACATGTCTGATGGCATGACCAGGACATCATGCAGAGTGACACCATGCCCTACAGATGTCTGATCCACGGCCTGACCTCATCCAGATTGACACTCAGCGCACACATGTCGCTCAGCATGCTCCGATCGCAGGTTTCGCGGCACCTCGTGCTTCTGGGTGTCAATCAGCATGCTGTGCTCTCCTGGGCTTCAACACCTCCTGCTTCCCTTGCCACATACCATGCCAGGCAGGTTACATCACGTCCTTATCTCATAAATAAGGCCAGCTCGAGCTTCTCGGTCCATTCGACTGATTTCGACCCTTCCGGTGAATTTTCGTCCCGCGATCAATCCCGAATATTTTTCTACGCCCGTTCTGATGAGATGAATATTTTTAATAAACTCCAAGTGAATCCTGACCTTGATGGAAAATATTTCTCGAGCCTCCGGCTTCTTCGAAAAATCGATAATACCCAAAATTAGGGTTTTCGCCAAACTTCGGGTTTTCCCGTCGTGCTTCGATCCCGTCGTGCTTACTTCCCGTCCTGCTTAACTCCCGTCCTGCTTCCAACTTATAATATCTTCCAAATGATATTCTGGTGATAGCCATTAAGTTTTGCGGAAAACTTAGTGGCTAAGAAATGACGGGTTTCTGAAACGTCGAGCTTCTAAACCGTCGTGCTTCCAAAAATGTTATGCTTCCAAAACATCCTTCTGATCAATCTAACACTTTTCTAACCATGGTCCAGCAGCTTATGGTTCACCCATGATCAATTCTTCGACCATCCATTGCCCGCGGTACGACCACTAAATAATAATTTTTTTTTTTTTTAACGGTTTTCTACAGACAGTGCCTCCGAAAATGTTCTCTGCGTAAAGAAATCATCAGAAAATCGAACAAGAGAATAATCTTAAAAAGACGATGAAGAGATGCTCACCCCCAAAGGCTACTTCGGCGCAACACGCTATTGCTAAGCAAAAAATTCACCTGGCGACGATCAAGGGGAAGTCGACGCGCCCGAAGAACGGTACTCTCCCCTTCCGGAAGAGCAGGGTGTGTACCAGCTGCGAAACCAACAAAAGATTAAGAGGCCAAAAACCGACAAAGCCTTGCCCACTTCAGACACCTGCCTACAAAATTCCATCGATAAGAATGCCCAGGGAGCCTCATAAAGACGTATCGCTCCTGACATTTCTTATTAAAAGTGGACCCCTTACGATCACTCTTCGGAAGTTCCTCTACAATGGGCAGGCCACTACGGGGACGAAGGTGAAACCGACCTTCTCCTCCATTAAGGGGGACCAAATGATAAGAAAACAAAACCTCGTTGATCCCAAAGGATAAGTGCTCTAGGTCGCCCAGGTTCTGGATAGCCACGAGAAGTCTCCAACATAGAGGGTTCAATTGAGAGGGAGAAATCTCGAAAAACCGCACAAGCTTGCTATGAGCACTGGGATCAGCCCTCCAAATCCGGTATCAAAGAAAGCACCGTAAATGGCGATCTCCCCCGAAACATAGCTGGAAGCATGCTCCTCCGATGTAGGTACACGGAGGTCGACAAAGGGAGGAAGAGAGTATTTTTGCCTCCATTCCACCAGATCCTCCTCAACCACTGTCGAAGAAGGTCCCACTGGTGAAGGAGATGCATATGCATATGCCAACGGTAAGGGAGCCATCAAATCGTACTCTGATCCCTCGCCTGGATCAGGGAGCTATCGGATCGAGAAACAGGAGAGTCCACCCTTCTCCTCGAACAAGCTCTGTCGGCCATCGTTGGAGTAGAAGAAGCAGAACACTTAGTCCTGGTTTGGGAAGATCCTATTTGATAGATTGTGGCTACAGTAAGATAAACAGCTACAAGCCTAGGATCAATTTAACTAAGTCAAAAGCCAGTATAAGAAGGAAGAAAGAGTGTACCTGAATCAAGGGTATTGATGAGCGAGAAGAAAAGAGAAGCAGGAATGGAAGAATATATGCGAAAGGAAGGAGAAGCCGTTGGGTATCTTCCCTAAGAAGTCGCATGCCTTAGCGGATCTCGGGCCACAGGATTTTAAATTCAAATTATTTCCTTTCTGCGAAAAGAAGAGGATATCGGTCAGATCTCCGATAATAAAGGAAGAAATCTCCCAAAAAGGGAAGAAACGACGGAGACCACTTTCTGTATTGTCTATTAAGCAACCAGTTTCCGGCCCAAGGGATTCCAGCGCATATCAAAGACTTCGGTACTCTCCAACGAGAACTATCTCCAGCCTCATCATCTCCAGAAAATTCAAGACGCTACTATTAGGCTCCGGCCAAATAAGGAGGAACCAATCCTTACCTGGGTTCATAATGAGCTCCGGCTTGAGTGGAACCCAGGACAGCGAGACCGATGAAGCAGAGTCCTGCCTAAGGGAGCCTGCTGAGAATGAGCAACCCTATTTGACTTGAGTGCACAGGTTATTCCCCGAGTTCGATGACAAAATCGAGTAATAAGGGGCAAACGTTTAGGGAAAAATACCCCGGTGTCATTTCCTCCAGCCTCCGGGCATGACCCAGGCCCCCGGATCCCCGATAAAGGAACGTTCCAGGCTCCGCTAAAAGAACCCTGGGACCAGTCCCAGGAACTGACCTCCCTTCCAAGAAATGGAAGATTTCCGATAAGGAGAACCTTCCATATTTCCGAATATGGAAGAGTTAAACATAAATCAAACCGACTTCAAGGCGACTATATAAGGGCTCCTAAGTCCCAAAAGCAAGGGCTTAAGACTTAGAGATTAGAGGTATGCGGCTAGAACTAGGGTTTATACACCAATCATTGTCGTTCCGGCTTGTTTACTCAATAACACATCTTCTTATGTCTTTCTCTCTATTATTAACCTCAAATCCCCACAAAATACTTTCAAACAAATACATACTAGCAGGTTATCCATCGTTCCGTGGTACTCACAAAGATCCTACACAAAAATCCCCTAACAGTCTTAGACCTTGATATACCTTGGATTTGACCCGTTTTCATCCATGGTATATAGGTGTTTTACTATATATATATATCTATGTTTTCTACTCTTCTAGGTATGTTTTCAGGTTCAGGCGCATTTCGGAGTAAAGCAATGACTTTGGAGCATTTTGGAGCTTAAAGGACATTTCACCCGAGCTGACCACGTAGAGGTCGACGAGAGGAAGAACAATCGATCGATGCACATCAGTGCTGAACATCGATACCAGGAGATACCTCGACAAATGAAGATTAATATCGATCGATCTACACAAGTACTATCGATCGATGTCGAGACATCAGACACGCGACATTTTGGATTCAGCAGACTTAAAACCCAAGGCCAAGCCAAATTACGAAAATGCCCTGACGAGTTTTTAACCTAGTAGATTATATACTGCCTAAGGTTTTTGACGGCAGAGAGACCTTTTTTTGTTACAAGTTTTACTTTGAGAGAGAAGAGAGTTTTGGAGAGAAGATCACTTGTGATTAGAACTCCTTGTTATCATTTCTTTTCATCTATGCTATGAGTTTCTATTTCTTCATTGTTATGAATTGCTTTGCTATGTTTGAGTAGTTCAATTATTAGATCCAGGGTTCAGATAGGTTTTTAGGATTAGCCCCAAACTATAGATCTGCCTTGTTGTGATATTCATGATAGATTTGTATTCATTGCTTGTTTTAGCCTTGCTAACTAGAACTTGATCATAGGATTGGATATTCAAGCACCCTTGTTATCCCATCCTGACGTCTATCTATCATATTAGGACTGCTAGAGAGGGCTAACCGCCAATTTAGTATCTTAGTAGGGCATATCATACTCGGGCATAGGCCTGGCTAGAACCCGTCGATCGATGTCCTCAACTAACTATCGATCGACGTTGGCAAAGGTGTATCGGTCGACATCCCAATAGGACCATCGATCGACACTCTTTCGTTGTCGACATACTAACCGTTGAGACACGAGATCTAGTCTGTTAACCAGTGAAACATGCGACAGCTGATCACTGAGTTAAGCGGTTGAGCTCTAATATATCATGCATGCAACAAATAGACATCTATAGGTATTATAATCTCCAACACCTGAATAGTGGCCCTGCATCTAATATCATTTCCAACCAAGTTACATTTACTAGTTACTTCGCTTGTTACTATTGCTATTTCATTTAAACATTTACTACTCTTAGAATTAATAAACATGATATACCTTGGATTTGACCCATTTTCATCCATGCTATATAAGTATTTTACTATATATATATATCTATGTTTTCTACTCTTCTAGGTATGTTTTCAGGTTCAGGTGTATTTCGGAGCAAAGCTATGATTTTGGAGCATTTTGGAGCTTAAAGGACATTTCACCCGAGCTGACCACGTAGAGGTCGACGAGAGGAAGAACAATCGATCGATGCACATCAGTGCTGACGATCGATACCAGGAGATACCTCGACAAATGAAGATTAATATCGATCGATCTACACAAGTACTATCGATCGATGTCGAGACATCAGACACGCGGCATTTTAGATTCAGCAGACTTAAAACCCAAGGCCAAGCCAAATTACGAAAATGCCCTGACGAGTTTTTAACCTAGTAGATTATATACTGCCTAAGGTTTTTGACGGCAGAGAGACCTTTTTTTGTTACAAGTTTTACTTTGAGAGAGAAGAGAGTTTTGGAGAGAAGATCACTTGTGATTAGAACTCCTTGTTATCATTTCTTTTCATCTATACTATGAGTTTCTATTTCTTCATTGTTATGAATTGCTTTGCTATGTCTGAGTAGTTCAATTATTAAATCCAGGGTTCAGATAGGTTTGTGGGATTAGCCCCAAACTATAGATCTGCCTTGTTGTAATATTCATGAAAGATTTGTATTCATTGCTTGTTTTAGCCATGCTAACAAGAACTTGATCATAGGATTGCATATTCAAGCACCCTTGTTATCCCATCCTGACATCTATCTATCATATTAGGACTGCTAGAGAGGGCTAACCGCCAATTTAGTATCTTAGTAGGGCATATCATACTCGCGCATAGCTTGGCTAGAACCCGTCGATCGATGTCCTCAACTGACTATCGATCGACGTTGGCAAAGGTGTATCGGTCGACATCCCAATAGGACCATCGATCGACACTCTTTCGTTGTCGACATACTAACCGTTGAGACACGAGATCTAGTCTGTTAACCAGTGAAACATGCGACAGCTGATCACTGAGTTAAGCGGTTGAGCTCTAATATATCATGCATGCAACAAATAGACATCTATAGGTATTATAATCTCCAACACCTGAATAGTGGCCCTGCATCTAATATCATTTCCAACCAAGTTACATTTACTAGTTACTTCGCTTGTTACTATTGCTATTTCATTTAAACATTTACTACTCTTAAAATTAATAAGCATGATATACCTTGGATTTGACCAATTTTCATCCATGGTATATAAGTATTTTACTATATATATATATCTATGTTTTCTACTCTTCTAGGTATGTTTTCAGGTTCAGGTGTATTTCGGAGCAAAGCTATGACTTTGGAGCATTTTGGAGCTTAATGGACATTTCACCCGAGCTGACCACGTAGAGGTCGACGGGAGGAAGAACAATCGATCGATGCACATCAGTGCTGACGATCGATACCAGGAGATACCTCGACAAATGAAGATTAATATCGATCGATCTACACAAGTACTATCGATCGATGTCGAGACATCAGACACGCGACATTTTGGATTCAGCAGACTTAAAACCCAAGGCCAAGCCAAATTACGAAAATGCCCTGACGAGTTTTTAACCTAGTAGATTATATAATGCCTAAGGTTTTTGACGGCAGAGAGACCTTTTTTTGTTACAAGTTTTACTTTGAGAGAGAAGAGAGTTTTCGAGAGAAGATCACTTGTGATTAGAACTCCTTGTTATCATTTCTTTTCATCTATACTATGAGTTTCTATTTCTTCATTGTTATGAATTGCTTTGCTATGTCTGAGTAGTTCAATTATTAGATCCAGGGTTCAGATAGGTTTGTGGGATTAGCCCCAAACTATAGATCTGCCTTGTTGTGATATTCATGATAGATTTGTATTCATTGCTTGTTTTAGCCTTGCTAACTAGAACTTGATCATAGGATTGCATATTCAAACACCCTTGTTATCCCATCCTGACATCTATCTATCATATTAGGACTGCTAGAGAGGGCTAACCGCCAATTTAGTATCTTAGTAGGGCATATCATACTCGCGCATAGCCTGGCTAGAACCCGTCGATCGATGTCCTCAACTGACTATCGATCGACGTTGGCAAAGGTGTATCGATCGACATCCCAATAGGACCATCGATCGACACTCTTTCGTTGTCGACATACTAACCGTTGAGACACGAGATCTAGTCTGTTAACCAGTGAAACATGCGACAGCTGATCACTGAGTTAAGCGGTTGAGCTCTAATATATCATGCATGCAACAAATATACATCTGTAGGTATTATAATCTCCAACACCTGAATAGTGGTCGTGCATCTAATATCATTTCCAACCAAGTTACATTTACTAGTTACTTCGCTTGTTACTATTGCTATTTCATTTAAACATTTAGTACTCTTAGAATTAATAAACACTAGATTTAATTGTTCCCAAGCTCCTTGTGGATTCGATCCCTAACTACTACATCTGAACCTCTGTTGATGAGAGTAACACTCCTTAGGGTAATTTGAGTGGTATCAGCTCTGATAGTCGCCGCTCGCAAGCTCCGACCCTACACAAGTTGTGGTTGTTACCTCCTTCCCTGTAAAGTTGGTCCTCCACAAACCTGAAGTCTCCAGACGCGTAGCCAAATGGGCTATGGAACTAGCGGAGTACGATGTAATATTTCAACCCGCCACGGCTATAAAGTCACAGGTCCTTGCTCCCCACTCTGGAGCAGGAGGTACGCCTCCAAAGGGAGACTAAGGAAGAAGGAGAATGGATCCTACACGTTGATGGATCCAGCAACGTCAGAGAAGCTGGAGTTGGGATAGTGCTTACCTCACCAACGGGGAATACAGCCTCAAGGGCCGTGAGATTTAACTTCAAAGCAACCATCAACAAAGCGAGTATGAGGCCCTAATCGCGGGCCTGAACCTTGCTCACCAAATGGGGGCAGAGAATATCCAGGTCTTCGGTGGGAGGAGCTGATAATTAACCAGGTACAAGGGGAATATCAAGCAAAAGACGACAGCATGATCCAATATCTGGCGGTCACTCAACGACTAATCAAGAAGTTCAAGAGCTGCAAACTCACTCAAATCCCCCGGGAACTTAACTCACAAGCCGATGCCCTGGCCAATTTAGGGTCCCCGAAACAAATAGCCAGATGAGTATCCCCATGCTTGTGCTTCAATGGCCAGCTACCGTGGAGGAACCCCCATCAGAGGAGGTCTAAGCTATCGAAGAAGGCGAAACATGGATGGACCCCCTTATTCGGTACCTGGAGGCCGACACCCTCCCGGAAGACCGTAGTGAGGCCAGAAAGATCAAGAAGCGAGCCGCGAGGTACTGTATCTCCCAGGAGAAGCTATACCGGAGGTCTTTCTCTGGCCCGTACCTAAGGTGTGTCAGACCCCAAGAAGTCACTAGAATCCTTGTAGAACTACACGAAGGAGACTGTGGATCCCACTCTAGCGGCAGAAGTCTGGTGCTCAGAGCCAGAAGGGCTCGTTACTACTGGCCCACGATGGCCGCCGACACCAACCGACAAGCCAAACACTATGATCAGTGCCAAAAGCACGCTCCAGTCTCCAAGTTCCCCCCGGAGAACCTCAAGTCCATAAGCTCACCATGGCCCTTCAGAAAGTGGGGCATCGATATAGTAGGGAAATTCCTTATAGCGCCGGGGCAGAAGGTCTTCCTTCTGATAGTCACTGACTATTTTTCCAAGTGGGTCGAAGCAGAAGCGCTGAGCCACATAACATATCTCCAGATCCGCAAGTTCCTGTGGACCTACGTAATCACTCGTTTCGGGGTCTCCCACGAGATCGTCACCGACAATGGACCCCAGTTCACAAGCCACAACTTCAAGGAGTTCTGCAAGGACTGGGTATAAAACTAACTTTCGCCACACTCCGACACCCCCAGTCTAACGGGCAAGCCGAGTCCACAAACAAAACAGTGGTCAACATGCTCAAAAAGCGACTGGAGGGCTCTCACGGGAAGTGGCGGAAGAACTACACGGAGTCCTCTGGGCCTAACGGACCACTCCAAAAACAGCAACAGGGGAAACCCCCTACTCGCTAGTCTACGGCTCTGAGGCCATTGTACCAACAGGGATGCACATAAGAACAACGGTCTCCGGATCTACCTCTCAGGAGGAAAACAACGAGCTAATGGCGCTAAGCCTCGACCTGGTCGATAAAAAATGAGAGGCCGCTCGACTAAGAAACTGCTCTTATCAGCAAGACGTCGCCAGGACGTGCAACCAGGAAGTCGGAACCAGAACCTTCCAGCAAGGGGATTGGGTTCTACGACGAGCAGAAAAAACAACAGGGAAACACACCCCAGGGTGGGAAGGACCATATAAGGTCATCGAGGTGCGGAGATCAGGGGCCTACTGGCTGCAAGATAGAAAAGGCAAAATACAACCTAACTGCTGGAATGCCCTGCACCTCAAAGCTTATCATTTTTAATACGGTCTCCGAACCATGATTTGTATACTACTATATACTATTTAAGCATTATGATTTCCTACTCCTATGTATGCTAAACGTCTCCGGACAAAGCTTATAATAAAATAGTTCCGACTATAAAAGTAGAGGGGAAATCATTATACTTAAAGGGGCATACGAGCTGGATCAGGTCTCCAGAGACCTCCGATCCGGGCCAACCCTCACAAAAGTGGTACGACCACAGTGGCACGCCCACAATGAATCAAAACGGGTATGAGCCATAAAGCTGGAATGGGTATGCGCAAGCCTGAGTATGTTGTCAAAACTACATAAAACCCCTGTGCAGCCTAAGGCGCATCGGGGTCCCCAGAGAACTAATGTGAAAAGTACCTATATTAAAACGCTACGAGCTACATGATACTGAGAACACATGGTATATACTCATTGCAAAAGTATTGTGAAACACAGGGAGCAATCTAAATCATGCTTCTCCAGACGTGGAAAGCAGCGTAAGCATGGCATTTGGGTCACAACACCCACACCAGCACCCTTTAAGCATGTCAGCAACTTCCTACAGAAGTAGAATACAACATAGGAACTCGATAGTGGTTAGCTTCTGAGCGGCATAATGCGAAATCCAAACAGGTACAGGTAGTAGTCTTGCCTAGGAAGACGGAGTACGGTCCCTGCGAAAAACAAAAACATTCTGGGTTCCCAAGGAACTCCGGGTCTTTATGCGAGCCCCCGATCTAAAGAGGCCAAACGATTTCGGGTCCTACGTATAAAATCTAAGGAAGAACCCCCGGGTTCCCCTATAGCCTCCGGGTTCCAATCAAAGATCTCAGGGTCTAAGGAAGAAACCTCTGGGTTCCTATAAGGCCTCAGGGTTCCGAAAGAAGTTAGAACCTCTGTGCAGCCTAGGCGCATCAGGGTCATTACAACTTCAAAGAACCTCTGGCTTCCAAGACAACGATCTCCGGATCCAAAGCTCAGGGTTCCAACACGGCCTCAAAGGCCTAATACGATTATAGAAAAAAGGATAGAACCCCTGTGCAGCCTAGGGCGCATCGGGGTCATTACATCCCTAATGAACATGTATTCTTATACGACCTCCGGGTCCAAATCATAGAAAGCTCTGGGTTCTAACCACAATCTCTGGATCCGACTAAAGAATCTCCGGATTCCTACATTGCCCCCGGGCCTAGTCTCGGTCCCAGGACCTAGAGAAAGGATCTTCGGGTCCCAGATAAAAGACCTTGTGGTCTCACAGGGACTTCCGGGTCCCAAGACGTAATCTAAGGATCCAAGAGGAGCCCTGGCGCCTCCCTTTCCAATGATCCCAGATCCTATCATTCAAATTTACGAAAAGAGGGATCGTAGACTCCAAAGTCCCACTTCGATCGAGAAACAGGCGAAAAAGAATTTTTTTATGAAAAAGCATTCAGGAGCAAAGTAACAACAAGGAGTAAAAGGGTAAAAACGAAGCATCATTCACAAAGTCAAGGAGCGGGCTACAAAGGGCCTTTATTCAAAAGAAAGCGAAAAAAAACCAAAGTCTCAAAAGATTAATCAAAAAGAGGGTCCCTCTGAGAATCGCGACCCTATAACAGATCTCGGGGTTGCAGCTTGGGAGAGATTCTCCGATTGACGGCCAAACCCTCCAGATAAGAACAGGTGACGACGACACTCTTCTTCTGGATTCAAATGATCTACGCACTTCTCCAGTCACTCCCTCATCAGCTCTCACCTAGCCGAAGCTCTCACTTGCTGAATTAGAAGGTCCCGACTAGCCATCATATCTTGCTGTGGCCACGGAGAAGGAGGGCCTCACTAGTCAGTCTCCGATGGGCATCTACCAGAAGATCCTGGTTAGGCATATTCTCGGCGCTTGTTGACGAGATAGAAGACAGACCCCCAGCCGATAAAGCGGCCCTCGCTAGTCTTGGTGGAGGAGTATAAGAAAGACGTCGCTTCCGCATTTTAACCTTCTGATACTCGTCATAAATAACCGATACCGGAGACCTCACCGCGTTCCCTAGAGCAAAACGTGTATACATACATGAGAAACAAAATAAGAGTCCTATCAGATGGAGAAGAAAGGTTTACCCCAAACACAGCTATGACGCAGGGCCTCCCTGCTCACCAGAAAGGTCACCCAGCGGAATCGTCGGGGATTTCCCATTACGAGCTTCACCACCGCTTCTCCAAAAAAGGAAACCAGGTGAGATACATCTGACAAAGCAATAGCTAAAATGTCTTGATCAGGTCCCCCAAAGGATGGTAAAATAAAAAACTCATAAGAAAAGCTCACCCACGGTACGCCAAGACGTATGGTAACCCACTGGCTCATGAATCTTCACAAACACGTACCAACTGTTCCAACCATCCCCAAAGGGATGATTTCCTCTGACACCCCTCGAAGGTTCCTCGACCAAAGGGGCGCCATCACGAGATCGAAGAGGGAAGATCCATGGAGTTTTCCGAGTGCTTGGAGAGCCATTATAGTCCTCCAGGTTAGGGGAGTAAGTTGAGAAGGACTGAAACCGAAGAAAGAAGACACTTCGCCTAAAAGAGAAGGAATAGCACCCCGGAAGCCTGCTTCCAGGTACGCTTCATAGACAGCCACCTCACCCGCTCCGCCATTCGGAGCGCGTTCGAACTCGGTTGGACTCCTCATCCCCACTGAAGGATGAATCAAGTACTTCCTCCTTATGTTAGCCAGATTCCCCTCTCGGGTCTCAGAACGGGGACCGTCATCAAAGAAACATGAACGAAACCTTCTCATGGGCGCCATTGGAACCGCTTCACTATCATCCTCAAGAACATTCCTCCAAGATGGAACGGGGGATGAGAAAGGATCGATTAAAGGATGATGCGGCCTTGCAGGACCACCCACGAGCGAGAACAGAAACGAATGCGGCTTAGGATTCATCTTTCTCAGCTAAGAAATCAGCGCTAGGGATGGTTAAGGCCAGCTAGGAACTGTCGGGAATCTTTATTTATATCCGAGTCGTTCCCTTTTCCGTGGGATTAGAAAAGGAAATAGGGATGTTTCCAAATATCCCAAAGAATCCTTGATTTTAAGAATGGACGATGAAAAGGAAACCCGATCTCTGCAGAAAAAGGAAAAATGCTTCCACAAAAAGGAAAGCACTAGCTTTTTGGAGGAATCAAAAGAGCATCCAGTATCATCAAACCGTACGGGTCCTAGCCCCCTGATCTATCCTCTAAACATCAACGCTCCAGGCTCCATCGTCTCCAAGACATCATCAGAAGCCCAGTGCTTCTCGTCCTCAACGAAAAATCAGCGGTCCTAACAGCACCAGACCCTGGGTTTGGAGTACGGTTCCGACCTAGGTGGAACCAGGGATCGCAGGATTACTGGAGTGATGTCCTGCCTAAGGGAAGCCTGCTGAGAATGAGCAACTCCGGTTGACTTGAGTGCACTGGTTATTCCCCGATTTCGATTACAGAAACGCAATTGTTAGACGTTTATTTCGAGATAACCGTTTTTTGATCCCAACAATGTTTGCTTCTTATTGTCGATTTAATAATTCTAGAACACCGTACAACCTTTTCAATAAAAAATATACGAAATTTATATTGCGAGAAATATTTTCCGGGAACTTTTAGACATTGATTCCGTCGTGACCGATTTTGACTCTAACAAAAATGGTAAAATCCATGGTATATCACAAACCGACCAATGATGATTCAAGCAGACATGTCCGGGGGGCTGTTCAAAAAGACGATGAGATGGGGTTCAAGAAGTACATCTTTGTATGAGTTAAATCATATGTGAAGAGTCTGTTATTCCAAATGAGGATGTAGCATTGATGTTTTTGAGGATTTTCCAGTGTTAGTCAATATATTGGGCCAGCTTTACTAGTTTCTTTACTGTTGTTAAGGAAGATGAAGGGTGGGTTACAACAGTAATAGTTGCTTAGATCAACTATTTGAACCTCTTGCACCATCATGATAGCAGTGATAGAAGAAAAAAGAGGAAATTTTGTAAACCTTGGCACTTTAAATTTAAAAGCAACGCAGTCTCAGTGCATATGCTTTGGGATTTGGGTAAGCATAGTGAATGTGGGTGGTTAAACTGAGGTTGTGTATGGATATAATATTTGGAGTAGCATTTCTTTTAGACAGTTTGAGGAGTTGGACTTTGCAAGATTCGTTGTGTTATGGGAAGTTACATGCTTTTTTTTTTATAAATGATGAAGTTACAAAAGAAATCACTAGATGTTTAGTGAATGCAGATTTTCTGTTGGGAGTGCTGATATACCATGATTTTCACCCGCTTTTATACATGGTATATAAAGGTTTTAAGATATATTAATCATGTTTTAGAGTCTTTTCAAAGCAAATACAGGTCTATTCACCTGATTGAAGGAAATGATACTTTTGGGACAATTTGGAATGCTTTTACGCAAGGAAAATCGATCGACATTAGAAGAGCAACATCGATCGATCTTAATCACTTATTATTGATCGACATACAGTCTTGTGCATCGATCGATACGCAGTCACACAGATGAAATCGCAAACTAAAAGATTTCATTTTCCAGAAGATCTATTATTTACAACTTAAGTCCCTGGCCGCATGTTAGGCTATATGTACTAGGGTTTTGTATCATTTCTAGCAGACACTTGCAAAAGGCCTAGTTTGGAAAAGGAGCATTTTGGCTACCATTAGGAGAGCTTAGGATTGGAGAGATAGATCTGAGACTGCAAAACAGAGAAGATCTTGAACTCCTTTATTTCTATTACTCTATCTATTTGTGTTATATGTTTCATTTGAGTTTATTTCACACCATCATGACTTTGTCTCTCATGAATATGTTTGAGTAAACCAACTGTTAGATTTAGGTTTCTCACCATGGTTAAAAATATGTACTGCTAATACGACTGTTAAAAAGGTGTTTGATTGTTGTTTCATTGCTTATGAACTTAATGCTAAAATTGAGATTGATCACCTTCATTTTAGATCCTAGGATTATTTGAGTCCGACTAACCGTTTCCCCTCAATACCTGAACCCATTTGCGTGATCTAACTGACTCAGGCGCAACGACAGTTGGTCTGAGAAGGTTAGAGAACAATTTAAACCTGTTCGCAAAGCTCACTAGAATAACCGTCGATCGACGCAACTATCGTTCTGTCGGTCGATCGTTACAAAGGTGTATCGGTCGATGTACATAAAGTCACATCGATCAACACTTTCTCGAGATCAAAATACGACAGTTGAGATCCGAGATCTAGTGAAGATAACCTATCCGGTTAAATTAACGTTTAGTTCAAGAACCATTGAACCCTTTAGTCTAAACTAAGTGCATACATTTTACACCTGAGAATTACCTGGATCTAGCTACTTTCCCAATCTTGAAACCACTTCAATTCAATCTATTGAATCACTGTTGTTTTTGATTTATCATTTATTGCTTTTAAAACTATTAAAATCTTTCAGTCTACATTCATTTCTAATTATTTAAGTCTGTTGAGTAATCCTAGAGTCTCTGTGGATTTGATCCGTAAGTACTACATCTGAACCTCTTTTGATGAGAGTAACACTCTTTAGGGTAATTTGAGTGATATCAAATTTGGCGCCGTTACCGGGGACTCTTTCTTATTACCATTAGATTTAATTTAGACTTGTTACGAAAATCTTGCTAAAGTTTTCTGTCTTAATCTGTTATTCAGACACAAAGAATGGAGAACATAGAGCGCGACCAACCATCGATCGACGGGAATACGGTTCCATCGAGCGACGATGAGTCGGAGGAATCGACCGATACGGAGTCACCAACATCGATCGATACCGCCCAGCCGGAAGCAGGTAAGTATTCTCTTACCAAGCCCGCTAATGAGAAAGTAGTCCAAACTGAACTAAATGGTGAAACGAGCAATGAAACTAGCCAAACTAAACAGGGGACTGAAATCCCTGTTAAGGAAAATTCCACCTTAACTAAAGGTGAAGATATAAAATTGTCCATACAAGACTACCTTGATCCTGGTAGGACCTATTCCAATAGGTCCGCTATTAAAATACCAGGAGACGATACCAAGAAATCTAAGTTTAACGCAGATTATTACCGTATGGTTCGTCAAAACCCATTCCGTGGATCCCTCCCAGAACACCCACAAGATCATATTGAGACTTTGGAAGAATTAATACCAGATGAATATGATCGTTGCAAACTATTCTCATTCTCCCTAGAAGGAGAAGCCCTCAGGTGGTTGAACTGTTTAGCAACAGGATCACTTACTTGTTGGGAAGAGATTAGAAGGGCTTTCCTTAGAGAATTTTTCACTGATGAACGCTACTGGGAAGTAAGAAAACAAATTTCTATATTTCGCCAAGGTCCACGCGAATCATTTAAAAATGCTTGGGGAAGATTCAGAGGCTATGAACTTGAATGTCCCCGTCATGGTTATTCAGAACCACAACTTCTTAACATCTTTTATGGAGGTGTTAATTTGAGCTACAAAACCACACTCGATACAGCGAGTGATGGAAATTTCATCACAAGGAATCCCGAAGGAGCTAGACGCCTTATCAAGAATATGACAACGGGAAGGCCCTATGAAAAAATGGATGAAGAAATAGAAAAAAACTACAAATCCAAAGGACAATTCTGATTTATTAGAAATTAAGAATTCCCTTAAAACCCTTCATTCCTTTCTTCAAAACAAACACCGATCTGATATAGCCCAGATCGACGAAAACGCTCTGTCTGACACCGATGATTATTCGGATGAAGAAACGAACTGCTCTGATCCTTCCTCTGTTTTTCATGTCGAGAGCTTTACCCAAGCTTATGACACTGCTTTAAAATCACGTACCGGAAGCGAAAGGTTCAATATCAGACAAGCTCTTACTGGCAACCGTAAGATGAAATCGGAGTTTTACGGAAAGATAAATATGGTTTACGGAGAATTGATGGAAAAAGCAGATTCTGTAGGAGAACTAATCCGAAAATTAGAGGGTCAAGTAGCTGAGATAGCAACTCCAATAAAGAGAGATGCTGGATGTCTTCCCGGAAGGACTGATCTAAACCCAAGACGTCAAGTCAGTGCCGTAATACTGCGCAGCGGGAAAAACCTCGCAGCAGGCACGAGGAATAATTCAGATATAAGAAAACCTGACGATGCCGATGAGACCGGGAAAAGCAACTCTCATCCCATTTTTCTTGACGAACTAGACCCAAATCCATCTCAAGACAACCGGAAAACCACCGCTGAAAAGGCTAAGGAAAAAGCAATAGACTTAGAAGAAGATACGAAGATTGAGGATGAGATCGATCGACAATACGGAACTGACGTCGATCGACCCAAACACCCACCGTCGATCAACAACCGGAGAAACCCATCGATCGACGGTCTACTCAACCCGAACCCATAATTGAAAGAGTCTATAGAACTTTACCATCTTTTCCTCCTAAAACGCAAACTAAGAAATCATTAGAGAACGCAATCTGCAAGAAAGCCTTAGATAGGATTTCTGTCGAGATGTCTCTTAGCGATGCTATAAAAATAGCACCTTCAATTAAGAAGTATATAAAAGATATGACATCTCCAAACTATCCAATCGCAGAACACAGTGTGATGATGATTTCAGAAGAAGTAAGTGCTATGATTAAAGGAGAAACTCCAACGAAGAGATCCGATCCTGGTAGTTTCGTCCTAGATTGTAAGATAGAAAACAAGCGTTTCCCTAGATCACTATGTGACCTCGGTTCTACCATGAACCTTATGCCTTACTCTGTTGCTGTGACGTTAGGATACAGAGAGTTTATGCCAACTCCGATCACCCTGGTTTTAGCTGACAGATATATTAGGGTACCCGAAGGAATTCTCGAAGATGTTCCCATAAAGATTAACGATTGCATCGTGCCTACGGATTTTGTTGTGTTGAAATACAGACAAGAACCCAAAGACCCCCTCATTTTGGGACGGCCATTCCTAGCTACAGCTGGAGCGATCATTGACGTCAAGGAAGGACAAATTAATTTGAACATAGGGGATATCTCGATGACTTTTGATATGGAAAAACTGATTAAGCGACCTCTAATAGATGACCAGGCCTTCTACGTGGAAAAGGTTTCTGAGGATGAACGAGACTCTTTCATGAACATGTGTTCAGACAACCCCTTAGAAGATACCCTTAACCACGTGGAAAATGAAGTGTTTAGCATATCAGATAGGACAGACGATTACACGCAACTAATGGACGCTAGCATCGACATTGCAAACGTAGAAGCAAATGACGATTCCGAAGTTGTCATCGATCGATACCTTCAAGATACCGTCGATCGACAACCTCCTTCACAATCAAATTGGTCTAAAAATAAAGCACCAAAGGTTGAATTAAAACCTCTGCCCAGCGGTCTTAAGTACGCTTACCTTTATGATCAATCCTACCCTGTTATCGTCAACGCCAATCTCACTAGCGGAGAACTTGCTTTATTGCTGAATAAATTACGCAAGTACAGGAAAGCAATCGGGTATTCTCTCGATGACATTCCTGGAATTTCTCCTGATCTTTGCATGCATCGGATTAACTTGGAAGATGACGCTAAAACGTCAATAGAACAGCAAAGGAGATTGAATCCAAATCTGAAAGAAGTAGTTAAGAAGGAAATTATAAAACTCCTTGATGCTGGAGTTATTTACCCCATTTCGGATAGCAAATGGGTAAGCCCCGTACAAGTCGTACCCAAAAAGGGAGGTATCACTGGAGTGAAGAATGAAAAAGACGAACTCATTCCGACTCGTACCGTTACTGGTCATCGGATGTGCATTGATTATAGGAAACTGAATGCTGCTACTAGGAAAGACCATTTTCCCCTTCCCTTTATTGATCAGATGCTGGAGAGATTAGCTAATCACCAGTATTACTGTTTTCTTGATGGATATTCCGGATTTTTCCAAATTCCTATACACCCGGATGATCAAGAAAAGACAACGTTTACATGCTCCTATGGAACTTTCGCATATCGCAGAATGCCATTTGGTCTATGTAACGCCCCCGCTACTTTTCAACGATGCATGATGTCAATCTTTACAGATATGATCGAGGACTTTATGGAAGTATTCATGGATGATTTTTCAGTCTATGGATCAGATTTTAAGAGTTGCCTCGACAATTTATGCAAGGTATTGGAAAGGTGCGAAGAAAAGAACCTTGTCCTAAACTGGGAAAAATGTCATTTCATGGTAAACGATGGAATAGTATTAGGACATAGAGTTTCCGCTGCTGGAATAGAGGTCGATAGAGCTAAGATTGAAGTAATGACCAGTTTACCCCCACCTAAAACTGTTAAGGACGTACAAAGTTTTCTCGGACACGCCGGATTTTAGGGGAGATTTATACTGGACTTCAGCAAAATCGCTAGACCTCTAAATAACTTACTGTGCAAGGATATTAAATTCGATTTTACCCCCAAATGCATGAGAGCTTTTGAAGATTTAAAGAAATCCCTTATCACTGCCCCTGTCGTACAAGCCCCCGATTGGAATCTTCCTTTCGAAATTATGTGCGATGCGAGTGACTTCGTAATTGGGGCAGTTCTAGGCCAAAGGAAAGATAAAAAGCTACATGCTATTTACTACGCCAGCCGCACGCTTGATGAAGCACAACGGAATTATGCAACAACAGAGAAAGAACTATTAGCTGTAGTTTACGCTTTTGAAAAATTCCGTCAATACTTGATTGGCTCACGTGTAATAGTTCACATTGATCACGCTGCCATCAAATATTTAATGCAAAAGAAAGATGCAAAACCTCGACTCATACGCTGGATTCTACTACTCCAAGAGTTTGACATTGAGATTAAGGATAAGAGAGGAGTAGATAATGGAGTCGCTGACCATCTTTCTCGGATAAGGATAGAGGATGATATCCCTATAGACGATTTCTTTCCCACAGAGAATGTTGCACACATAGATATATCCTTCGTCGGTCAAGTATCTCTCACATCTGAAGATCAATCGATCGATGAGGGAGATGCCATATCGATCAATTCACGTAGTTCTACATCGATCGATGACGAGACTGATGTAATTTCTCACCTCTCAGATAACCAAGATCACGAACCCCCGTTTATTAAGATCAACTTCGGTTTACAAGTAAATGTTTCCGGTGATGAGATTAATCTCACACCTAAGGAATTATCACAACGGGAAGTAAATGCGATTGGTAGAAACTCGGATAACCGACCCTGGTATGCCGACATAGTTAACTATTTGGCACCTGAGGTTGAACCAGACGAACTCAAAGGATATATGAGGAAGAAATTTTTCAGAGAAGTAAGACGCTATCATTGGGATGAACCTTACCTCTATAAGCATTGTTCTGATGGCATATACAGACGATGTGTATCCGAAGCTGAAATTCCAGACATTATTTACCAATGTCACGGAGCTGAGTATGCAGGACATTTCGCTACCTTTAAAACGGTTTCAAAAATTCTCCAAGCAGGATTTTGGTGGCCAACTATCTTTCGCGATGTCCATGCATTTATAACCCAATGTGACATATGCCAAAGACGGGGAAAAATCAGCAGAAGACACGAAATGAAACAAAAGTTCATTCTTGAAGTTGAAGT
This sequence comes from Brassica juncea, assembly GCA_018703725.1. Taxonomy (NCBI): domain Eukaryota; kingdom Viridiplantae; phylum Streptophyta; class Magnoliopsida; order Brassicales; family Brassicaceae; genus Brassica; species Brassica juncea. The sequence continues at coordinate 12,464,351 of CM031927.1, forward strand.
CTTTGATTGCTGGGGTATCGATTTTATGGGACCTTTCCCGTCTTCGTATGGAAACAAATATATACTAGTTGCTGTAGACTACGTATCCAAATGGGTCGAAGCAATAGCTTCCCCTACCAATGACGCATCTGTGGTTATTAAACTCTTCAAGAGTATAATCTTTCCAAGATTTGGAGTTCCAAGAGTAGTCATTAGCGACGGTGGAACTCATTTCATTAACAAAATCTTTGATAGATTACTTAAAAAGAATGGTGTTCATCATAGAGTAGCTACACCTTACCATCCACAAACTAGAGGACAAGTAGAAGTCTCTAACCAGCAAATTAAGGAAATCTTAGAGAAAACCGTAGGAATCTCCAGAAAAGATTGGTCTAAGAAACTAGATAATGCACTTTGGGCCTACAGGACCGCCTACAAAACGCCGTTAGGAACAACACCATTCCACCTCCTTTATGGCAAATCGTGTCATCTACCAGTCGAACTGGAACATAAAGCAGCTTGGGCTACCAAACTTTTGAACTTTGATATCAAACCGGCTGCAGAAAGGAGACTCATCCAGCTTAACGAGCTTGATGAAATCAGACATTTAGCTTTCGAAAATTCAAAAATCTATAAAGAAAGGACTAAAGCCTATCACGATAAAAAGATCATATCCCGGCACTTCGAGCCAGATGATCAAGTCCTCCTTTATAACTCTCGATTAACTTTATTTCCTGGAAAGCTAAAATCCCGTTGGTCTGGACCCTTCACCATAACAAACGTTCAACCCTCCGGAGCTATCACCTTACAAAATGAGAAAGGCCAGGAATTTACGGTGAATGGCCAACGAGTTAAGCATTATTGGGCAAAACCAGCGAAAGTGCCCATGGTGCTGTATGAACCTGATAATTAGTTTAATCAGGAAGTCGAGCTAAAGACGTAAAATTAAGCGCTGAATGGGAGGCAACCCATTTATTTTTATAAAAATAATAAAATAATAATTCAATAATTAAAATTAATAAATTACATTTACTAGAAATTAATAGTAATTTTCGTATTTCTTAGTATTAGCATTATTTAGAAAATTTAGTAATTAGAATCTATAAATAAAAGGACATCGATCGACGCGACATTACTGTCATCGATCGATGCGGGTATATCGACGGTTTTAACATTAACTTCAATCGATATCAACCCACTTCCTCTTCCAACATCACAAACACAACCGAAAACGAAAACAGCCACTTTCTCTCTCGCTTCTCGACGGATTTCGTCCGTTCTTCGCCCAAATCCACTCGATTTTTCACTCTGTAACTGTTAAATCCACTCCCGAAATCAACATTCAAGGTATGCACTCGAAATTTTCAATTTTTTGAAAAATTAGGGTTTTCGTTTTGAGTTGGATTAGAACGCTTGATTTATGGCGATTAGGAGATGTTTTTGTAGTTCATATTGCTTATCTAGAGTTTGGTTTGTGATTTCTATGCATTTAGATTAGTATAAACGCGATTTGGAGTTGAGTGATTTTGCAGGTTTCGCGATACGACATCGGTCGATATGAACTTGTTCGCATCGACCGATGCTCTCTTGTCGGATTGTTCCGACACGACGATATCGATCGATGTTCAAAAGAACCCATCGATCGATATTACATTATATGCGACAATGCTAACCTTATTTTCTTCTTGGTTTCAGATGAGCAGCTCAGAGACAAACGCGAGAAACAGAGAACTCAGGTCGAAAAGGAGGTTCGACGAGACTAGCAGCTCCTCTAACCCACAGCGTCATCCATGGCCTCGCCCCGAAAACACACCATTCGATGTTCCGGGCTACGCTAATCCTAAGACAGCGATCAACAGCAAAGAGTGCCGTCAGCGTCCTCTGTCCGATGATTGGGACGACTACGACATCCTCTTCTACAATGCCTGGCTAGGCATCTCCATCGAGCCCACCAAATTCCTTGACCGACCCATCCTGAAGAAACTCGGGATCGAGGGGGATGTTAAGGACATGATCACGCAGCTTGGACTCGGTACCATGCCCTCCCGCGCTTACGACCTCTACCCCGATCTCGTCCGCCAGTTCATGGCCACTGTCGAGGTCATCTACAGGACTTCAGCTGCGAGAGTAGCGGGAGATGGCACCTTGACCTTCTTCGCCAGAGGGACACGCTACAGGATCAGTATCTCCGAGCTCTGTCGTATCTACGGTTTCGATGAGAGCATCGCCTCTTACGAGGTCCCACCCTTCTCACACATTGAGGGATTCTGGGAGATCGTCGGCACAAGAGTTTGGGACACGAACAGTGCCGTGCTATCAGACATCCGCCATCCTGCACTTTGCTACTTTTTACGGATCCTTGCAAACACACTTGTTTGCAAGATGGAGCCCAACAAGGTCCGAATAAAAGAGCTCACACTGCTTTTTTGTGCAGTGAACGGCGTGGTGGACTTAGTTGAGTTGGACGAGGATGGCGAGGTAAGCCCGCCGAACCTCGGAGCTGTCTTTGCCGTGCATTTGGTGGAGCTGAAGAAGAAGCCCTTCACCAGCAAGGGCAAGAACAAGAAGGAGACAGTTGGGAGCCTCCTGACCCCGATCTTCCAGTATCTCGGCATCCACCTCGACTCTCGCACCGCTGACCGCGACCACGCCTTCCTCGACGAGCAGCACTTGATGCACTCGCTATGGCTCGAGGAAGGGAAGCTCTGGCGCCTCAGGATTCGCGACGAGCATCGCCTTCTACCTCTACCAGATAGGACGATCACTGACTTCGGCAACAACGTGGCGCAGCTTCGATGCATGCCAGACGAGGCATTCCTCCGCAACCCGCGGAACATGTCACGCCGACCTCCCAGCATTCGCCGCACCAGAGCTCGCGACGCACAGGCACCTCCTCTTCCTGACTTCCCGAACATTCCGGACATCCCTATGCAAGACCTGGGAGACTTCCAGAGGTTCGTGGTGGACGCTCTTCAGGCCATATGGGCTAGAGTGTCTTGTCGCAGCAGGAGAGCCACAGGAGCGCATGCACCAGCAGCTCGCAGGGACCCATCCCCAGAGGACGATGAGGCTACTGACGAGGACACCGACTAGTCCTCCCATTTCTATCCTTTCTCCTCTTATTATGAACTTATTTATTTATTTTCCGCACTTGTAGGATTTATGTTTTTAAACTTATGTTTTATGTTTGAGGATGCTTATTATTTTGTATGCTTGATTGTCTAAACAGAGCTAACAATAGGCAAGGAACATCGAGTTTGACTCCAAGCACATGCGAATATATCTGCGCTCCGCCATCGATCGATATGGAGAGGATTACATCGATCGATTCTAAGCGAGTAACATCGATCGATATGGAGAGGATTACAACGATCGATGTGTAGTACGGATAGGTACTTAATTTTTACTCTAACATTTCTCAAACATCTAACTTGATTTTAACCTACCCTTGGACGCTTTGCACCGGGTCGGTGCAATTTAAGTCTGGGGGAGGTAGTTACTAACACCATTTTCTTGAGTTTTTGCCAAAAATCTTTTCAAAAATAATTTTATTGAATCAAGAAGGGGATTATGAACTACTGATTTCTACTTGAATGTCTAACCACTTTCTAGCACCATTCCAGATTTACTGACTGCATACAATACTATAGATGCTAAAGTGGATCGACCAGTCAACTATGCACACTTGCTAACTTGTTAGAAAGAACCGAAGCTAACCTCCAACACTAACCTGACTTCACTGCTTATTTTGGGGCTTGGTATACATGGGATCGGATTTTTCAGACAAGTCTGGAAGGTAACGCCTGGTTTAGATTATTTATCACATTTTCTCTCTCTAGATTTCGACCACAGATGAGTTAAAAAATAATAATAATAATAATAAAAAAAAAAGATCTATTGTTTAATTAGGATGAGTCTGAACAGGACTTGGTGGCTAAAACCATTAAGGCTTGATTCATAAACCATGGAAGCCTGTCCAAACTAGGAACTAACTTTTACCTGCAGCTCCAGATACTTGTCTGAAATCCTTGCATCCTGTGATCGATACTCCCAAGGTAAAGCCTACACTTTTTACATTAAGAAATGAGGTTGGTTGAGGAGATTGATAATTAGATTGGTTAAGATTGTTGGCTAGATGATTTTGGTTGCTAAGCTAGGATATTGCATAATGTATATATGTACGAAGGAACCTTAGATGTGGAAAGCAATATTATAGAGGTGATGACTTCAATATTTCAAATCTGTGAGTCCCTGATGTTTTCAACCCTCTTCCAGAAAGATTGTCCATTGGTTTAACTTGAGGACAAGTCAGAAGATAAGTCTGGGGGAGTTGATATACCATGATTTTCACCCGCTTTTATACATGGTATATAAAGGTTTTAAGATATATTAATCATGTTTTAGAGTCTTTTCAAAGCAAATACAGGTCTATTCACCTGATTGAAGGAAATGATACTTTTGGGACAATTTGGAATACTTTTGGGACAATTTGGAATGCTTTTACGTAAGGAAAATCGATCGACGTTAGAAGAGCAACATCGGTCGATCTTAATCACTTATTATCGATCGACATACAGTCTTGTGCATCGATCGATACGCAGTCACACAGATGAAATCGCAAACTAAAAGATTTCATTTCCCAGAAGATCTATTATTTACAACTTAAGTCCCTGGCCGCATGTTAGGCTATATGTACTAGGGTTTTGTATCATTTCTAGCAGACACTTGCAAAAGGCCTAGTTTGGAAAAGGAGCATTTTCGCTACCATTAGGAGAGCTTAGGATTGGAGAGATAGATCTGAGACTGCAAAACAGAGAAGATCTTGAACTCCTTTATTTCTATTACTCTATCTATTTGTGTTCTATGTTTCATTTGAGTTTATTTCACACCATCATGACTTTGTCTCTCATGAATATGTTTGAGTAAACCAACTGTTAGATTTAGGTTTCTCACCATGGTTGAAAATATGTACTGCTAATATGACTGTTAAAAAGGTGTTAGATTGTTCTTTCATTGCTTATGAACTTAATGCTAAAATTGAGATTGATCACCTTCATTTTAGATCCTAGGATTAATTGAGTCCGACTAACCGTTTCCCCTCAATACCTGAACCCATTTGCGTGATCTAACTGACTCAGGCGCAACGACAGTTGGTCTGAGAAGGTTAGAGAACACTTTAAACCCATTCGCAAAGCTCACTAGAATAACCGTCGATCGACGCAACTATCGTTCTGTCGGTCGATCGTTACAAAGGTGTATCGGTCGATGTACATAAAGTCACATCGATCGACACTTTCTCGAGATCAAAATACGACAGTTGAGATCCGAGATCTTGTGAAGATAACCTATCCGGTTAAATTAACGTGTAGTTCAAGAACCATTGAACCCTTTAGTCTAAACTAAGTGCATACATTTTACACCTGAGAATTACCTGGATCTAGCTACTTTCCCAATCTTGAAACCACTTCAATTCAATCTATTGAATCACTGTTGTTTTCGATTTATCATTTATTGCTTTTAAAACTATTAAAACCTTTCAGTCTATATTCATTTCTAATTATTTAAGTCTGTTGAGTAATCCTAGAGTCTCTGTGGATTCGATCCCTAAGTACTACATCTGAACCTCTTTTGATGAGAGTAACACTCTTTAGGGTAATTTGAGTGATATCAAGTGAAAATAAGACTTATCGAGAAAAGGCAGTTGTGGTTTCAAAAGGATCTAAGCCTGGGGTTTTCTGCAGCTATGCCCAGTTGTGCAACATGGCTTCATTATCTCACCGGAGCGTATGTGATTACGTATTTAACAATTTTTACTGATGGGGTTTCTAATCATAAACTGGTAAGTCTGAGATTGGTGGTGCAACATCTCATAAACCGCAAGATCTGTAAGAACTGGTGGTTCAAGTACAAGGCCAATACCATGACTAGCGCTTTGCGTTTACATAGAATGGTGTTCTTTCAGCATAGAAATTGGCATGGCATATTGGGCTTAGTTACTGTGTTGCTAACTACGGAAATTGCAGCAACATACATCATCAAGTGTCCACAAAATTTGGAGATGAATCAATTATGGTGTTGTGTATGTGGAAGTCTGTATCTGGCAGAAACACTGTAACACCCCCGGTCCAGATTAAGTCGAAGTTAATTAGTTTGCCATGCACCAACCAAACAAGAACATGCACGATGAACTAAAGAACTGATATCACTCAAATTATCCTAAGGAGTGATTTATACTCTCTCAAATAAGAGGTCGAGTTGTAGTACTTAGGGATCGAATTCACAGGGAGCTAGAAAACCAATTAAATCTAATCAGTTTGATTAAGCTAAGCTAATAGGTTTAAAGCTGTAAATAGAGATATGCAAAGCAGTAAAAGTAAACAAGTTGAACAAGACAATTGTTCAGCTTGGCTAAGAATTGTTTGATGGAAGGATGGTTACTAGACTTAGGGTTTCATTTAGGTTATTAGAACTCTAAACTATAGATGCTAAAGATTGATTCTAGAACTCGATATCTAATGCAAAAGACAACCAGCTCTCGCTGTGAGTCTAATCTATTGACTAAGTTCAGTGTTTCCGCTCTCGAATGTTAACACAAATCGAGCGTCGATCGATGCTACAGATTGAGTGTCGATCGATGCTATGGTATGAGCATCGATCGACACTGGCTTAAAAGCAAGCGTTATCGATCTTATCAATTATGTTCAACTAGATTCCTAGACCAACTCTTGTATGCGCCTAGGTATCTAATCCAGCATGATTCGGGTTCCATTAATTGATTGCACTCTCGTGCCTCTCAATTGTCCTATGATTCTAGGTTCAAGCAATTAGTCATACTCTCTTGGTTTTCCAACTACTCTAGATCCTAGTATTACAAGCTATCCTGATGTAGAGATCTTTAGATATCCTAATAATCATATAATTCAGAAATTCATTCAAAACCCTAGAAATTTCTAAACCTAGCAGGTGGATCTACTCATGCATGATGTTTGTCACATAAATCTTAGATGAATATATGAATAACATAAAATATAAATAAAACCAAAACAATGGAGTTCCAAGAGGACTCTGAAGGATTTCCTCTCTTCTCTCCTAACCTAGAACTATGAATAAAATAAAGCTTAGCCGTTAACAATGGCTTAGAAAACACATAAATAGGGTTTCTGGTCGTCCAAGGGTTACCTGGTAATTTGTGGTTGGTTGTGGGCTTCAGTCGGTCATAAAATATGCTCGGCCCGCATTCTGGCATCCATATCGATCGATATCATGAGTTCGGCATCGATCGACATACGTTCCTCTTCTCGATAGCTTCTTCTCACGAGGCAGACTGACCACTCTTCCGTAAAACAAGCAAAACCTCTGCTACATGATGTTGATTGACCTCAAACTGGTGGCATTGGAAAGCTAACTTAAAGCTATATCTTGTGCCAAAAGTTGGGCTCAATCTAACGGTGGCAATGTCTCCATACATAGCTAGACATCTGACACGTCTGTACAGTTCTGCACCTCAAAAGACTTCAAAATCACCATATTTCTCCAGAACGTACCTGAACCTATAAATATTCTAAATAGACTCTATATAATAGTAAATATATATTAAAATACTTATAGACCATGGGTAAAAGTGGATAAAATCCATGGTCTATCAACTCCCCCAGACTTACCCTTTTGCTTGTCCTCAAGCAAAACAAACAGACAGTCTCTTTGAAAGAGGTTTGAAAACATGAGAGACTCTAAGAAGCCCGAATCACAAAAGCACATTATATCATATCCTAGCTTAACAACCAAATTCACCTAGCCAACAACTTAGCAAATCCTGTCTGAAATTCCCCTCTACCAACTTCATTTCTTAACATAAATAAAAGTGCAGGCTTTACCTTGGGAGTATCGATCACAGGATGCAAGGATTTTCAAACAAGTATTTGGATCTGCAGGTAAATGTTAGTTCCTATATTTTCTCTCTTTAGTCAAAATCTGCTTATATTGCAAGATTATTGACCAAGATTGGATAGACTTCCATGAATCAAACCTTAATGGTGGTTGCCACAAAGTCCTGTTCACTTCTTTTTGGCATATATCCAAGAATTCATGTGAATCAAACCTTGATGATTGCCGCCACCAAGTCCCGTTCGAATTCTTTTTGTTGGAATCCTTATGAAGCATGCCTTAATGGTTGTAGCCACCAAGTCTTCTTCGGATTCCACCTAACTATAACTAATACATAACTAACTACATATATTTCTCTTTCTTTGTCTTCTTTTTTCTTTTCGTTTTCATTTTTTTTTTTTGAAAATAAATATCTCTACCTATAAATCTAGGGTCGAAACAGAGAGAGAAAAAGTGATAAATCTACACAAGGCTTTACCTTCCAGACTTGTTCGAAGAATCCGATCCCATGTATACCAAGCCCCAAGACAAGCAGTTGTGTCAAGTTTAGTATTGGAGGTCAGCTTTGGTTCATTCAAACAATCTCAGCAAGTGTGAATAGTTGACAGGTTGATCCACTTTAGTATCTTTAGTACTATCTGCAATCAATAAGTCTAGACTGGTGCTAAAGAGTGGTTAGATAACAAGCAAAAATCTAATAAGTTCATTATCCCCTTCTTGACTCAATAAAACTCTTTTGAAAACATTTTTATAAGACTCATGAACACACTAATATCAGTAGACCTCCCCCCAGACTTAAACTACACTGTCCCCAGTGTAAATTCAGTCGGAGCTATGGTTAGAAATAAATCATAAGGACTCAATGTAGCAAGTAAGAATGATATACCAGACCGGAATGAATGTCGACCGATGTAAGAATGTTCATATCGGTCGACGCAGGTAAAGCAATGTCGATCGATGTCGACAGGTTCACGTCGGTCGATACAAATGGCAATCGTTTACTCGGTTCTTCTTTTTTTCTTTTTTTTTTACTAACTAAAACACAATATTAGTTGAACCTCCCACAGACTTAAATAACACTATCTCCAGTGTTATACAGTCTAAGATTGGTGGGGAAATAAATCATAAGAACAATATTTAATAAGGAAAAACCCTATACCTGATTTTGATATAAGTGTCGACCAACACATTTAAGTGGCGATCAATACTGTTGAAGCTCTATCGATCGACACAGTTAAGTGGCGATCGATCGATGCTAGTGATTGTGGGAACCGAAATTCACACTGTCGATTTCCGTTTAAATAAGGAAACTAGGAAAACCCTAATTTCCCAGAGGACCCGGATATCTGTTAATTACCACACGTCAAGCAATCAGAACACGAGAACAACAACGATAAAAATAAGAAATCGAAAAGAGAGCAAAGTAGATCTTATTCCGAATCTGCGTATGAGCGTTTACAACAAGGTATAAGCCAGGGCTCGAGAGCTGTCGGCGAGATTCCTAGTTCTAGTAACCCTAAGACGGCTAAACCCAGCTCGAAATAACAAAAACGGAAAAATGCCTAAATTGCTCTAAGTGCTAAGTTTGCTCTGAAAAAGTTCTCCCCTCTTGCTCCTCGCCTAGGACTCCTTATATACTAGCTCCAAGGTCGGTTTATGCTTTTACTCTTCTGCCCTTAAGCCGTCATAGCATAAAAATGGAGATATTCCATTTTTCCCGATCTTCACAATTATCTTCAAAACTTCCGTATTTATCCGCGGAAACTTGACATTTATCCTTCCTTGTGGACCAAGCGTAAACCAGGCTGTGGTTTACGGGCTTTTGGTTAGGAAAATCATAGGATGGGCCTCGAGTCGTGTTTTAGGTCCCTTTGGGCCGTCTTCCGACTCGACACGTTTACTACGAGTTTTCCGCGGTTTCTAATCCGCGAAGTTTGATCGATGAATTAGAATGGCGGGAAACATGGACTGAGCTTGCTACGGTCTTCGGGAGATAGCATTCGAAGGTTTTGACGAGAATGCAAGAACTGGTGTCGTATCGACGTTCGGAAAGGTTCAATCGCTACACAGCGACCGAACTTTGGCTCGAGCCCGGTCGCTTCGTAGCGACCGAGCGGGACAAGTGCTCGGTCGCTACGTAGCGACCGAGCGGGACGATCGCTCGGTCGCTACGTAGCGACCGTCCCGCTCGGTCGCTACGTAGCGACCGAGCTTTGGCTCGAGCTCGGTCGTTACGTAGCGACCGAGCGGGACGACCGAACTGGTGTCGTATCGACCACGCATGCACGCCGTCTGGTCGCTACGTAGCGACCGAGCTTGGCTCGGGTTTGGTTGCTGCATAGTGACCAGACGGCGTGCATGCGTGGCGACCGAGCTTGGTTCGTTTGGTTTGAATCCCAAAGGATACTTCTTCGTAAAAAAATCGTATTGGTTATTTTTACGAAAATTACATCTTTCCTTTTACTATCTCTTTCGGAAATACGATCTCCGAGGATTCTCGGGTGATAATTCCATCGTAACCGTTTTTGACCCCAACGGTTAGCCCCCCAGCCCGTTAGGATCAGGCACCGCAGGATCCTAGCGTGCGGTTAGGCATGTTTGGCAAGTTAGGCGTGATGGATGGAATTAATATCCGAAAGTCCGAGCTTGAATAGTAAATCCTCATGCCTATAAGAAGGGAGGTAACTTGTTTCACAATTTTTTCACTTTCTTATCTAAGATCTCTCTTAAGAAAGACTTCTTCTCTCTCCACTCTTTTCCTCAATTTTTTCAAGAGAAGTGTAAAGATGTCGAGCAAGAAAAATGTTACGAAAAAAGGGTCTTCGTCCGCGAGTGCTTATGAAGAGCTCATCGTTCCGAAGATGGAGTTCGTGCCTCACTCGGTACATCCTGCCGAGAACGAGGCATGGTGGGTTGCTCATTATGGCTCGTTGACCCCTCCCAAGGAGAAGTCGTTCCCGGTCTTGATCCATCGTGGAGTCGAGAAAGAGGATGCAAGCAGGAGTACCGACGAGTTTCTCGCGATGATGCGATCGTTTTACCATATCCCGGATGCTGTGGAGTTCCGGGTTCCCCGTCGCGGGGAATGTGCTAACAGCCCCCCGGAGGGTTACTTTACTTGCTATGAGGCGTTCGTAGTGTGTTGTCGCCTATGGTTCCCCATACCCGAAATTCTCGTCCGAGTGTTGGATCGCTTCGAAGTTGCGAAAAGTCAGTTGACTCCCTTGCCATTCAGCATCTTATCGGGATCCTGATCCTAAGCTACGAGCATGGCCTTTCCCTTTCCGTCGATCATTATGAAGCGCTTTTGAGGCTTCAGCTTGTCACAGATACGGATAAGCATAGGTTGGTCCCTCGGAAGTTTATGTCAGTGGTTAAGAAGTTCATTTCGAACTTCAACTCATGGAAGAAGTTCTTTTTCTTCGTTCGTATAGACGCTTCATCCGTCGAAGAGAGTTGCATTCCACTGTTCCGGAGGTTGCCGAATGATCGTCCCTTCAACAACCCTTTTGCTCCGTTCCCCGAGGACATCATTGTGGTGAGGGATCTTCACAGGAATGGTCCCTTCTTCTGGACTTCTTTTACGCCGAAGAGGGTTCGGAAGGCGCTAAGATTCGTGCAACCCGATCCTGGTTTGGCTGCGGACACGGGAAGCGACTCCGAACCTGATGACCAGAATCCCGTCGAAGCTTCAAGAGCTGTGCCGGAGTCGAGCTCTTGGAAGGGGAAAATGTCGATCTTGGCGACATAGAATTTTTGATGGATGACTCTATGCTTCCAGGATGGGATCCGAACCTTGCTTACGGCGATGGGAGTGGTTCGAGCGAGGTCCCTATTCCAGATTTCGATGATTTCTTTGCTGATCTGCTACCAGGTTTCGATGCTCCTCCTCCTACGAAGGAATCGGCGAGGCCTAGAGTTGTTGCGGAAGGATCTCGCATCATCAATGGGGTTAGTTTTTTTTTTGAAAATTTTTTGGCGATTGTCCCATGTATGTTTATAACACGTCAATCGATTTTGCAGGGCCTGAGCTTGCTGGGCTCGGCCATTGAGGCGGGTCATAGAGAAGCCAGGGTTTATCGCTTCAAAGCGGAGAAAGCGGAGCGGGATCTTGCTCGCGTGCAAGGCGAGATGTTGGAGCGAGAGGCGCAACTTACTCGTGATCATGCGCGGGCTATCCGCAAAGCGGAAAGGAAGGGCAAAAGGGAAATCGTTGAGGTGATGAAGACTCGTGCCTCTCAATTCCAGGTTGAGTATGGGAACCTCAAGAATGCCTTTTCCTCGGTGGGTGACCTTCGTGAGTGCCGCGGTTCGGTTGGAAGTCTTTGGAGGACGCAAGCCGATAACTACGTGTTCGAGGACGAAATGAGCTTGATGAAGAGTGGGATGAATGATCATGCCCACGCTGAGGCGCTTATACCTCCGATCGACGAGCGGATTCAAGGGTTCTGGGATTCCATCCCGGTTTCCCCTGATACCGAGGAGGTTTCGACTGGGTTTCCCGATGGTGGCGAGGAAGTGGATCGTCCTGCGGATGCGTTCGGTGCTTCGTTGTCCGGGGACTTTGACTTTGGATTATGAGCGGTGGAGTAGTTTATCGAAAGAAATATGTTCGTCTTTCTGTTTTATCTGTTTTCGGCCGAGTGTGGCCTTTTGAATTTGGATTTTGCTTAGGCCTAGATGGCCGTATTTGTATTTACCGGGACTGGCCGTTGGTGGCTTTGAATCCCTTGCCGCCTTACGCGGTTTATTTATATGATGAATGTTTCGTTTCGAGTTTTCCTGAGTAAGGTCGAAGTAAATGCGAGTTGTCATCTCGTATCTAGTTCTGTTTAGACGTTCAATCTGTTGGTTCGTTCGTGATTTTCGCAAAAATTTACTTATTCTTACGATTTTCGAGAACATTGAGATACGAACGGAGAGACATGGTTTAGGATCTCGTATCTTTTAGATATCATGCCTTGAGATGTTTGAGACCAGAGCGTTGGGTTTAGGGCAAGACCTAGGTTTACTTTCGGTTAAGGTTTGTGCGGTGACTAGCCGGCTATCGTTTTTCCTGTTGCGATTTCTTCCTGACTCGTACCGATTTAAAGTCCGCGATAGGTTCTCGGCTTATATGACTTGTATGGTACGAATCGAGCATCTTCTCAGAGTTAACTAGAAGTGCTAAACCAAAATTTCGGATTTTTGTTGTAGCGTGCTTTTGTCCTTGTGCAGGACGTTTTAAAGATCAAAAGAGTGATCGAATTGCGTTTGTTTAAGACGGCTAGCGTGTTCGTCAGGGCCAATCGACGAACGGGGTGTAAGGTTTTTATGGTCGCATTCGGACAATTTTTTAGTATTATCCTTGAATTTTAACTTTTGCGACGTCTCGCAGTTGTTTCAAGGATTATACGTGTGTATTTGTGTGTTTGAAAGATGATAAATTTTACGATTTTTGGGCCGGGTGAGGCCGCAGGCAAGCGTAAACCGGATGTCTTAATGTTTACAGGCGTGTCCTGAAAGTTTCTGAAGCGTAAGCGTTTTCGATAAAAAAGACAACGTATATTGTAAAAGTTTTTGAAGTTTCTAAAAACTTGATTACAATAATGAAGATTTTTCTAAGTGGGAGTATACGAGTATACGCACCCACCCCCCCCTTTTTAGAGAGGGGGATAGCTGAACTCGTCTTTTTGACGAGCTGCCTACGTACCCCTTTCGAGGATCAAGCCATCTCGTAGTTCTGTTTCATGCCGCGAGTGTTCTTACTCGGCGGTAGATGTCGCGATGTCCGCGTCGATCATGGCTGGGTCGACGCTATTTTCCGGATGTCCCGGTTGAGTTGTCGCGTGGGCTTCGGATTTATGTCGAGCTTCGACGTCCGATGCGTTTGCGTCGGTAGACGATTTTAATTCGTCTTTTCCCGGGGCGCTTTTGGCTGAAGATCGATCTATCTTCGCGTGTTTGCCGTTTGCAGTTGCAGAAGCCGTGATTTGCCTTAAATTGTGCTCCGCGAGGAAGCATAGTCGCGACTGTTTTTGGCATCCCCAGATGGCCGCGACTCCGCTCGGCGTTGGGAACTTGAGACCCAGGTGGTAGGTTGACGGGACTGCCTGCATGGCGTTGAGCCATGGGGTTCCCATGATCACGTTGTAGATAGCGGGATGATCGACTACCGCGAACTCGACGATTTTCGTGATCTCCTTGGCCATGACTGGCAATTGGATTGATCCGAGAGTCATCGATACTTCGCCTGAAAAACCCGTGAGCGGCTTTGGCGTCGGAATTACTTCTCCGAGTTTGATGCTCATCCGCTTGAGAGTGTCGCGGAAGATTACGTTGACCGTGCTTCCCGTGTCGACGAGTACCCTTCCGACTTCTAAATCTCGTATGACGAGATCTATGACGAGCGGGTCGCAGTGAGGTTGGTCGATACCGCCGGCTTCTTCCTCTGTGAAGGTGATCGAGCAACTTTGGCCGTATCGAGGAGGAGACCATGTAGGCCAATTTGCACTTGACTCTGCCTTCCGTTGGTAAGCCTTGATGGCCGACACGGTATCGCTGCAGTATTGTGATCCTCCAATGATCATATTGACTCTGCGACGATTGTTATCGTTCCCTTTGTCATCCGGCCTCCTACCGCGTTTATCCCCAGGTTGGTTTCGTTGAGGGGATTTTTCGGCGGGCGGATTTCTATCCGTCTTTGGAGGCCGATCAGAATCGAGGATGAGATCCTTGACGCTAGTTACTTCCGAAAGCTCTCCAGCGAGTAGCTTCGCGGCCAGTCTTGCTCCCAAGACTTTGCAGTTGGTCGTGGAGTGTCCTCGGGATTGGTGGAACTCGCAGAAGGTGTTTTCGTCATACCCTTGATTGCGAGTCCATGTGTTGCCCGTGGTCCGGCCTTGATCTGAATTGATCGCATAGTTATTCGCTCCTTGGAGATCTTCCCCCTCGTGATGGACGTACTTGTCGTTACGAGAGTTCTTCTTTTTCCCTTTCGGATCCACGTCTTTCGAGGATGGTCTTGCCGCCTTATGTTTTTGCGATAAGACTTTAGTTTCTTCCTCGACTATGATGTAGTCCGTTGCTTTGTGGAGGGCGTCCTGGATCGTTCGCGGCTTGTCGAGAGTTATCCACTTTCTGAATTTCGACTTGTACCAGAGCGTCTTTCTTAGCGCGTCGATGGCCACTTTGTCGCTTATCCCGCTGACCCTGGACATTATCAGCTTGAACCGACTGATAAACTCGCGGAGGGGTTCGTCTTCCCTCTGGGAGAGACTCCAGAGATCAACATCGGAAGTTTCTCTGTCTATGAATACAGAGTACTGTTTGAGGAATTCCGATGCGAGCTGTCGAAAACTCCTGATGGTGTTGCGACGAAGGCGTGCGAACCATTCGAGCGCTGCTCCTTCAAGATTTTCGACAAACAGGCGGCAATAGCCGACATCCTTTTCGCCGTCCTTCAGTCTTGCTCTTCCCATCGCGATGTGGAAAGCCTGAAGGTGTGCTTTTGGATCAGCCGTACCATCGTACTTCGGTACTTTGATTTTTCCCGGATCGGACACCCTCATGTCCGAAATTCGACTGGTAAAGGGGGTCTTTCGAGCTCCTTCCAACAGTCGGGGGCAGCACTAATAGCATGATGGATTTGAGACTTTACGGCTCTCACTTCTGCCGCAGTCGATGTAGTCGCGAAGATCGCGGATATCCGATGTCTCGTCAGTAGATTTCCGAGCCTGTCGGCGTTTACTGCGAGTGAGCTCGGTTTGCCTTTCGGCCAGCTCCTCTTGTTCGTTCCAATAGGCGACTTCTTCTTCTTTCGTCATTGGTTTTTCGAACGGGGAGCCTTCCCGAGCGGATCGGCTTCTGGTCTTTCTTGGATGTCTGTCGACATCCTCGTCGGTGTCGTTGGAGACATCGCCAGGATCCAGGTCAATGTGTTCGGCTTCGTTATCCTCCGAATCCTTTGCAGGGGGCGGAAGATTTTCAGGGTTCCCCTTTTTGATGGGGGATTTCTCGCTAGGGTTTTGACCGGAAGGTCGTTCACGCGTGACTCCTGCTTTATCGAGTGGGGTGGCGAAGTCGAGCCTCTTCCCGCGGATTTTGGTGGTTCCGCGGGGACGGATAGCTTGGGTCCTTGCCGTTAAGGTTTCCACCTGTTTGGTCAAGGTATTCACGAGCTTATCCTGTTCTTCCGACCTTTTTTCATAGGAGGCGAACATCTTTTTAAACTCCTCGAGCGTCGCGGCGTTGGCTTGCGCGTTGGCCGCAGATACGTCCGCTACTGGAGTGTGGAGATCGGTGCCGCTGCCTCCGTTAAGAGGAGTTTGCACGTTATCCGCGTCGTTAGTTGACATGTCTGATTGAGAGTGATGTGGCTTTTGCGGGTTAGATTGATCCGTACCCCCCCCCCCCTCCTTCTAGCGCCAAACTGTGGGAACCGAAATTCACACTGTCGACTTCCGTTTAAATAAGGAAACTAGGAAAACCCTAATTTCCCAGAGGACCCGGATATCTGTTAATTACCACACGTCAAGCAATCAGAACACGAGAACAACAACGATAAAAGTAAAAAATCGAAAAGAGAGCAAAGTAGATCTTATTCTGAATCTGCATATGAGCGTTTAATACAAGGTATAAGCCTGGGCTCCAGAGCTGTCGGCGAGATTCCTAGTTCTAGTAACCCTAAGACGGCTAAGCCTAATTGAGTCGCAGCTCGAAATAACAAAAACGGAAAAATGCCTAAATTGCTCTAAGTGCTAAGTTTGCTCTGAAAAAGTTCTCCCCTCTTGCTCCTCGCCTAGGACTCCTTATATACTAGCTCCAAGGTCGGTGTACGCTTTTACTCTTCTGCCCTTAAGCCGTCATAGCATAAAAATGGAGATATTCTATTTTTCCCGATCTTCACAATTATCTTCAAAACTTCCGTATTTATCCGCGGAAACTTGACTTTTATCCTTCCTTGTGGACCAAGCGTAAACCAGGCTGTGGTTTACGGGCTTTTGGTTAGGAAAATCATAGGATGGGCCTCGAGTCGTGTTTTAGGTCCCTTTGGGCCGTCTTCCGACTCGACACATTTACTACGAGTTTTCCGCGGTTTCTAATCCGCGAAGTTTGATCGATGAATTAGAATGGCGGGAAACATGGACTGAGCTTGCTACGGTCTTCGGGAGATAGCATTCGAAGGTTTTGACGAGAATGCAAGAACTGGTGTCGTATCGACGTTCGGAAAGGTTCAATCGCTACACAGCGACCGAACTTTGGCTCGAGCCCGGTCGCTTCGTAGCGACCGAGCGGGACGAGCGCTCGGTCGCTACGTAGCGACCGAGCTTGGCTGAGCTCGGTCGCTACGTAGCGACCGAGCGGGACGATCACTCGGTCGCTACGTAGCGACCGAGCTTTGGCTCGAGCTCAGTCGCTATGTAGCGACCGAGCGGGACGATCGCTCGGTCGCTACGTAGCGACCGAGCTTTGGCTCGAGCTCGGTCGCTACGTAGCGACCGAGCGGGACAATTGCTCGGTCGCTACGTAGCGACCGAGCTTTGGCTCGAGCTCGGTCGCTACGTAGCGACCGAGTGGGACGATCGCTCGGTCGCTACGTAGCGACCGAGCGGGACGATCGCTTTCGGAAATAAGATCTCCGAGGATTCTCGGGTGATAATTCCGTCGTAACCGTTTTTGACCCCAACAGTGATGCTCTATCGATCGATGCTACGCAGCCATCGTGGATCCTCTTGCAAACTCGTCTTCCTCGGATCTTTTCCTTTTACCTAACATAAATAAAACACTACAAGTTAGTAATAGATAACTAATAAAACCAATTCAAAAAAAAATTTCCGATGAAAGTAACTCTCGATTTTCTGCTACAATGTCGACCGATTTGTTTGCTACAGTGTTGATCGATTTCTTTGCTACAGTGTTGATCGATGCTACAGTGCCTCTGCTACAGAGCAGTTGCTACAGAGCGGTTGCTATAGTACCGTCGTTACTGTTCATCCGTCTTTTTTTTTACCTGAAATCATTAGAAAACAAAGAATCAATAATAAATGAAAATAAAACTAAATTTAAAACAAACCTAACAGTGGATTGCCTCCCACTCAACGCTTATTTTAAGTCATTAGCTTGACTTTGGAGATCTGATTTAGTCCGGAAGAGAATGAGAACATGCTCCAAAACAAGTCTCCATGTCTGCTCTTTGAAGCTTTATCATTCTCGTGTGAAAGCATCCTCCATAAACTCTTCTCCTTTGTCTATCATCTCAGCAATAAGGAGTGCTCGAAGCTTTGCAAATGGCTGTGAGAAGCATCTGCTATGCACTTCGGATTTTCTGACACCATCTGAGAAGTGAGGGGTCAATGATACCTGAGGACCATCCTTGATCCTTTTTCTCTTCTTCCAATTCCTCATCTTCTTTCCCCCAGACTTGTCCGATCGCGTGGTGGTATCTCCATCCCTAAGATTTCCACACACATCGAACTCCTTCTGCTCTGATACGCGTCCAGTGTCGAGCGATGGAGAAGTGGTAATGTCGATCGATGCCGGTTTGTGGGTGTCGTTTGATGGTATCTCATCGGTGTCGATCGCTGCTGCTTCTGTTGGGCCCTTATCGACTTTATCTCTAAATCGCAACCCTCTCTGAGAAGCATCTACGTGCTGATGATCATCCAATACCTCAATGTAAGAACTGATCTGCATACTTCTATCAGGTGGAATAGGAGATTCAGCTTTAAATACAGCGCATGGAAACACAATCTTCATAGGATCATGTATCCTCTTCACTCTTTTGTGAAACCCATCAGCTTCTTCTGTCCAGATTGGTGGTCTATGATGTTTAGGGACAGCAAGGTGTGAGGCCTTAGACATGTACATCCTCTCCTCAATCGGTTCCATCTCAATTATGCAACCTGGCGGAACGTCTAGCAATGGGAATCTATCGATATTAGGTTGGTGGTGTCGAACGATAAGTGGTTGGCGGAGTCGATCGATCTCGGGTGGGTGTAGATCGATGATGTGGTGTGGTTGTCGATCGATCTCATCAGGTTTGTGTCGACTGAAGCTAGCCTTTGAAGATTCCAAATATCCTCTTGAAGTATGCTGATCATCATCAAGCTTCTTCTTCGAATTTTGATCCATATCTTCAAGCCATTCCTCCAGCTCTAAGGAGTCTTCCATAGTGACTTCTCTCTTTCTACATCGTTGATCGATGATGAGGTTGTAACGTCGATCGACGTTGAGGTTGTGATATCGATCGGCGTTGAGGTCGTGATGTCGGTCGACATTGAGGTCGTGCCGTTTGTCGACGTTGAGTTTGTGCTGTCGGTCGACATTGAGGTCTCGTCTTCAGTACCAGCTTCCTCTACTCAGCTCAGCTCTCCAGACATATGTTGTTCATCCCTTTTTGCCATAATGTCGTCGAGCAGCTGTATTGGAATCATATACTCCTCATCTAACGATGCCACGAACCTGTCCCATTTATGATTCTTCTCATTTTCTCGAGTTGCTTCAGCATCATCAAGAAATTTGTAAAGGAAGGCTCTTTCAATATCATCTCAGCTGGTTAGAGATCCTGGTTGAAGTTGATTGAACCATCTGAATGCATCCCCAGAGATAAAATAGGGAAAGATTTTGCAGAGCATGTGGTAATCATACCACTCTCAGCAAAAACAATCACATCAAGATCACAGCACCCTGAGCATTAATCAATTGTCCTGCGCTGTTGCGAGTGCGACCTTCTTCGTCTCTTAACATCCCATTCTCATTGACCTTAAGTATGAGCACTTCGATCTTCTCTGTCTCCCCGCAAGTGGTGTCATTTTTCACATTCCATTCTCATCGACCTTATGTATGAATAGTGTCAGGATGAACAGTGTTCGTATGAACACTGCCCAGATGAACAGTTCCCGGATGAACAGTGTCGATCGACGCGGGATGAACAGTTTCGATCAACGGGAATAAACAGTGTCGAGGTGAACAATATCTCGATGAACAGTACCAGGACAAACAGTGTTTTCTGACACAGATTGAATAGTGTCGATCGACGTAGGTTGAACAATGTTGATCGACATCGGGTGAACATTATCGATCGACGTGAGATGAATAGTGTCGATCGACGCTTGGATTTCTACGCCACCAATCGCTGCTTGGAGGGTGTCGGCTGCCTTCTTAGACTTATGGATCACGCGTTCCACATCTAGTGGCTCTACAAGTAAGAGCCATATCCCCTTGTTGCTTCTGGTACTCATATGGATGTACCTGAAACACAAAAAAAAATTTTATCAATTTTTTTGAACAGTAGTAAAATCTAGACTAAAATTAACTAGACAAGGTCTAATGGCGATCAAAGCTCCCCGGCAACGGCGCCAAATTTGATATCACTCAAATTACCCTAAGGAGTGATTTATACTCTCAAATAAGAGGTCGAGTTGTAGTACTTAGGAATCGAATTCACAGGAAGCTAGGGAACCAATTAAATCTAATCAGTTTGATTTAGCTAGGCTAATAGGTTTAAAGCAGTAAATAGAGATATCCAAAGCGGTAAACAATAAACAAGTTGAACAAGACAATGGTTCAGCTTGGCTAAGAGTTGTTTGATGGAAGGATTGTTACTAGACTTAGGGTTTCATTCAGGTTATTTGAACTCTAAACCATAGATGCTAAGGATTGATTCTAGAACTTGTTATCTAATGCAAAAGAAAACCAGCTCTTGCTGTGAGTCTAATATATTGACTAAGTTCAGTGTTTCAGCTCTCGCATATTAACACAGATCGAGCGTCGATCGATGCTATCGTATGAGCGTCGATCGATGCTACGGATTGAGTATCGATCGATGCTATTGTATAAGCGTCGATCGACACTGCCTTAGGCAAGCATTATCGATCGGATCGATTATGTTCAACTACATTCCTAGACCACTTTCCATATTGTTGGGGTCAAAATCGGTTACAATAAAAAAATAAAAACTAAAACTTCCCGAAAATGTCTCTCTTTAATAAGAAAGAGATAATAGTTAAAAAAATAGAGAGAAAACCGAAATTGAGTTTCATATGAATTCTGAAAAGGATTCATACGATAAACCTTCGAGAAAGGTTAATCGAATCGTTAGACAAACAGATCTTGAGCGTCGAAACAATGAAACGAGCATAAGGCCCCGATGGTGAGTTAGACTGAACAAGCAGTCCAACTCGCCAAGTGGGCGAGTTGGACCGAACAAGCAGTCCAACTCGCCCGCTCTGCGAGTTTGACTCCAACTCGTCGAGCAGGCTAGTTGGACCAAACGAGCAGTCCAACTCAGCTGCTCGACAAGTTGGATCAAACGATCCATCTTTATCCCGCCCTTGTAGCTTCCTCCTTCGAGATCGGATCGAACTCGCTCTTGTTTCATCTCGATCGGAGTTAACGTTTGAATTTTACGAACCGTAGAACTTGTTTTCTCGTATGAATTTCGAATTGATCATATAAAACTGCAAACAGTTAACTAAACACCTTAAGCTGCCTCCACTATACGAGAAACTCGAACTTTCTTCGAAATCGACAACGTTTCGGAAGCGCTCTTTCGATAAATTGTAAAAACGCTCAAGTAAAAAACAGCTTAAGAAGGTCTAAAACGCATTTAAAAGCCCACTTGCGGTTTTATACGAAATCAAGCTCAATCGTTATGACGTTCTATCTTTTATTTTGCAGGAGAAGATGAATGTTAAGTTCGTAAGATAAATGTGCAGGTTCCAAAGATAACTATGAAGATCAAAGAAAAATGGAATATTTCTGGGAAACGATAAGCTCGACCGAGGGCAAACAGGGGAAAGAGCAAACCGCCTCTCGGAGGAGTATATAAGGATGTCGAGGTTGAAGATGCTGAAGGGACGTAATTTTTTATTCAGAGCAAAGCATAGCACTTAGGGTAACTTAGCCATATTTCCGTTTTTATGTTTTCGAGCTGCGACTCAACTAGGTTAATAAAGTCTCAGAAGGTTAGAACTAGGAACTCGCCGACGGCTCTAACCGTCGAGGCTTTACCTGTTGTATTGCTCGTTCACTCAATTCAGAATAAGATCTTCTTTGCTCGCTTTTTGTTTTCTACATATTTGTTAAATCGTTTGTTCTCATTGTTTGATCGCATGGCGTGTGGTTTAGAAGATATCCGAGACCTTTGGGAAAGTGATACCACTCAAACTACCCTAAGGAGTGTTACTCTCATCAAAAGAGGTTCAGATGTAGTACTTAGGGATCGAATCCAAAAGGAGCTAGGGAACAATTAAATCTAGTGTTATTAATTATAAAGGTTGTAAATGTTTAAATGAAATAGCAATAGTAACAAGCGAGTAAATAATAAATTTAACTTGGTCCGAAATGATATTAGACGCAGGGCCACTATTCAGGTGTTGGATATTATAATACCTATAGATGCCTAACTGTTGCATGCATGATATATTAGAGCTCATTCGCTTAACTAAGTGATCAGCTGTCGCATGTACCACTGGTTAACAGACTAGATCTCGTGTCTCACCGGTTAGTATGCAGACAACGAGAGAGTGTCGATCGATAGTCTATTAATACGTCGACCGATACACCTTTGCCAACGTCGATCGATTGTCAGTTGAGGACATTGATCGACGGGTTCTAGCCAGGCCTATGCGCGAGTATGAAATGCTCTACTAAGATTAAAAATTGGCGGTTAGCCCTCTCTAGCAATCCTAATATGATAGATAGATGTCAGGATGGGATAACAAGGGTGCTTGAATATGCAATCCTATGATCAAGTTCTAGTTAGCTAGGCTAAAACAAGCAATGAATACAAATCTATCATGAATATCACAACAAGGCAGATCTATAGTTTGGGGCTAGAAACTCATAGAATAGAAGAAAAGAAATAGAAACAAGGAGTTCCAGTCACAAGTGATCTTCTCTCCCAAATGAAACTTGTAACAAAACTAGGTCTAGAAAAAGCTCTGTCCTTTTTTGCCGTCAAAACACTTAGGCAGTATATATTCTACTAGGTTAAAAACTCGTCAGGGCATTTTGGTAATTTGGCTTGGCCTTGGTTTTTAAGT
The DNA here is from genome assembly GCA_018703725.1 of Brassica juncea. NCBI lineage: Eukaryota > Viridiplantae > Streptophyta > Magnoliopsida > Brassicales > Brassicaceae > Brassica > Brassica juncea. Next base: position 12,487,240 of record CM031927.1, read on the forward strand.
CTGCTGAATCCAAAATGTCGCGTCTGGTATCTCGACATCGATCGATGGTACTTGTGTACATCGATCGATATTAATCGTCATCTGTCGTGGCATTTCCTGATATCGATCGTCAGCACTGATGCGCATCGATCGATTATTCTTCCTCTCGTCGACCTCTAAGTGGTCAGCTCGGGTGAAATGTCTTTTAAGCTCCAAAATGCTCCAAAGTCATAGCTTTACTCTGAAATGCACCTGAACCTGAAAACATACCTAGAAGAGTAGAAATGGGTCAAATCCAAGGTATATCAACTCCCCCAGACTTACCCTTTTGCTTGTCCTCAAGCAAAACATACAGGCAGTCTCTCTGAAAGAGGTTTAAAAATATTTGGGGATTTAAGATTTTAAAACATAGAAATCTTTCCTCAACAATTTTGCAACCACATTTAAAAAGTCCTAATCACAAAAGCACATTATGCAATATCCTAGCTTAGCAACCATTTCTAACATAACACAACTCATCGATTCACGTCTGACATCCCCTCTACTGATTTCATTTCTTAGCATAAATATAAAGTGAATGCTTTACCTTGGGAGTATCAATCACAGGATGCAAGGATTTCAGACAGGTATCTGGAGCTGCAGGTAAAAGTTAGTTCCTAGTTTCTCTCTCTCTAAATTTGTCTCTTGAGTCAAAGTCTGGTTCCATTGCAGGATCAGTGACCAAGATTGGACAGGCTTCCATGAATCAAAACTTAATGGTGGTTGCCACCAAGTTCTGTTCACTTCTTTTTCACCTATATCCAAGAGTTCTTTGCGAAAGCGAGCCTTGAAGATTGCTGCCTCCAAGTCCCGTTTCGAACTCTTTTATTTGAGTCTTTATGAATCAAGCCTTAATGGTTTTAGCCACCGAGTCCTGTTCAGACTCATCCTAATTAAACAATAGATCTTATTTATATTTTATTATTTTTATTTTTATTTTTATAATCACTAACTAATCTAGGGTCGAAATTTAGATAGAAAATGTGATAAATAATCTAAACCAGGCGTTACCTTCCAGACCTGTCTAAAGAATCCGATCCCATGTATACCAAGCCCCAAGACAAGCGGTTATGTCAGGTTTAGTGTTGGAAATCAGCTTTGGTTACTTCATACGGTTCAAGGTAAGTGTGTAGTTGATAGGTTGATCCGCTTTAGCATCTTTAGTGCTATCTGCAATCAGTAAATCTAAAATGGTACTAAAGATTGGTTAGATATTCATGTTTAAATCAATATAAGATTATAGTCCCTATTTTCAATAGCTAAGCATAATTTATTTGAAATTTCTTTTTACATAAGAATAAAATAAATTATATCAGTAAATCTCCCCCAGACTTAAATTACACTGTCCCAGTGTAACTCAGCCGGAGTTATGATGAATAGTTTATGATGTACGAAATGTAACAAGTAAGGAAGATACATCTGACCGGATTAGATATCGATCGATGGTTAAGTGTTACATCGATCGTCGTGTGGTTGCCTATGTCGAACGATGTCGACGTTTCGTCGTCGGTCGATATTCAGGTCCTCCTACTTGGGTCTCCTAAATCTGAAAGAAATAAAACGAAAGAAATTAAATGCTAGCTAATAAAACCAAAGTAAAATACCTAATAGTGGGTTGCCTCCCACTCAGCGCTTGGTTATAGTCATTTAGCTTGACTGTGGTAGTGATTGGCTATTGAGTGAGAAGCAGCTGTTTGTTGGAAAGCAAGCATCCACGTCATCTCTGCGCATTCTGGACCAAGATGCAATGAAACTTCTTGTGGCCTCATCATTTCTTGTCCACTTGTCATTCATCTTCTCAAGTATTTTGGAGATGTTCTGTAGCCTTTCTTGAATGTTGTCAATGCTGACCTGGTGCCAGCCTATGTTGTCATAAGCGTATGCTGAAAGTTTTGTGAAGTCCTTTTGCATTGACTCTACCGTCTTGTGTATCAGCTGCTCGCCGATTGGTGTAGACTCGGCGTCGATCGATGCGATTATGTGTTCGTTGGTCGATCTCAGCGAGTTTCCATCGATCGATTTTGCTAGTGTCCTGTCGATCAAAGCTGATATCTGGTGTTGAGCTGCGAGTTGCCTCTGAATGGCTTTGACTTCTTTTTGAAGCCATTCTGCGTGGTTGTCTAGTCCACTGATTTTGTTGTCGAATGGAAAGTAGATGTCATCGCAGCGTTTGTTAAGTCGTTCCTCCATGGTGTCTAGAGCAGTGTAGATCTTGGATGTGATCTTGTCAACCTCTTCTGCTGTGTAAGGAAGTAACTCCACAGGTTTCTTGCCATCGATCCAAGGCCCTCACAGCCTGTCGATCGATTCTGATTTTGCCTGCAAAAAACTTTGATTAGTAATGTTCTCAATATCCTTTTGGGCATGAAGTAATTGACTAGACAATTTGTTTAAATCTATCATGACTGGTGATATAAAGCGGTCATGCATATCCTCGTAAGTCCTCAGCCTCTCATTCATGGCTGAGACTTTAGCGTCGAGCGATGTGAAGGTACACATGTCGATCGATGTGGCTGGTTGTTGGTCCTTCTTGCGAATGGTGTCCGGATCTTGCTGTAGTAGCTCGATTTTAGTGCTTAGCCAGTCCACGTTGTTGTTGAGAGGGCAGTAAACGTCGTTTATCCTCGTGTCGATGTATGAGACTTCCCATTCATCCCTGTGTTGTGTTGAACATTTCGGTTCTGCAGGGATCTGAGCTGTAGGAAGACTGACGTCAATCGATGTTGCATGTGGTACGTCGAATGATGCTGAGGTCGTAGCTTCCTTCTCAAGTTGCTGACATAAACTCTCAATTTCTGTCCTCATTTCTGCCATACATCTGAAAAGCTCATTGTAGCCTCTATCCAAAGGCTGATGTGTATCTTCTACCAATGTTTTGAGCTCCTCTCCCAGTTTCTCCTGAGCTCCACAATTACCAAACACCATCTCATCGATTTCTTCTTTAGTGTAGAGTTCTGGTGCCAGTTTTGTGAGTGTGAAGGAAGTGGCATGTTCTGGAAGACAGATGTGGCTCTCTTCAAAAAGAGATGCTCTTTCCAGTATTTTCCTGATGTTGTCCTTTGTGACAGGTATCATCTCACCAGCTACGCCTCGTGCGTGTCCACGCTCATCTCTGTAGACTCCATACTCGTCCCTTTGTTCCCAACTGAACTTTCTGGCTCCGTATATGTCGAAAGCGCGGTTCCCACATTCATACAGTCTGTCGATCAACGTTGATTCATCTATATCAATCGACGTTGGTGTTACCCTGTCGATCGATGTCTCCGTCGTACCGTCGATCGATGCTTGCCCTTTTGGTAGGCGTGATAGATCTGGGTTGATCTCTGTTGTGACGACTCCTGCGTGGTTGTTAGGATCTGTTTGAATGACGTCTGGAGTGCCACGTTGCTGTGAGAATAGGTTGTCAGGTCCATTGGCTACTTGAAAGATGTATGCTATGTCCTCTCTGGACACTTGTAAAATCCTTCCATCCATTGCACGTGCGTTGCCATCTAGGTCCCTGAAAATACCAAATTCATCAGGTGTTAGAAAACCGTAATCAATGTTTGGATAATCATTTAATTTAGGTATAGAAAGATTAGAGTTTATAGTAGTATCGATCGATGTAGATACAGTTGCATTGATCGATGGCAGAGTAATTTCTGCAGAATTTGTGTTCTTGAGATGATTGCTCTTCATGGAGTGTTCATATTTTTTGCTTGTGTGTTTGCTCTGATGTGTGTAGGTGGTTTCAGAGGTGCAAAACGATTTATATAGGTATTTATAAACCTAATTGGGAAGGGAATATTCTCCTGCTCCTGAATTTTCGCTGCACCGCGAATATCATCGATGTTCCTTTACGGGCGTCGATCGATGTGAGCGGTTGTTTTGCTGGACGAGGGTGGGTATCGACCGATGTGGAGTTCACAGCATCAAACGATGTTGGAAACGTGTTGGTGAACTTATGTGTTTCAAGTCTTTCATCCTGCAAAGACATTTCTATTGCACGTTCTTTCCAATAGTCCTCATCGTATTCCTCGGTATGTTCCTCATTAGGTGAAGTAATTACACTGTCAACTGCAAAAATTTCATGGAAACCACTGTCTGCCCAACTGCCTATGGAATAATCATCATGTCCTCTCTTGCTTGGAGGTTGGAAGGCAAAGTGTTGGTAACAATGATTAGGTGAAGCAAAATGGTCAACTGGGTGCATTACGTCGAGTGACGTGTTGTTGCGGTCATCGATCACCGTCGACACATTGGAATCTATCGATGGAAAGGTTGGGGTGTTGATCGATTCTGAGTACTCTGTTTCGTACTCCGATTCATACTCTGCTCCACAATGGCATGCGCCAATGAAGCCAAGTTCTTTTCCATAATCCACAGAATTAATGACCTTTCTCTTAGGTCGGATGGGGTCGTAGTGGATGTTTGGGTCTATGAGCGTTAGACACAATTTGTTTTTGTTCATGTCACATACGGCTCCTACTGTAGCTAGGAAATATCTTCCAAGCAGAAGTGAAGAGTTCCAGTTAATCTCGATGTCTAGGACATGAAAATCTCCAGGGACAAGGGCATTACCAATCTGTAACTCCAGATCTCTTATAATACCTCATGATCGTTTCTTTGAAAGATCCACGAAGGTGAAGGATTCCGTTGAGGGTTCGATGGTCAAACCAAGCTGGTCTGCCATGATCCTAGGGAGGATACTAACTGATGCTCCTGTGTCACACATTGAATGGGGAAATTCAACACCCTTGACTACGCATGGTATTGCAAACTTCCCAGGATCACTCTTCTTCGTCAATGTGATCCTGTGTTTCATCTTCTCTCTGACTTGAAGAAACATTCTCCTAATGTCCTCCTCGGTTACCTTTGTTTCTCTGAAGAACATCCACAACCGGTGTGTGAAGTAAGCTTCATCAAAAGGTTTTTCGATTGGGATTCTGAGGACTCGTTTAGTGAAACCATCCATCTCCTTATCGTTAGCTTCCCTCTTAAGGTTTTTAGGAATCTTCTCCTTTCTTTTCCTTAACCTTCTCCCTTCAGATTCTTGTTCTTCTTGAACAGATTCTGGTGAACTATTTAAAGGGTTAGGTTTTGGTTCGGGTGGGTTTGCTAATGGTTTAGGTGGTGGTCTGAGTGCGTTGATGTAATCATTATCGATTGAGGGTAACCGCACTCGGTATGTCAGAGGTGCCTGTCGATCGATGGGAGGTATGTTGTGACGATCGACGTCGGACTCACTCTGTCGATCGATGGTTTGCTCAACCGATCGATCGATTTTTTCATAAAAAGGGGAGGGTGGGTGAGGATGCTTAGCTGTGAATTCTTCAAGAGTTAGAATTCTAACCGCATTGCATTCAGTCGAATTGGCAGACGACGTCGATTGATGACTGGAGTAATCCGTCCATCGATCGATGACTGGAGTAATCCGTCCATCGATCTTCATCATGGTCTGTCGATCGATGCGAGTTCATCGACATCGGTCGACACCATTGGGATCCGCCGAGACTCATGGAGCTTTCGATTTCGAAATCTCCTTCCTCAAGCTTTTCATTTCTAACCACTTGCCAGAAATCATCATCTATGATGGCATTTACGTGGTGTTTTCCTTTGTCGGCTCCTGCCTCTCTAGCGAAAGCTTCTTGCCTCTTTATAGTCGCGCCCGTCTGAATTACTTGGGTTTCAAGTTTTCTCACCTGAGTCCCTAAGGTCTCGATTTTGGTGTTCAGATTGTTGTAGGCGGAGTCTATCTTACCGTTGAAATCCATGGTGATTTGTTGTTGTCCCAACAGTACTCGATGAAGCATCTCTTCGATCTTGCTTTCCTGAGTCTGGGGTGGTGGATTTTGGTAGTAATTCGAGTAGCTCTTTCTGTTGTTGAAGGGTTTTTGAAATTGTGAATTTTGGTTACTACTTTGGCCATTTCCAAAGAAGTTTCTGTTTCCGCCCTGGTTTCCAAATTTCTGGAATCCGGTACCTCCGATGTAATTCACATTTTCTTCTCCTTCCGTTTCTGCTACTTCTCCTTCAGCTGAACAGACTTGCTTCCTAAGAAGCTCGTGCACCACGTCTAACTTAGCTCTTACTTCGTCCATCTGTTCCTTCCCGATAGAGGCTACAGACTTCTTCCGTTCAGACTCAGTGTTTTTGGTGCTGCTGCTGTTAGCAAGGTTTTCGATAAGTCTCACAGCTTCCAACGGATTCCGAGTAGTGAAGTTTCCTTCACTCGCCGTATCAAGGGCCATTTGATGCTGTAAGGCGAGACCTCGGAAGAAAGTGCTTAGCAGCTGCACTTCGTTAAATCCGTGGTGTGGACAGTCTCGCTGGAAGAACCTAAATCTAATCCAAGCATCTTTAAAGGACTCTCCAGCCTTCTGCGAGAATGTGGAAATTTTGTTCCGAAGTTTTTCAGCACGCGCCTCATCAAAGAAGTTTCGTAAGAAAGCATTCTTGATGTCGCTCCAGGATGTTAAAGATCCTGTGGGTTGCTGCCTAAGCCAGTGCATCGCTTCTCCATTCAGCGTGTATCTGAAGAGCTTGCACAGCAGGTAATCTTCGGGAACTCCTTCCATCCGAATAGCAGCGATTAGATCCTCGAACCGTTCCAAATGGTCCATAGGATGCTCGTGCGGCAACCCAGAGAAGGGTATCTGCGACACGAGAGTGTAGTATTGAGGCTTCAGCTCGAAATTCTGCTTCTGGATCTCCGGATGTCGAATGGCTGATCTGTTGGAATAGTACTCATCTGGGTGATTGTAGTCGGCCAGTGGTTTCGTTCGAGCGTCCTCATCTACAGGTTGAGCAGCTCCTGTAGCATCAGCATCAGGGATTACAGTTCCCTGAGCTTCTATTTTCTGACCTGTTGCATTACGCAGATGACCGGCCTGGTCATACAGGTTTCCGTTCTCGTCCTGAGTTAGAATAATAATGTTTACCATTTTTGACGACACGGTATCGATCGACGTACGCAATGTAGTATCGATCGTTGTCGAACGATTAGGATCAATCGACGATGATGGTCTGGTGTCGGTCGACGGTTGGTTGTGCGTATCGATCGACGACGAAATGGTTGCGTCGAGCGATGTGGAACGTTGACCTCTACGGATGGTGCGTTCAAAATGAGCAAAATCGTTTGAGAACAGCAAGTCTTTCTCCTTGTTGCTTCTGGTACCGCTGGGCATGCACCTGAAAAGACAAGAAAAAGATTATTAGAAAGGGGGTAAAGAAAAGAAAAAGAGTTGATAAAACTAAATCTAATGACGATCAAAGCTCCCCGGCAACGGCGCCAAATTAGACACCACTCAAATTACCCTAAGGAGTGTTACTCTCATCAAAAGAGGTTCAGATGTAGTACTTAGGGATCAAATCCACAAGGAGCTAGGGAACAATTAAATCTAGTGTTATTAATTCTAAAGGTTGTAAATGTTTAAATGAAACAGCAATAGTAACAAGCGAGTAAATAATAAATTTAACTTGGTTGGAAATGATATTAGATGCAGGGCCACTATTCAGGTGTTGGAGATTATAATACCTATAGATGCCTAACTGTTGCATGCATGATATATTAGAGCTCATTCGCTTAACTCAGTGATCAGCTGTCGCATGTACCACTGGTTAACAGACTAGATCTCGTGTCTCACCGGTTAGTATGCAGACAACGAGAGAGTGTCGATCGATAGTCTATTAAGACGTCGACCGATAGACCTTTGCCAACATCGATCAATTGTCAGTTGAGGACATCGATCGACGGGTTCTAGCCAGGCCTATGCGCGAGTATAAAATGCTCTCCTAAGATTCTAAATTGGCGGTTAGCACCTCTCTAGCAATCCTAATATGATAGATAGATGTCAGGATGGGATAACAAGGGTGCTTGAGTATGCAATCCTATGATCAAGTTCTAGTTAGCAAGGCTAAAACAAGCAATGAATACAAATCTATCATGAATATCACAACAAGGCAGATCTATAGTTTGGGGCTAACCCCACAAACCTATCTGAACTTTGGATCTAATAGTTGAACTACTCAGACATAGCAAAGCAATTCATCACAATAAAAGAATAGAAGCTCATAGTATAGATGAAAAGAAATAGAAACAAGGAGTTCCAATCACAAGTGATATTCTCTCCCAAATGAAACTTGTAACAAAACTAGGTCTAGAAAAAGCTCTGTTCTTTTGCCGTCAAAACACTTAGGCAGTATATATTCTACTAGGTTAAAAACTCGTCAGGGCATTTTGGTAATTTGGCTTGGCCTTGGTTTTTAAGTCTGCTGAATCCAAAATGTCGCGTCTGGTGTCTCGACATCGATCGATGGTACTTGTGTACATCGATCGATATTAATCTTCATCTGTCGAGGCATTTCCTGATATCGATCTGTTCCTTCCCGATAGAGGCTACAGACTTCTTCCGTTCAGACTCAGTGTTTTTGGTGCTGCTGCTGTTAGCAAGGTTTTCGATAAGTCTCACAGCTTCCAACGGATTCCGAGTAGTGAAGTTTCCTTCACTCGCCGTATCAAGGGCCATTTGATGCTGTAAGGCGAGACCTCGGAAGAAAGTGCTTAGCAGCTGCACTTCGTTAAATCCGTGGTGTGGACAGTCTCGCTGGAAGAACCTAAATCTAATCCAAGCATCTTTAAAGGACTCTCCAGCCTTCTGCGAGAATGTGGAAATTTTGTTCCGAAGTTCTTCAGCATGCGCCTCATCAAAGAAGTTTCGTAAGAAAGCATTCTTGATGTCGCTCCAGGATGTTAAAGATCATGTGGGTTGCTGCCTAAGCCAGTGCATCGCTTCTCCATTCAGCGTGTATCTGAAGAGCTTGCACAGCAGGTAATCTTCGGGAACTCCTTCCATCCGAATAGCAGCGATTAGATCCTCGAACCGTTCCAAATGGTCCATAGGATGCTCGTGCGGTAACCCAGAGTAGGGTATCTGCGACACGAGAGTGTAGTATTGAGGCTTCAGCTCGAAATTCTGCTTCTGGATCTCCGGATGTCGAATGGCTGATCTGTTGGAATAGTACTCATCTGGGCGATTGTAGTCGGCCAGTGGTTTCGTTCGAGCGTCCTCATCTACAGGTTGAGCAGCTCCTGTAGCATCAGCATCAGGGATTACAGTTCCCTGAGCTTCTATTTTCTGACCTGTTGCATTACGCAGATGACCGGCCTGGTCATACAGGTTTCCGTTCTCGTCCTGAGTTAGAATAATAATGTTTACCATTTTTGACGACACGGTATCGATCGACGTACGCAATGTAGTATCGATCGTTATCGAACGATTAGGATCGATCGACGATGATGGTCTGGTGTCGGTCGACGGTTGGTTGTGCGTATCGATCGACGACAAAATGGTTGCGTCGAGCGATGTGGAACGTTGACCTCTACGGATGGTGCGTTCAAAATGAGCAAAATCGTCTGAGAACAGCAAGTCTTCCTCCTTGTTGCTTCTGGTACCGCTGGGCATGCACCTGAAAAGACAAGAAAAAGATTATTAGAAAGGGGGTAAAGAAAAGAAAAAGAGTTGATAAAACTAAATCTAATGACGATCAAAGCTCCTCGGCAACGGCGCCAAATTAGACACCACTCAAATTACCCTAAGGAGTGTTACTCTCATCAAAAGAGGTTCAGATGTAGTACTTAGGGATCAAATCCACAAGGAGCTAGGGAACAATTAAATCTAGTGTTATTAATTCTAAAGGTTGTAAATGTTTAAATGAAACAGCAATAGTAACAAGCGAGTAAATAATAAATTTAACTTGGTTGGAAATGATATTAGATGCAGGGCCACTATTCAGGGGTTGGAGATTATAATACCTATAGATGCCTAACTGTTGCATGCATGATATATTAGAGCTCATTCGCTTAACTCAGTGATCAGCTGTCGCATGTACCACTGGTTAACAGACAAGATCTCGTGTCTCACCGGTTAGTATGCAGACAACGAGAGAGTGTCGATCGATAGTCTATTAAGACGTCGACCGATAGACCTTTGCCAACATCGATCAATTGTCAGTTGAGGACATCGATCGACGGGTTCTAGCCAGGCCTATGCGCGAGTATAAAATGCTCTACTAAGATTCTAAATTGGCGGTTAGCCCTCTCTAGCAATCCTAATATGATAGATAGATGTCAGGATGGGATAACAAGGGTGCTTGAGTATGCAATCCTATGATCAAGTTCAAGTTAGCAAGGCTAAAACAAGCAATGAATACAAATCTATCATGAATATCACAACAAGGCAGATCTATAGTTTGGGGCTAACCCCACAAACCTATCTGAACCCTGGATCTAATAGTTGAACTACTCAGACATAGCAAAGCAATTCATCACAATAAAAGAATAGAAGCTCATAGTATAGATGAAAAGAAATAGAAACAAGGAGTTCCAATCACAAGTGATATTCTCTCCCAAATGAAACTTGTAACAAAACTAGGTCTAGAAAAAGCTCTGTTCTTTTGCCGTCAAAACACTTAGGCAGTATATATTCTACTAGGTTAAAAACTCGTCAGGGCATTTTGGTAATTTGGCTTGGCCTTGGTTTTTAAGTCTGCTGAATCCAAAATGTCGCGTCTGGTGTCTCGACATCGATCGATGGTACTTGTGTACATCGATCGATATTAATCTTCATCTGTCGAGGCATTTCCTGATATCGATCTGTTCCTTCCCGATAGAGGCTACAGACTTCTTCCGTTCAGACTCAGTGTTTTTGGTGCTGCTGCTGTTAGCAAGGTTTTCGATAAGTCTCACAGCTTCCAACGGATTCCGAGTAGTGAAGTTTCCTTCACTCGCCGTATCAAGGGCCATTTGATGCTGTAAGGCGAGACCTCGGAAGAAAGTGCTTAGCAGCTGCACTTCGTTAAATCCGTGGTGTGGACAGTCTCGCTGGAAGAACCTAAATCTAATCCAAGCATCTTTAAAGGACTCTCCAGCCTTCTGCGAGAATGTGGAAATTTTGTTCCGAAGTTCTTCAGCATGCGCCTCATCAAAGAAGTTTCGTAAGAAAGCATTCTTGATGTCGCTCCAGGATGTTAAAGATCATGTGGGTTGCTGCCTAAGCCAGTGCATCGCTTCTCCATTCAGCATGTATCTGAAGAGCTTGCACAGCAGGTAATCTTCGGGAACTCCTTCCATCCGAATAGCAGCGATTAGATCCTCGAACCGTTCCAAATGGTCCATAGGATGCTCGTGCGGTAACCCAGAGTAGGGTATCTGCGACACGAGAGTGTAGTATTGAGGCTTCAGCTCGAAATTCTGCTTCTGGATCTCCGGATGTCGAATGGCTGATCTGTTGGAATAGTACTCATCTGGGCGATTGTAGTCGGCCAGTGGTTTCGTTCGAGCGTCCTCATCTACAGGTTGAGCAGCTCCTGTAGCATCAGCATCAGGGATTACAGTTCCCTGAGCTTCTATTTTCTGACCTGTTGCATTACGCAGATGACCGGCCTGGTCATACAGGTTTCCGTTCTCGTCCTGAGTTAGAATAATAATGTTTACCAATTTTGACGACACGGTATCGATCGACGTACGCAATGTAGTATCGATCGTTGTCGAACGATTAGGATCGATCGACGATGATGGTCTGGTGTCGGTCGACGGTTGGTTGTGCGTATCGATCGACGACGAAATGGTTGCGTCAAGCGATGTGGAACGTTAACCTCTACGGATGGTGCGTTCAAAATGAGCAAAATCGTCTGAGAACAGCAAGTCTTTCTCCTTGTTGCTTCTGGTACCGCTGGGCATGCACCTGAAAAGACAAGAAAAAGATTATTAGAAAGGGGGTAAAGAAAAGAAAAAGAGTTGATAAAACTAAATCTAATGACGATCAAAGCTCCCCGGCAACGGCGCCAAATTAGACACCACTCAAATTACCCTAAGGAGTGTTACTCTCATCAAAAGAGGTTCAGATGTAGTACTTAGGGATCAAATCCACAAGGAGCTAGGGAACAATTAAATCTAGTGTTATTAATTCTAAAGGTTGTAAATGTTTAAATGAAACAGCAATAGTAACAAGCGAGTAAATAATAAATTTAACTTGGTTGGAAATGATATTAGATGCAGGGCCACTATTCAGGTGTTGGAGATTATAATACCTATAGATGCCTAACTGTTGCATGCATGATATATTAGAGCTCATTCGCTTAACTCAGTGATCAGCTGTCGCATGTACCACTGGTTAACAGACTAGATCTCGTGTCTCACCGGTTAGTATGCAGACAACGAGAGAGTGTCGATCGATAGTCTATTAAGACGTCGACCGATAGACCTTTGCCAACATCGATCAATTGTCAGTTGAGGACATCGATCGACGGGTTCTAGCCAGGCCTATGCGCGAGTATAAAATGCTCTACTAAGATTCTAAATTGGCGGTTAGCCCTCTCTAGCAATCCTAATATGATAGATAGATGTCAGGATGGGATAACAAGGGTGCTTGAGTATGCAATCCTATGATCAAGTTCTAGTTAGCAAGGCTAAAACAAGCAATGAATACAAATCTATCATGAATATCACAACAAGGCAGATCTATAGTTTGGGGCTAACCCCACAAACCTATCTGAACCCTGGATCTAACAGTTGAACTACTCAGACATAGCAAAGCAATTCATCACAATAAAAGAATAGAAGCTCATAGTATAGATGAAAAGAAATAGAAACAAGGAGTTCCAATCACAAGTGATATTCTCTCCCAAATGAAACTTGTAACAAAACTAGGTCTAGAAAAAGCTCTGTTCTTTTGCCGTCAAAACACTTAGGCAGTATATATTCTACTAGGTTAAAAACTCGTCAGGGCATTTTGGTAATTTGGCTTGGCCTTGGTTTTTAAGTCTGCTGAATCCAAAATGTCGCGTCTGGTGTCTCGACATCGATCGATGGTACTTGTGTACATCGATCGATATTAATCTTCATCTGTCGAGGCATTTCCTGATATCGATCGTCAGCACTTATGCGTATCGATCGATTATTGTTCCTCTCGTCGACCTATAAGTGGTCAGTGATAGACCATATATTTTACCCATTTTTAATCATGGTCTATAAGTGTTTTAAAGTGTTTTAAGATACAATTATTATGTTTTGGAGTCTATTTAGATTATTTACAGGTTCAGGGACGTTTAGGAGAAATATGGTGATTTTGGAGTCTTTTGGAGTCTTTGGAGGTGCAGAGTTGCACATACGCGTTAGATGTTTAGCAATGGATGGAGACCTTGCGACCGTTAGATTGAGCCCATATTTGGACACTAGTTAGAGCTGTGCGTTAGCTTTCCAATGCCACCGGTCTCAGGTCAATCAGCATCCTGTAGCAGAGGTTATGCCCGTTTTACTGAAGAGTGGTCAGTCTGCCTCGCGAGAGGAAGCTGCCGAGAAGAGGAAGCCGCGTCGATCGATGCAGCATTCTGCACGTCGATCGATGCAGAATTCTGCACGTCGATCGATGGAGATCCCAGATCATGGGCCTTGTATATTTTATGACTGCGTGAAGCCCAGAAGCCACAAATTACCAGAATGCCCTTGGACGACCAGAAACCCAATTTTACTGTTTTCTAAGCCATTGTTGACGGCTACCACTTCTTTACGCTTTCTACACACTTTCATTTTCCATTGTTTCTCTTAGGAGAGAAGGGAGGAACTCCTATCAGAGTCCTCCTGGAACTCCATTGGTTTTCTTATCTGTTTCATTTCAGTTTATATCTATTCATCTATGATTTCTGTTTTCATTTCTGAGTAGATCCACCTGTTAGATCCATGGTTCAGATAGGTTTGTGGGATTAGCCCCAAACTATAGATCTGCCTTGTTGTGATATTCATGATAGATTTGTATTCATTGCTTGTTTTAGAGTAATTAACTAGAACTTGATCATAGGATTGTATACTCAAGCACCCTTGTTATCCCATCCTGACATCTATCTACCATATTAGAACTGCTAGAGAGGGCTAACCGCCAATTTAGTATCTTAATAGGGCATTTCATACTCGCGCATATGCCTGGCTAGAACCCGTCGATCGATGTCCTCAACAGACTATCGGTCGACGTAGGCAAATGTGTATCGGTCGACGTCCCAATAGAACCATCGATCGACACTCTTTCGTTGTCAACATACTAACCGTTGAGACACGAGATCTAGCTTGTTAACCAGTGAAACATGCGACAGCTGATCACTGAGTTAAGCGGTTGAGCTCTAATATATCATGCATGCAACAATTAGGCATCTATAGATATTATAATCTCCAACACCTGAATAGAAACCCTAGATCTAGCAACCATCCTTCCATTAAACAACCATTGCCAAGCTGAACAATTATCTTGTTCATCTTGTTTACTGCTTTCTAGTTTACTATATTTATTTTACTGCTTTAAAACCTATGAGCCTAGCTTAATCATATAACTATTAGATCTAATCGGTTCCCTTGCTCCTTGTGGATTCGATCCCTAAGTACTATAACTCGACCTCTTTTGATGAGAGTAACACTCTTTAGGGTAATTTGAGTGATATAAAATTTGGCGCCGTTGCCAGGGAGCTTTGATCGCCATTAGATTTTTTTTAGTTAGATTTAGTCTAGGTTTTGTTACTGTTCGAAAAACTCATAATTTTTTTTTTCTTCTATTTCAGGTACATACATATCAGTACCAGAGCAATAAAGAGAAGATTTCTAGGTCCTTCAAGGAAGGAGCTTGCTGGTTTATGCACGATCCGTAAGTCTAAGAGGGAATTATTGATCGACACCTTCCGAGCAACATCGATCGATAGCGTGAGCCAAGCATCCAACGACACTATTCATCATGTGTCGGAAAACACTATTCATCACGGTACTATTCATCCGGGGTACTGTTCATCATGTTACTGTTCATCCGGGAACTGTTCACCGCAATACTATTCACCGAGATACTATTCATCGACGTACTATTCATCGAGGTACTGTTCATCCAGGTAATGTTCATCATAATACTATTCATCCTAGTATTGTTCATCATGATACTATTCATCGCGATACTATTTATCTCCCGTCGATCGACACTGTTCATCCCGTATCGGTCGACACTATTCATATCCCGTCGATCGACACTGTTCATCCCGTGTCGGTCGACACTATTCATGTCCCGTCGATCGACACTGTTCATCCCGTGTCGGTCGACACTATTCATCTTCCGTTGATCGATACTGTTCATCCCGTGTCGGTCGACACTGTTCTTCTTCCGTCGATCGACACTGTTCATATTCCGTTGCTCGACACTGTTCACCCGAACACTGTTCATCCGAACACTGTTCACCGGAACACTGTTCACCAGAACACTGTTCACCAGAACACTGTTCATCCGAACACTGTTCATCGCGATACTGTTCATCCGAACACTGTTCATCGAAACACTATTCATCGCTGCACTGTTCCTCCAGTGACGAACACCACTTACGGAGAGACAGAGAAGATCGAAGCGCTCATACTTAAGATCGACAAGAAAGGTATTTGGCGAGACGAAGAAGGTCGCCCTTGCAGCCTCACAGGACAATTGATTAATGCAGAGGGTAGTGTAATCCCTGATGTAATTGCTGTGGCTGATATGAATACCTTTAATCTGACAAGTCAATGGTATGATTGGGGAAGTGAGCATCCATTTTACGGTCTTCCTCATGAGGATCCCAAAGATCTTATCAAGAGACTTGAGGAGTTAGCCTCAGCAAACAAGCACGATGAAATATCTACAGACCACATTATCTGCAGACCACATTATCTGCAAGATCTTCCCCTACTGTTTATCTAGAGATTCTTTTAGCTGGTTCAGTAAGCTGCAACCAAGATCTCTAACCTGTTGGGAAGACATCAAAGAAGCTTTCATAGGCAAATTTTTCAGCGAGGCTGTAGCAACTCGAAGTAAAAAGCTTGATTACATGATTAAAGAACGGGAGAAGGAATAATGATTAGTATGAGTCAGATTTTTGGCTTCATCTACAGCGAGGAGAATGGAGATATTGGAACATCGACAACTCATGTCAAGCAGCCAGACAATCAGGTTCACCATGCAGATGAGAGTAAGCAGAAGGACGAACTGAACAGAGAAAAGCTGGTCAACCATGATACAGTTGAGGATGATGAATATCATGTATCAGGAGAGCATCGCAAAGTAGAAGAAGCTGATACAAAAGATCCGACTTCAGCATCGATCGACAGTAGTAACTCAGAATCGATCGATATCCGCACTTCAGAAACGATCGATACAAATATTTGTCATCGATCGATACCTTCTACAATCCCTGATGCTACCACTGTGAAAGTTAGGACTGGACGACCGAAGGCAATTTGAGACTATAACAGTCCTGAGGATGCCTATGCTAAAAGGACTGCATTGCGTCGTTCAGCACTTCAGAATACTGTCCCTGAGCTACACCCTGCATATATCTCTCTTGTGGGTCAGCACTCTTTCCATGGTCTTCCTCATGAAGATCCCATTAACCACCTCGAATCATTCAAAGATCTAGCATCAACAATTAAATGCAATGGAGTCTCTGAAGACTACTACTTTTGCAAACTATTTCCATACTCTCTTGCTGGGTATGCAGCTCATTGGTTGAAAAAGCTACCACCAGGATCTCTCACTACCTGGAATGACATCAGATACGCCTTCCTCAACAAATTTTTCTATGATGCTGCCGCAAATCTAGAAATTGAGATAAGGCCTATGCTGGAATATATGGTGGATGATGATGAGCAACATGAGTCTCGAAAGCTGAGCACAGTAGAAGTAGCTGATATTAGTGACACGAGCTCATCATCGATCGACACGCTTACCATAACATCGATCGTCACCCCCACCTCATCGTCGATCGACCCCAGTACCTCAGAAATGATCGACACAAACTTTTGTCAACGATCGATTCCACTTGAAATCCCATAAAGATCGAGTTGTCCTCAGGACATTGCAAACTTGACACAGGAGAGCATCGATGAATCAAGCTGTGATCTTACCTCAGATGTCGACAAAGTCACTCTGAAAGACTTTCTGGAGTTGGAAGAATGGCTTCGGCAGAAGCTTGATGATCAGCCCGCTTCGGGAAAAGGTCTGGAAAATTCCTTAAAGGCTGACGACATCGACCGACATAAACCTGATGAGATCGATCGACACCCACCCTACGACATCGATCTACAGTCGCCGTCTAACATCGATCAACATACACCCGACTGTATCGCTCGATACCCACCCGATTGCATCGATCAATACTCATGTTTGGATGAACTATCTGGATACCCAATTGAACCAGAACTGGTTGGAAGAAAAGAACACACGTCTGGAGCCTCACACCTTGCTGTCCCCGAAAATCTAAGACCACTTCTATGCGAAGAAGAAGCTGTTGGGATTTGCAAAAGAGTGAAGAGGATACATGATCCTGTGAAGTTTGTTGTTCCATATGAAGTGTTTGAAGCTGAATCTCCTATCCCACCAGATAAAAGTATGGAGTTAAGTTACTATGGTGGAGTATTTGATGATAATAAGTACGTAGAAGCTTCTCAAAGAGGACTGCGATTTAGAGATGAAGTAGATGAAGGCCCAGCAGGAGCACCATCCAGCGACATCAGCAAATCGGAATTGATCGACACTAACACTTCATCATCGATCGATACCAATCAGATACCATCGATCGACACCAGACGCGAATCAGAGCAGAATGATTATGAATTGGGTGGAAATATTTTTTATGAAGATACCACCACGCATTCAGACAAGTCTAGGGGAAAGAAGTGGAGGAACTGGAAGAAGAAAAAGAGAATCAATGAAGGTTCTCAGATATCATTGATTCCTCACTTCTCAGATGATGCCAGAAAATCCAGAGTGAGATTACACAAGTCTGTGGGAAAGAAGGGGAGAAATTGGAAGAAGCAGAAACGAACCAAAGGAGGTTCTCAATTACCATTGACTCCTTACTTCTCAGATAGTGTCAGAAAACCCAGAGTGCGCAGCAAATGCTTCTCACATCCATATGCAAAGCTCAAAGCACTCCTTATTGCTGAAATGATAGACAAAGGAGAAGGATCTATGGAGGAGGCTTTCACACAAGAATGATAAAGCTTCAAAGAGTAGACATTGAGACTTGATTTGGAGCAAGTTCTCATTTTCATCCGGACTGAATCAGATCTCCATAAGTCAAGCTAATGACTAAAAATAAGCGCTGATGGGACGCAACCCACTGTTAGGTTTGTTTTAAATACGGTTTAATTTTCATTTATTACTGATTTTTCTTGTTTTCTAATGATTTCAGGTAAAAAAAAAAAAAAAGTGTGTGAACAGTAATGATGGTACTGTAGCAAACATACTGTAGCAGCAACATCGACCGACACTGTAGCAGAAAATCGGGAGTTACTGTTCATTCAAACAAAAAATAATAATAATAATAATAAAAAAAAAATTTAATTGGTTTTATTAGTTATATATATTACTAACTTTTAGACTTTTAGTGTTTTATTTATGTTAGGTACAAGGAAAAGATCCGAGGAAGACAAGTTTCCATAGAAATCGACGATGGCTAGCTAGCATCGATCGACAGAGTATCAAGGGTATCGACCGCCACTTAACTGTGTTGGTCAATATTCACATCAAAGATAGGTATATTGTTTTTCCTTGTTAAATATTGTCCTTATGATTTATTCTCCCACCGATCTTAGGCTGAATAACATTGGTCACAATGTTATTTAAGTCTGTGGGAGGTTATATTAATATTAGGTTTAAGTTAGATGTTTAGAATAGGAACCCAAGTAAACGACTGCCATGATATCGACCGACAAGAACAAGTCGATATCGATCGACATTGCTACATCATCCACGACCGATGACAACACGTTTACATCGATCGACAGCGCTTCATATCCAACAATCGATTGTCTCTTCATTGTGTCGAATGATTGCTCTAGCTATCGACCGATGAGACCATGTCACTATCAATCGACAGCACTTCATCAACATCGATCGATTGTCTATCCATTGTGTCGATCGACACTGATGTCGAGCAGGTTATCGTTCTTACGTGTTAAATTTTGTACTTATGCTTTATGATTTTCACCTTACCACCGACTAGATATACACTGGGGACAGTGTAATTTAAGTCTGGGGGGATTACTAACGTTTATCTATCTTTATGAGTCTTATTTAAAATATTTTCAAAAACTGTTTTTATTGAGTCAAGAAGGAGATAATGAACTTATTAGATTCATGCTTGTTATCTAACCACTCTTTAGCACCATTCTAGACTTACTGATTGGAGATAGTACTAAAGATACTAAAGTGGATCAATCTGTCAACTATGTTCACACTTGCTGAGATTGTTTGAAGGAACCGAAGCTGACCTCCAACCTAATTTGACTTAACTGCTTGTCTTGGGGCTTGGTATACACTGGATCGGATTCCTCCTTCAGGTCTGAAAGGTAAAAGTCTGAGTGATTTTGGTTTCCTTATCTCCTCCCTTTGGCATCTTAATAAAATAAAATAAAAGATTGAGATGATTTCTTGCGGTTTAGAGGGGTAGGTACATTACCGATGACCTCATTATTCTACTCTAATAGAATGATCACATATTGTTGGAAGCGAGGGGTAGGTACATTACCGATGACCCCACTATTCGCCTACACTTTGTCAAAAAAAGAAAAAGAAAAAAAAATATAAAAAAAAATAATAAAAAAAAAAAATCGAAAAGAAGGTGAATAAGATGGACTGCATCAGCATCTTTGTTCATTGGAATTGAGATAAAAACGATTCAGAGAAGGGAGATATAGAGTAAAAGAAACCAGAACAAGACTACCTGTTTACTCAGATACCTGTTGGGGTAAGAGTCCATGTCTCTTGTGATTGATACTCCCAAGGTAAAGCATACACATTTATTTATGTTAAGAAATTAGGT
The DNA here is from genome assembly GCA_018703725.1 of Brassica juncea. Taxonomy (NCBI): domain Eukaryota; kingdom Viridiplantae; phylum Streptophyta; class Magnoliopsida; order Brassicales; family Brassicaceae; genus Brassica; species Brassica juncea. The sequence continues at coordinate 12,507,112 of CM031927.1, forward strand.
TGGTAGAGGGGAATGTCAGACATGATTTGCTAAGATGTTGGCTAGGTGAATTTGGTTGCTAAGCTAGGATATTGTATAATGTGCTTCTGTGATTAGGAATTCTTAGATGTGGATTGCAATATTGTAGAGGTGATGATTCTAAGTTTTAAATCATGTGAGTCCCTGCTGTTTTCAAAACTTCTTTCAGAGAGACTGCCCGTCTGTTTTGCTTGAGGACAATATATTTTACCCATTTTTACCCGTCTAAATAGACTCCAAAACATAATAATTGTATCTTAAAACACTTTAAAACAGACGGGCAGTCTCTCTGAAAGAGGTTTTGAAAACAGCAGGGACTCACATGATTTAAAACTTAGAATCATCACCTCTACAATATTGCAATCCACATCTAAGAAGTCCTAATCACAGAAGCACATTATACAATATCCTAGCTTAGCAACCAAATTCATTTAGCCAACATCTTAGCAAATCATGTCTGACATTCCCTTCTACCAACCTCATTTCTTAACATAAATAAATGTGTATGCCTTACCTTGGGAGTATCGATCACAAGACACATGGACTCTACCCACCCAGGTATCTGAATAAACAGGTAGTCTTGTTCTGGTTTCTTTTACTCTATATCTCCATTCTCTGAATCCTTTTTATCTCAATTCCAGTGAACAAAGATGCTGATGCAGTCCATCTTATTCACCTTCTTTTCGATTTTTTTTATTTTTTTTTCTATTTTTTTATTTTTTTTTTCTTTTCTTGACAAAGTGTAGGCAAATAGTGGGGTCATCGGTAATGTACCTACCCTTCGCTTCCAACAATGTGTGATCATTCTATTAGAGTAGAATAATGGGGTCATCGGTAATGTACCTACCCATCTAAACCACAAGGAATCATCTCAATCTTTTATTGTATTTTATTAGGATGCCAAAGGGAGGAGAGAAGGAAACCAAAATCACTCAGACTTTTACCTTTCAGACCTGAAGGAGGAATCCGATCCAGTGTATACCAAGCCCCAAAACAAGCAGTTAAGTCAAATTAGGTTGGAGGTCAGCTTCGGTTCCTTCAAACAATCTCAGCAAGTGTGAACATAGTTGACAGCTTGATCCACTTTAGTATCTTTAGTACTATCTGCAATCAGTAAGTCTAGAATGGTGCTAAAGAGTGGTTAGATAACAATCATGAATCTAATAAGTTCATTATCCCCTTCTTGACTCAATAAAAAACAGATTTTGAAAATATTTTAAATAAGACTCATAAAGGTAGATAAACCCCCAGACTTAAATTACACTGTCCCCAGTGTAACATAGTCGGTGGTAAGGTGAAAATCATAAAGCAGAAGTACAAAATTTAACAAGTAAGAACGATAACATGCTCAGTATCGATCAATACAATGAAGTGACAATCGATCGTTGTTGATGAAGTGTTGTCGATCGATATCGAGATGGTCTCATCGGTCGATGATCTGAGCAATCTTCTAAATGGATCTGTGTGTGTGTTTTTTTTTATAACTAAAACACAATATCAGTAGAACCTCCCCCAGACTTAGATAATGCTGTGACCAGTGTATATCCAGTCGGAGTTATAGTGTAAATAAATCATAAGTACTCAATTTAACAAGTTAGAATGATATACCTGACCGGAATGGATGTCGATCGATGTAAACGTGTAGTCATCGGTCGTGGAAAATGTAGCAATGTCGATCGATATCGACTTGTTCTCGTCGGTCGATATCATGGCAATCATTTACTTTGGTCCCTATTCTAAACATCTAACTAAAACCTAATATTAATATAACCTCCCCTAGGCTTAAATAACGCTGTGACCAATGTTATTCAGTTTGGGAGAATAAATCATAAGGACAATATTTAACAAGGAAGAACAATATACCTAACTTTGATGTGAATATTCACCAACACAGTTAAGTGGCGATCGATACCCTTGATACTCTGTCGATCGATGTTAGATAGCCATCGTCGATTTTTATGGAAACTCGTCTTCCTCAGATCTTTTCCTTGTACCTAACAAAAACAAAACACTAACAGTGGGTTGCCTCCCAGTCAGCGCTTATTTTTAATCATTAGCTTGACTTCTCGAGATTTGATTCAGTCCGGATGAGAATGAGAACTTGCTCCAAACCAAGTCTCAATGTCTACTTTTTGAAGCTTTATCATTCTTGTGTGAAAGCCTCCTCCATATACCCTTCTCCTTTGTCTATCATTTCAGCAATAAGGAGTGCTTTGAGCTTTGCAAAAGGCTGTGAGAAGCATCCGCTGCGCACTCTGGGTTTTCTGACACTATTTGAGAAGTAAGGAGTCAATGGTACTTGAGAACCTCCTTTGGTTTGTTTCCGCTTCTTCCAATTTCTCCCCTTCTTTCCCACAGACTTGTGTAATCTAACTCTTGACTTCCTTGCATCATTTGAGAAGTGAGGAATCAATGATATCTGAGAACCTTCATTGATTCTCTTTTTCTTCTTCCAGTTTCTCCACTTCTTTTCCCCAGACTTGTCTGAATGCATGGTGGTATCTCCATAAAAAATATTTCCACACAATTCATACTCATTCTGCTCTGATTCGCGTCTGGTGTCGATCGATGGTATCTGATCGGTATCGATCGATGATGAAGTGTTAGTGTCGATCAATTTCGATTTGCTGATGTCGCTTGATGGTGCTCCTGCTGGGCCTTCATCTACTTCATCTCTAAATCGCAGCCCTCTTTGAGAAGCTTCTACATGATGTTGATCATTCAATACCTCAATGTAAGAACTCAGATACACACCTTTATCTTGTGGAATAGGAGATTCAACTTCAAACACTGCACATAGAACCATAATATTCACATGATCATGTATCCTCTTCACTCTTTTACAAATCCCAACAGCTTCTTCTGTGCATATAGGTGGTCTTAGATGTTCGGGGACATCAATGTGTGATCTCTTAGACATGTGCATTATCTCCTCAATCGGTCCTGGTTCAATTGGGTATCCAGATAGTTCATCCAAACATGGGTGTCGATCGATGCAATCGGGTGGGTATCGAGCGATACAGTCAGGTGTATGTAGATTCATGATGTGTGGTGACTTTCGATCGATGGCGTAGGGTGGGTGTTGATTGATTATGCAGGGAGTGTATTGATCGATCTCATCAGGTTGATGTCGATCGATGTCGTCAGCCTTTGGTGAAATTTTCAGACCTCTTCCCGAAGTGTGCTGATCATCAAACTTCTGCTTCGGTTTCTGGTCTAAATCCTCAAGCCATTCCTCCAGCTCCAAGAAGTCTTCCATAGTTACTTCTTCACTCGAATCCAAATCTCCAAGCTGTTGTCCATCCTCTAACTCTAAGAATTTTTCTAGTTCCAAGAAGTCTTCCATGGTGATTTCTTTTTCTACTTTTTGGTCAGGATAACAACTTGATACATCGATGCTCTTCAGTGTCGAGTCTGCAATGTCCTGAGGACAACTCGATTTTTCAGGGATTTCGGGTGGTATCGATTGACAACAGGAGTTTGTGTCGATCGATTTTGGAAGGCTGGGGTCGATCGATGTTGAGAAGCTGGTATCGATCGATGTTACGGTTGGGATGTCGATCGATGTTGAGGTCGGAGTGTCGATCGGTTCTGAGCTCATGTCACTAATACCGATTTTTTCTATTCTGCTCAGCTCTCCAGACACATGTTGTTCATCATCTTCCACCATATATTCCATCATAGATCTCATCTCAATCTCTAGACTTGCTGCAGCATCATAGAGAAATTTGTTGAGGAAGGAGTATCTGATGTCATTCCAGGTAGTGAGAGATCCCAGTGGCAACTTCCTGAACCAATATGCTGCTTCTCCAGCAAGAGAGTATGAGAATAATTTGCGTAAATAGTGGTCTTCAGAGACTCCATTGCATTTGATGGTCGATGCCAGATCTATAAATGTCTCCAAGTGGCTAGTGGGATCTTCATGAGGAAAACCATGGAAAGAATGTTGACCCACAAGAGAGATATATGCAGTGTGCAGCTCAAGGGCAGTATTCTGAAGTGTTGAACGATGCAATGCAGACCTTTTAGCATAAGCATCCTCAGGACTGTTATAGTCTCTAATTGCCTTCGGTCGTCCAGTCCTAACATACACAGTGGTAGCATCAGGGATTGTACAAGGTATCGATCGATGAAAAATATTTGTATCGATCGTTTCTGAAGTGCGGATATCGATCGGTTCTGAGTTACTACTGTCAATCGATGCTGAAGTCGGATCTTTTGTATCAGCTTCTTCTACTTTGCTCTGCTCTCCTGATACATGATATTCATCATCCTTAACTGTATCATGGTTGACCAGCTTTTCTCTGTTCAATTCGTCCTTCTGCTTGCTCTCATCTGCATGGTGAACCTGAATGTTTGGCTGCTTGACATGAGTTGTCGGTGTTCCAATATCTCCATTCTCTTCGCTGTAGATGAAGTCAAGAATCTGACTCATACTAATCATTATTCCTTTCTCCCGTTCTTTAATCATGTAATCAAGCCTTTTACTTCGAGTTGCTACAGCCTCGCTGAAAAATTTGCCTATAAAAGCATCTCTAGATAAACAATAGGGGAAGATCTTGCAGATAATGTGGTCTGCAGATATTTCATCGTACTTGTTTGCTGAGGCTAACTCCTCAAGTCTCTTGATAAGATCTTTGGGATCCTCATGAGGAAGACCGTAAAATGGATCCTCACTTCCCCAATCATACCATTAACTTGTCAGATTAAAGGTATTCGTCTCAGCCACATCAATTACATCAGGGATTATACTACCCTCTGCATTAATCAATTGTCCTGTGCGGCTGCAAGGGCGACCTTCTTCGTCTCGCCAAATACCTTTCTTGTCGATCTTAAGTATGAGCGCTTCGACCTTCTCTGTCTCTCCGTAAGTGGAGTTCGTCATGGGAGGAACAGTGCCGCGATGAATAGTGTTTCAATGATAAGTGTTCGGATGAACAGTGTCACGCGACGGAATATGAACAGTGTCGATCGACGTAAGATGAATAGTGTTGACCGACACGGGATGAACAGTGTCGATCGACGGAAGATGAATAGTGTCGACCCACACGGGATGAACAGTGTCGATCGACAGGAGATAAATAGTGTCGCGATGAATAGTATCGCGATGAACAGTACTAGGATGAATAGTATTATGATGAACAGTACCTGGATGAACAGTATCTGAATGAACAGTACCTCGATGAATAGTACCTCGATGAATAGTATTGCGGTGAACAGTACCCGGATGAACAGTAACATGATGAACAGTACCCGGATGAATATTACCACGATGAATAGTGTTTTCCGACACATGATGAATAGTGTCGTTTGATGCTTGGCTCGCGCTATCGATCGATGCTGCTTGGAGGGTGTCGATCGATATTTCCCTCTTAGGCTTACGGATCGTGCATAAACCAGCAGGCTCCTTCCTTGAAGGATCTAGAAATCCTCTCTTCATTGTTTTCTGGTACTAAGAGTTATGTACCTGAAATAGAAGAAAAAAATTTATGAGTTTTTCAAACAGTAACAAAACCTAGACTAAATCTAACTAAACAAGATCTAATGGCGATCAAATGCAAATAATAAATAAAGCAGTAAACAAGATGAACAAGGTAATTGTTCAGCTTGGCAAGGAGTAGTTTGATGGAAGGATGGTTGCTAGATCTAGGGTTTCTATTCAAGTATTGGAGATTATAATTCCTATAGGTACCTGTTTGTTGCATGCATGATATGTTAGAGCTCAACCGCTTAACTCAGTGATCAGCTGTCGCATGTTTCACTGGTTAACAAGCTAGATCTCGTGTCTCAACGGTTAGTATGTTGACACGAAAGAGTGTCGGTCGATGGTCCTATTGGGACATCGACCGATACACCTTTGCCTACGTCGACCGATAGTCAGTTGAGGACATCGATCGACGGGTTCTAGCCAGGCCTATGTGCGAGTATGATATGCCCTATTAAGATACTAAATTGGTCGTTAGCTCTCTCTAGCAGTCCTAATATGATAGATAGATGTCAGGATGAGATAACAAGGGTGCTTGAGTATGCAATCCTATGATCAAGTTCTAGTTAATTATTCTAAAACAAGCAATGAATACAAATCTATCATGAATATCACAACAAGGCAGATCTATAGTTTGGGGCTAATCCCACAAACCTATCTGAACCTTGGATCTAACAGGTGGATCTACTCACACATGAAAACAGAAATCATAGATGAATAGATATAAACTGAAATGAAACAGATCAATAAAACCAATGGAGTTCCAGGAGGACTCTGATAGGAGTTCCTCCCTTCTCTCCTTTCAGAGAAACAATGGAAAATGAAAGTGTGTAAAAAGCGTGTCCGTCAACAATGGCTTAGAAATAACATAAATAGGGTTTCTGGTCGTCCAAGGGTATTCTGATAATTTGTGGTTACTTCTGGTCATAAAATATACAAGGCCCACGATCTGGGATCAACATCGATCGACGTGCATAGTGCTGCATCGATCGACGCGGCTTCCTCTTCTCGGCAGCTTCCTATCACGAGGCAGACTGACCACGCTTCAGTAAAACGGGCATAACTTCTGCTACAGGATGCTGATTGACAATCAAACCAGGATGAATCACTTTGTAAGAAGCTTGATTTGGATACATAAAATGGTGGAGAATCACCAGGAAGTTGAATAAATCTCATAGGAGCTGGGATGAAGAAGTTATCCCACTTTCAAATCAGGTGATTCCAGTTTCGCAGTTTGGGAATAGGGCAACTTCTGTGTCGTTCCAATCAAACCAGGATGAATCACTTTGTAAGAAGCTTGATTTGGATACATAAAATGGTGGAGAATAAACAGGAAGTTGAATAAATCTCATAGGAGCTGGGATGAAGAAGTTCTACCACTTTCAGATCAGGTGATTCCAGTTTCGCAGTTTGGGAATAGGACAGCTTCTGTGTCGTTCCAATTAAACCAGGATGAATCACTTTGTAAGAATCTTGATTTGGATACATAAAATGGTGGAGAATCACCAGGAAGTTGAATAAATCTCATAGGAGCTGGGATGAAGAAGTTATCCCACTTTCAAATCAGGTGATTCCAGTTTCGCAGTTTGGGAATAGGGCAACTTCTGTGTCGTTCCAATCAAACCAGGATGAATCACTTTGTAAGAAGCTTGATTTGGATACATAAAGTGGTGGATAATCACCAGGAAGTTGAATAAATCCCATAGGAGCTGGGATGAAGAAGTTATCCCACTTTCAAATCAGGTGATTCCAGTTTCGCAGTTTGGGATTAGGACAGCTTTTGTGTTGTTCCAATCAAACCAGGATGAATCACTTTGTAGGAAGCTTGATTTGGATACATAAAGTGTTGGAGAATAACCAGGAAGTTGAATAAATCTCATAGGAGCTGGGATGAAGAAGTTCTACCACTTTCAGATCAGGTGATTCCAGTTTCGCAGTTTGGGAATAGGACAGCTTCTGTGTCGTTCCAATTAAACCAGGATGAATCACTTTGTAAGAAGCTTGATTTGGATACATAAAATGGTGGAGAATCACCAGGAAGTTGAATAAATCTCATAGGAGCTGGGATGAAGAAGTTATCCCACTTTCAAATCAGGAGATTCCAGTTTTGCAGTTTGGGAATAGGACAGCTTCTGTGTCGTTCCAATCAAACCAGGATGAATCACTTTGTAAGAATCTTGATTTGGATACATAAAGTGGTGGAGAATCACCAGGAAGTTGAATAAATCCCATAGGAGCTGGGATGAAGAAGTTATCCCACTTTCAAATCAGGTGATTCCAGTTTCGCAGTTTGGGATTAGGACAGCTTTTGTGTCGTTCCAATCATACCAGGATGAATCACTTTGTAAGAAGCTTGATTTGGATACATAAAGTGGTGGAGAATAACCAGGAAGTTGAATAAATCTCATAGGAGGTGGGATGAAGAAGTTCTCCCACTTTCAAATCAGGTGATTCCAGTTTTGCAGTTTGGGAATAGGACAGCTTCTGTGTCCTTCCAATCAAACCAGGATGAATCACTTTGTAAGAAGCTTGATTTGGATACAAAAAGTGGTGGAGAATCACCAGGAAGTTGAATAAATCTCATAGGACCCAAGATGAAGAAGTTATCCCACTTTTAAATCAGGTGATTCCAGTTTCCCAGTTTGGGAATAGGACAGCTTCTGCGTCGTTCCAATCAAACCAGGATGAATCACTTTGTAAGAAGCTTGATTTGGATACATAAAATGGTGGAGAATCACCAGGAAGTTGAATAAATCTCATAGGAGCTGGGATGAAGAAGTTATCCCACTTTCAAATCAGGTGATTCCAGTTTCGCAGTTTGGGAATAGGACAGCTTATGTGTCGTTCCAATCAAACCAGGATGAATAACTTTGTAAGAAGCTTGATTTGGATACATAAAGTGGTGTAGAATTACCAGGAAGTTGATTAAATCTCATAGGAGCTGGGATGAAGAAGTTATCCCACTTTCAAATCAGGTGATTCCAGTTTTGCAGTTTGGGATTAGGACAGCTTTTGTGTCGTTCCAATCATACCAGGATGAATTACTTTGTAAGAAGCTTGATTTGGATACATAAAGTGGTGGAGAATAACCAGGAAGTTGAATAAATCTCATAGGAGCTGGGATGAAGAAGTTCTCCCACTTTCAAATCAGGTGATTCCAGTTTCGCAGTTTGGGATTAGGACAGCTTTTGTGTCGTTTCAATCAAACCAGGATGAATCACTTTGTAAGAATCTTTATTTGGATACATAAAGTGGTGGAGAATCACCAGGAAGTTGAACAAATCTCATAGGAGCTGGGATGAAGAAGTTCTCCCACTTTCAAATCAGGTGATTCCAGTTTCGCAGTTTGGGAATAGGACAGCTTCTGTGTCGTTCCAATCAAACCAGGATGAATCAATTTGTAAGAAGCTTGATTTGGATACATAAAGTGGTGGAGAATCACCAGGAAGTTGAACAAATCTCATAGGAGCTGGGATGAAGAAGTTATCCCACTTTCAAATCCATTGATTCCAGTTTTCCAGTTTGGGAATATGACAGCTTCTGCGTCGTTTCAATCAAACCAGGATGAATCACTTTGTAAGAAGCTTGATTTGGATACATAAAGTGGTGGAGAATCACCAGGAAGTTGAATGGCGATCAAATGCAAATAATAAATAAAGCAGTAAACAAGATGAACAAGGTAATTGTTCAGCTTGGCAAGGAGTAGTTTGATGGAAGGATGGTTGCTAGATCTAGGGTTTCTATTCAAGTATTGGAGATTATAATTCCTATAGGTACCTGTTTGTTGCATGCATGATATGTTAGAGCTCAACCGCTTAACTCAGTGATCAGCTGTCGCATGTTTCACTGGTTAACAAGCTAGATCTCGTGTCTCAACGGTTAGTATGTTGACACGAAAGAGTGTCGGTCGATGGTCCTATTGGGACATCGACCGATACACCTTTGCCTACGTCGACCGATAGTCAGTTGAGGACATCGATCGACGGGTTCTAGCCAGGCCTATGTGCGAGTATGATATGCCCTATTAAGATACTAAATTGGTCGTTAGCTCTCTCTAGCAGTCCTAATATGATAGATAGATGTCAGGATGAGATAACAAGGGTGCTTGAGTATGCAATCCTATGATCAAGTTCTAGTTAATTATTCTAAAACAAGCAATGAATACAAATCTATCATGAATATCACAACAAGGCAGATCTATAGTTTGGGGCTAATCCCACAAACCTATCTGAACCTTGGATCTAACAGGTGGATCTACTCACACATGAAAACAGAAATCATAGATGAATAGATATAAACTGAAATGAAACAGATCAATAAAACCAATGGAGTTCCAGGAGGACTCTGATAGGAGTTCCTCCCTTCTCTCCTTTCAGAGAAACAATGGAAAATGAAAGTGTGTAAAAAGCGTGTCCGTCAACAATGGCTTAGAAATAACATAAATAGGGTTTCTGGTCGTCCAAGGGTATTCTGATAATTTGTGGTTACTTCTGGTCATAAAATATACAAGGCCCACGATCTGGGATCAACATCGATCGACGTGCATAGTGCTGCATCGATCGACGCGGCTTCCTCTTCTCGGCAGCTTCCTATCACGAGGCAGACTGACCACGCTTCAGTAAAACGGGCATAACTTCTGCTACAGGATGCTGATTGACAATCAAACCAGGATGAATCACTTTGTAAGAAGCTTGATTTGGATACATAAAATGGTGGAGAATCACCAGGAAGTTGAATAAATCTCATAGGAGCTGGGATGAAGAAGTTATCCCACTTTCAAATCAGGTGATTCCAGTTTCGCAGTTTGGGAATAGGGCAACTTCTGTGTCGTTCCAATCAAACCAGGATGAATCACTTTGTAAGAAGCTTGATTTGGATACATAAAATGGTGGAGAATAAACAGGAAGTTGAATAAATCTCATAGGAGCTGGGATGAAGAAGTTCTACCACTTTCAGATCAGGTGATTCCAGTTTCGCAGTTTGGGAATAGGACAGCTTCTGTGTCGTTCCAATTAAACCAGGATGAATCACTTTGTAAGAATCTTGATTTGGATACATAAAATGGTGGAGAATCACCAGGAAGTTGAATAAATCTCATAGGAGCTGGGATGAAGAAGTTATCCCACTTTCAAATCAGGTGATTCCAGTTTCGCAGTTTGGGAATAGGGCAACTTCTGTGTCGTTCCAATCAAACCAGGATGAATCACTTTGTAAGAAGCTTGATTTGGATACATAAAGTGGTGGATAATCACCAGGAAGTTGAATAAATCCCATAGGAGCTGGGATGAAGAAGTTATCCCACTTTCAAATCAGGTGATTCCAGTTTCGCAGTTTGGGATTAGGACAGCTTTTGTGTTGTTCCAATCAAACCAGGATGAATCACTTTGTAGGAAGCTTGATTTGGATACATAAAGTGTTGGAGAATAACCAGGAAGTTGAATAAATCTCATAGGAGCTGGGATGAAGAAGTTCTACCACTTTCAGATCAGGTGATTCCAGTTTCGCAGTTTGGGAATAGGACAGCTTCTGTGTCGTTCCAATTAAACCAGGATGAATCACTTTGTAAGAAGCTTGATTTGGATACATAAAATGGTGGAGAATCACCAGGAAGTTGAATAAATCTCATAGGAGCTGGGATGAAGAAGTTATCCCACTTTCAAATCAGGAGATTCCAGTTTTGCAGTTTGGGAATAGGACAGCTTCTGTGTCGTTCCAATCAAACCAGGATGAATCACTTTGTAAGAATCTTGATTTGGATACATAAAGTGGTGGAGAATCACCAGGAAGTTGAATAAATCCCATAGGAGCTGGGATGAAGAAGTTATCCCACTTTCAAATCAGGTGATTCCAGTTTCGCAGTTTGGGATTAGGACAGCTTTTGTGTCGTTCCAATCATACCAGGATGAATCACTTTGTAAGAAGCTTGATTTGGATACATAAAGTGGTGGAGAATAACCAGGAAGTTGAATAAATCTCATAGGAGGTGGGATGAAGAAGTTCTCCCACTTTCAAATCAGGTGATTCCAGTTTTGCAGTTTGGGAATAGGACAGCTTCTGTGTCCTTCCAATCAAACCAGGATGAATCACTTTGTAAGAAGCTTGATTTGGATACAAAAAGTGGTGGAGAATCACCAGGAAGTTGAATAAATCTCATAGGACCCAAGATGAAGAAGTTATCCCACTTTTAAATCAGGTGATTCCAGTTTCCCAGTTTGGGAATAGGACAGCTTCTGCGTCGTTCCAATCAAACCAGGATGAATCACTTTGTAAGAAGCTTGATTTGGATACATAAAATGGTGGAGAATCACCAGGAAGTTGAATAAATCTCATAGGAGCTGGGATGAAGAAGTTATCCCACTTTCAAATCAGGTGATTCCAGTTTCGCAGTTTGGGAATAGGACAGCTTATGTGTCGTTCCAATCAAACCAGGATGAATAACTTTGTAAGAAGCTTGATTTGGATACATAAAGTGGTGTAGAATTACCAGGAAGTTGATTAAATCTCATAGGAGCTGGGATGAAGAAGTTATCCCACTTTCAAATCAGGTGATTCCAGTTTTGCAGTTTGGGATTAGGACAGCTTTTGTGTCGTTCCAATCATACCAGGATGAATTACTTTGTAAGAAGCTTGATTTGGATACATAAAGTGGTGGAGAATAACCAGGAAGTTGAATAAATCTCATAGGAGCTGGGATGAAGAAGTTCTCCCACTTTCAAATCAGGTGATTCCAGTTTCGCAGTTTGGGATTAGGACAGCTTTTGTGTCGTTTCAATCAAACCAGGATGAATCACTTTGTAAGAATCTTTATTTGGATACATAAAGTGGTGGAGAATCACCAGGAAGTTGAACAAATCTCATAGGAGCTGGGATGAAGAAGTTCTCCCACTTTCAAATCAGGTGATTCCAGTTTCGCAGTTTGGGAATAGGACAGCTTCTGTGTCGTTCCAATCAAACCAGGATGAATCAATTTGTAAGAAGCTTGATTTGGATACATAAAGTGGTGGAGAATCACCAGGAAGTTGAACAAATCTCATAGGAGCTGGGATGAAGAAGTTATCCCACTTTCAAATCCATTGATTCCAGTTTTCCAGTTTGGGAATATGACAGCTTCTGCGTCGTTTCAATCAAACCAGGATGAATCACTTTGTAAGAAGCTTGATTTGGATACATAAAGTGGTGGAGAATCACCAGGAAGTTGAATAAATCTCATAGGACCCAAGATGAAGAAGTTATCCCACTTTCAAATCAGGTGATATTAGTTTCCCAGTTTGGGAATAGGACAGCTTCTTCGTCGTTCCAGTCAAACCAGGATGAATCACATTGTAAGAAGCTTGATTTGGATACATAAAGTGGTGGAGAATCACCAGGAAGTTGAATAAATCTTATAGGAGCTGAGATGGAGAAGTTATCCCACTTTCAAATCAGGTGATTCCAGTTTTTGCAGTTTGGGAATAGGACAGCTTCTGTGTCGTTCCAATCAAACCAGGATGAATCACTTTGTAAGAATCTTGATTTGGATACATAAAGTGGTGGAGAATCACCGGTAAGTTGAACAAATCTCATAGGAGCTGGGATGAAGAAGTTCTCCCACTTTCAAATCAGGTGATTCCAGTTTCGCAGTTTGGGAATAGGACAGCTTCTGTGTGGTTCCAATCAAACCAGGATGAATCACTTTGTAAGAAGCTTGATTTGGATACATAAAATGGTGGAGAATCACCAGGAAGTTGAATAAATCTCATAGGAGCTGGGATGAAGAAGTTATCCCACTTTCAAATCAGGTGATTCCAGTTTCGCAGTTTGGGATTAGGACAGCTTTTGTGTCGTTCCAATCAAACCAGGATGAATCACTTTGTAAGAAGCTTGATTTGGATACATAAAGTGGTGGAGAATAACCAGGAAGTTGAATAAATCTCATAGGAGCTTGGATGAAGAAGTTCTCCCACTTTCAAATCAGGTGATTCCAGTTTCGCAGTTTGGGAATAGGACAGCTTCTGTGTCGTTCCAATCAAACCAGGATGAATCACTTTGTAAGAAGCTTGAATTGGATACATAAAGTGGTGGAGAATCACCAGGAAGTTGAACAAATCTCATAGGAGCTGGGATGAAGAAGTAATCCCACTTTCAAATCCATTTATTCCAGTTTTCCAGTTTGGGAATATGACAGCTTCTGCGTCGTTCCAATCAAACCAGGATGAATCACTTTGTAAGAAGCTTGATTTGGATACATAAAGTGGTGTAGATTCACCAGGAAGTTTATTAAATCTCATAGGAGCTGGGATGAAGAAGTTATCCCACTTTCAAATCAGGTGATTCCAGTTTTCCAATTTGGGAATATGACAGCTTCTGCGTCGTTCCAATAAAACCAGGATGAATGACTTTGTAAGAAGCTTGATTTGGATACATAAAGTGGTGGAGAATCACCAGGAAGTTGAATAAATCTCATAGGACCCAAGATGAAGAAGTTATCCCATTTTTAAATCAGGTGATTCCAGTTTCCCAGTTTGGGAATAGGACAGCTTCTGCGTCGTTCCAATCAAACCAGGATGAATCACTTTGTAAGAAGCTTGATTTGGATACATAAAATGGTGGAGAATCACCAGGAAGTTGAATAAATCTCATAGGAGCTGGGATGAAGAAGTTATCCCACTTTCAAATCAGGTGATTCCAGTTTCGCAGTTTGGGAATAGGGCAACTTCTGTGTCGTTCCAATCAAACCAGGATGAATCACTTTGTAAGAAGCTTGATTTGGATACATAAAGTGGTGGAGAATCACCAGGAAGTTGAATAAATCCCATAGGAGCTGGGATGAAGAAGTTATCCCACTTTCAAATCAGGTGATTCCAGTTTCGCAGTTTGGGATTAGGACAGCTTTTGTGTTGTTCCAATCAAACCAGGATGAATCACTTTGTAGGAAGCTTGATTTGGATACATAAAGTGGTGGAGAATAACCAGGAAGTTGAATAAATCTCATAGGAGCTGGGATGAAGAAGTTCTACCACTTTCAGATCAGGTGATTCCAGTTTCGCAGTTTGGGAATAGGACAGCTTCTGTGTCGTTCCAATTAAACCAGGATGAATCACTTTGTAAGAAGCTTGATTTGGATACATAAAATGGTGGAGAATCACCAGGAAGTTGAATAAATCTCATAGGAGCTGGGATGAAGAAGTTATCCCACTTTCAAATCAGGTGATTCCAGTTTCGCAGTTTGGGAATAGGACAGCTTCTGTGTCGTTCCAATCAAACCAGGATGAATCACTTTGTAGGAGCTGGGATGAAGAAGTTATCCCACTTTCAAATCAGGAGATTCCAGTTTTGCTGTTTGGGAATAGGACAGCTTCTGTGTCGTTCCAATCAAACCAGGATGAATCACTTTGTAAGAATCTTGATTTGGATACATAAAGTGGTGGAGAATCACCAGGAAGTTGAATAAATCCCATAGGAGCTGGGATGAAGAAGTTATCCCACTTTCAAATCAGGTGATTCCAGTTTCGCAGTTTGGGATTAGGACAGCTTTTGTGTCGTTCCAATCATACCAGGATGAATCACTTTGTAAGAAGCTTGATTTGGATACATAAAGTGGTGGAGAATAACCAGGAAGTTGTATAAATCTCATAGGAGGTGGGATGAAGAAGTTCTCCCACTTTCAAATCAGGTGATTCCAGTTTTGCAGTTTGGGAATAGGACAGCTTCTGTGTCCTTCCAATCAAACCAGGATGAATCACTTTGTAAGAAGCTTGATTTGGATACAAAAAGTGGTGGAGAATCACCAGGAAGTTGAATAAATCTCATAGGACCCAAGATGAAGAAGTTATCCCACTTTTAAATCAGGTGATTCCAGTTTCCCAGTTTGGGAATAGGACAGCTTCTGCGTCGTTCCAATCAAACCAGGATGAATCACTTTGTAAGAAGCTTGATTTGGATACATAAAATGGTGGAGAATCACCAGGAAGTTGAATAAATCTCATAGGAGCTGGGATGAAGAAGTTATCCCACTTTCAAATCAGGTGATTCCAGTTTCGCAGTTTGGGAATAGGACAGCTTATGTGTCGTTCCAATCAAACCAGGATGAATCACTTTGTAAGAAGCTTGATTTGGATACATAAAGTGGTGTAGAATTACCAGGAAGTTGATTAAATCTCATAGGAGCTGGGATGAAGAAGTTATCCCACTTTCAAATCAGGTGATTCCAGTTTTGCAGTTTGGGATTAGGACAGCTTTTGTGTCGTTCCAATCAAACCAGGATGAATTACTTTGTAAGAAGCTTGATTTGGATACATAAAGTGGTGGAGAATAACCAGGAAGTTGAATAAATCTCATAGGAGCTGGGATGAAGAAGTTCTCCCACTTTCAAATCAGGTGATTCCAGTTTCGCAGTTTGGGGTTAGGACAGCTTTTGTGTCGTTTCAATCAAACCAGGATGAATCACTTTGTAAGAATCTTTATTTGGATACATAAATTGGTGGAGAATCACCAGGAAGTTGAACAAATCTCATAGGAGCTGGGATGAAGAAGTTCTCCCACTTTCAAATCAGGTGATTCCAGTTTCGCAGTTTGGGAATAGGACAGCTTCTGTGTCGTTCCAATCAAACCAGGATGAATCACTTTGTAAGAAGCTTGATTTGGATACATAAAGTGGTGGAGAATCACCAGGAAGTTGAACAAATCTCATAGGAGCTGGGATGAAGAAGTTATCCCACTTTCAAATCCATTGATTCCAGTTTTCCAGTTTGGGAATATGACAGCTTCTGCGTCGTTCCAATCAAACCAGGATGAATCACTTTGTAAGAAGCTTGATTTGGATACATAAAGTGGTGGAGAATCACCAGGAAGTTGAATAAATCTCATAGGACCCTAGATGAAGAAGTTATCCCACTTTCAAATCAGGTGATTCCAGTTTCCCAGTTTGGGAATAAGACAGCTTCTGCGTCGTTCCAATCAAACCATGATGAATCACTTTGTAAGAAGCTTGATTTGGATACAAAAAATGGTGGAGAATCACCAGGAAGTTGAATAAATTTCATAGGAGCTGGGATGAAGAAGTTCTCCCACTTTCAAATCAGGTGATTCCAGTTTCGCAGTTTGGGAATAGGACATCTTATGTGTCGTTCCAATCAAACCAGGATGAATCACTTTGTAAGAAGCTTGATTTGGATACATAAAATGGTGGAGAATCACAATGAAGTTGAATAAATCTCATAGGAGCTGGGATGAAGAAGTTATCCCACTTTCAAATCCATTTATTCCAGTTTTCCAGTTTGGGAATATGACAGCTTCTGCGTCGTTCCAATCAAACCAGGATGAATCACTTTGTAAGAAGCTTGATTTGGATATATAAAGTGGTGTAGATTCACCAGGGAGTTTATTAAATCTCATAGGAGCTGGGATGAAGAAGTTATCCCACTTTCAAATCAGGTGATTCCAGTTTTCCAATTTGGGAATATGACAGCTTCTGCGTCGTTCCAATAAAACCAGGATGAATCACTTTGTAAGAAGCTTGATTTGGATACATAAAGTGGTGGAGAATCACCAGGAAGTTGAATAAATCTCATAGGACCCAAGATGAAGAAGTTATCCCATTTTTAAATCAGGTGATTCCAGTTTCCCAGTTTGGGAATAGGACAGCTTCTGCGTCGTTCCAATCAAACCAGGATGAATCACTTTGTAAGAAGCTTGATTTGGATACATAAAATGGTGGAGAATCACCAGGAAGTTGAATAAATCTCATAGGAGCTGGGATGAAGAAGTTATCCCACTTTCAAATCAGGTGATTCCAGTTTCGCAGTTTGGGAATAGGACAGCTTATGTGTCGTTCCAATCAAACCAGGATGAATCACTTTGTAAGAAGCTTGATTTGGATACATAAAGTGGTGTAGAATTACCAGGAAGTTGATTAAATCTCATAGGAGCTGGGATGAAGAAGTTATCCCACTTTCAAATCAGGTGATTCCAGTTTTCGCAGTTTGGGATTAGGACAGCTTTTGTGTCGTTCCAATCAAACCAGGATGAATTCACTTTGTAAGAAGCTTGATTTGGATACATAAAGTGGTGGAGAATAACCAGGAAGTTGAATAAATCTCATAGGAGCTGGGATGAAGAAGTTCTCCCACTTTCAAATCAGGTGATTCCAGTTTCGCAGTTTGGGGTTAGGACAGCTTTTGTGTCGTTTCAATCAAACCAGGATGAATCACTTTGTAAGAATCTTTATTTGGATACATAAAGTGGTGGAGAATCACCAGGAAGTTGAACAAATCTCATAGGAGCTGGGATGAAGAAGTTCTCCCACTTTCAAATCAGGTGATTCCAGTTTCGCAGTTTGGGAATAGGACAGCTTCTGTGTCGTTCCAATCAAACCAGGATGAATCACTTTGTAAGAAGCTTGATTTGGATACATAAAGTGGTGGAGAATCACCAGGAAGTTGAACAAATCTCATAGGAGCTGGGATGAAGAAGTTATCCCACTTTCAAATCCATTGATTCCAGTTTTCCAGTTTGGGAATATGACAGCTTCTGCGTCGTTCTAATCAAACCAGGATGAATCACTTTGTAAGAAGCTTGATTTGGATACATAAAGTGGTGGAGAATCACCAGGAAGTTGAATAAATCTCATAGGACCCTAGATGAAGAAGTTATCCCACTTTTAAATCAGGTGATTCCAGTTTCCCAGTTTGGGAATAGGACAGCTTCTGCGTCGTTCCAATCAAACCAGGATGAATCACTTTGTAAGAAGCTTGATTTGGATACATAAAATGGTGGAGAATCACCAGGAAGTTGAATAAATTCATAGGAGCTGGGATGAAGAAGTTCTCCCACTTTCAAATCAGGTGATTCCAGTTTCGCAGTTTGGGAATAGGACAGCTTATGTGTCGTTCCAATCAAACCAGGATGAATCACTTTGTAAGAAGCTTGATTTGGATACATAAAGTGGTGGAGAATCACAAGGAAGTTGAATAAATCTCATAGGAGCTGGGATGAAGAAGTTATCCCACTTTCAAATCCATTTATTCCAGTTTTCCAGTTTGGGAATATGACAGCTTCTGCGTCGTTCCAATCAAACCAGGATGAATCACTTTGTAAGAAGCTTGATTTGGATATATAAAGTGGTGTAGATTCACCAGGAAGTTTATTAAATCTCATAGGAGCTGGGATGAAGAAGTTATCCCACTTTCAAATCAGGTGATTCCAGTTTTCCAATTTGGGAATATGACAGCTTCTGCGTCGTTCCAATAAAACCAGGATGAATCACTTTGTAAGAAGCTTGATTTGGATACATAAAGTGGTGGAGAATCACCAGGAAGTTGAATAAATCTCATAGGACCCAAGATGAAGAAGTTATCCCATTTTTAAATCAGGTGATTCCAGTTTCCCAGTTTGGGAATAGGACAGCTTCTGCGTCGTTCCAATCAAACCAGGATGAATCACTTTGTAAGAAGCTTGATTTGGATACATAAAATGGTGGAGAATCACCAGGAAGTTGAATAAATCTCATAGGAGCTGGGATGAAGAAGTTATCCCACTTTCAAATCAGGTGATTCCAGTTTCGCAGTTTGGGAATAGGGCAACTTCTGTGTCGTTCCAATCAAACCAGGATGAATCACTTTGTAAGAAGCTTGATTTGGATACATAAAGTGGTGGAGAATCACCAGGAAGTTGAATAAATCCCATAGGAGCTGGGATGAAGAAGTTATCCCACTTTTAAATCAGGTGATTCCAGTTTCGCAGTTTGGGATTAGGACAGCTTTTGTGTTGTTCCAATCAAACCAGGATGAATCACTTTGTAAGAAGCTTGATTTGGATACATAAAGTGGTGGAGAATAACCAGGAAGTTGAATAAATCTCATAGGAGCTGGGATGAAGAAGTTCTACCACTTTCAGATCAGGTGATTCCAGTTTCGCAGTTTGGGAATAGGACAGCTTCTGTGTCGTTCCAATTAAACCAGGATGAATCACTTTGTAAGAAGCTTGATTTGGATACATAAAATGGTGGAGAATCACCAGGAAGTTGAATAAATCTCATAGGAGCTGGGATGAAGAAGTTATCCCACTTTCAAATCAGGTGATTCCAGTTTCGCAGTTTGGGAATAGGACAGCTTCTGTGTCGTTCCAATCAAACCAGGATGAATCACTTTGTAGGAGCTGGGATGAAGAAGTTATCCCACTTTCAAATCAGGAGATTCCAGTTTTGCAGTTTGGGAATAGGACAACTTCTGTGTCGTTCCAATCAAACCAGGATGAATCACTTTGTAAGAATCTTGATTTGGATACATAAAGTGGTGGAGAATCACCAGGAAGTTGAATAAATCCCATAGGAGCTGGGATGAAGAAGTTATCCCACTTTCAAATCAGGTGATTCCAGTTTCGCAGTTTGGGATTATGACAGCTTTTGTGTCGTTCCAATCAAACCAGGATGAATCACTTTGTAAGAAGCTTGATTTGGATACATAAAGTGGTGGAGAATAACCAGGAAGTTGAATAAATCTCATAGGAGGTGGGATGAAGAAGTTCTCCCACTTTCAAATCAGGTGATTCCAGTTTCGCAGTTTGGGAATAGGACAGCTTCTGGGTCGTTCCAATCAAACCAGGATGAATCACTTTGTAAGAAGCTTGATTTGGATACATAAAGTGGTGGAGAATCACCAGGAAGTTGAACAAATCTCATAGGAGCTGGGATGAAGAAGTTATCCCACTTTCAAATCCATTGATTCCAGTTTTCCAGTTTGGGAATATGACAGCTTCTGCGTCGTTCCAATCAAACCAGGATGAATCACTTTGTAAGAAGATTGATTTGGATACATAAAGTGGTGGAGAATCACCAGGAAGTTGAATAAATCTCATAGGACCCAAGATGAAGAAGTTATCCCACTTTCAAATCAGGTGATATTAGTTTCCCAGTTTGGGAATAGGACAGCTTCTTCGTCGTTCCAGTCAAACCAGGATGAATCACATTGTAAGAAGCTTGATTTGGATACATAAAGTGGTGGAGAATCACCAGGAAGTTGAATAAATCTTATAGGAGCTGAGATGGAGAAGTTATCCCACTTTCAAATCAGGTGATTCCAGTTTTGCAGTTTGGGAATAGGACAGCTTCTGTGTCGTTCCAATCAAACCAGGATGAATCACTTTGTAAGAATCTTGATTTGGATACATAAAGTGGTGGAGAATCACCAGGAAGTTGAACAAATCTCATAGGAGCTGGGATGAAGAAGTTCTCCCACTTTCAAATCAGGTGATTCCAGTTTCGCAGTTTGGGAATAGGACAGCTTCTGTGTCGTTCCAATCAAACCAGGATGAATCACTTTGTAGAAGCTTGATTTGGATACATAAAGAGGTGGAGAATCACCAGGAAGTTGAACAAATCTCATAGGAGCTGGGATGAAGAAGTTATCCCACTTTCAAATCCATTGATTCCAGTTTTCCAGTTTGGGAATATGACAACTTCTGCGTCGTTCCAATCAAACCAGGATGAATCACTTTGTAAGAAGCTTGATTTGGATACATAAAGTGGTGGAGAATCACCAGGAAGTTGAATAAATCTCATAGGACCCAAGATGAAGAAGTTATCCCACTTTCAAATCAGGTGATTCCAGTTTCCCAGTTTGGGAATAGGACAGCTTCTGCATCGTTCCAATCAAACCATGATGAATCACTTTGTAAGAAGCTTGATTTGGATACATAAAATGGTGGAGAATCACCAGGAAGTTGAATAAATCTCATAGGAGCTGGGATGAAGAAGTTCTCCCACTTTCAAATCAGGTGATTCCAGTTTCGCAGTTTGGGAATAGGACAGCTTCTGTGTCGTTCCAATCAAACCAGGATGAATCACTTTGTAAGAAGCTTGATTTGGATACATAAAATGGTGGAGAATCACCAGGAAGTTGAATAAATCTCATAGGAGCTGGGATGAAGAAGTTATCCCACTTTCAAATCAGGTGATTCCAGTTTCGCAGTTTGGGATTAGGACAGCTTTTGTGTCGTTCCAATCAAACCAGGATGAATCACTTTGTAAGAAGCTTGATTTGGATACATAAAGTGGTGGAGAATAACCAGGAAGTTGAATAAATCTCATAGGAGCTGGGATGAAGAAGTTCTCCCACTTTCAAATCAGGTGATTCCAGTTTCGCAGTTTGGGAATAGGACAGCTTCTGTGTCGTTCCAATCAAACCAGGATGAATCACTTCGTAAGAAGCTTGAATTGGATACATAAAGTGGTGGAGAATCACCAGGAAGTTGAACAAATCTCATAGGAGCTGGGATGAAGAAGTTATCCCACTTTCAAATCCATTTATTCCAGTTTTCCAGTTTGGGAATATGACAGCTTCTGCGTCGTTCCAATCAAACCAGGATGAATCACTTTGTAAGAAGCTTGATTTGGATACATAAAGTGGTGTAGATTCACCAGGAAGTTTATTAAATCTCATAGGAGCTGGGATGAAGAAGTTATCCCACTTTCAAATCAGGTGATTCCAGTTTTCCAATTTGGGAATATGACAGCTTCTGCGTCGTTCCAATAAAACCAGGATGAATGACTTTGTAAGATGCTTGATTTGGATACATAAAGTGGTGGAGAATCACCAGGAAGTTGAATAAATCTCATAGGACCCAAGATGAAGAAGTTATCCCATTTTTAAATCAGGTGATTCCAGTTTCCCAGTTTGGGAATAGGACAGCTTCTGCGTCGTTCCAATCAAACCAGGATGAATCACTTTGTAAGAAGCTTGATTTGGATACATAAAATGGTGGAGAATCACCAGGAAGTTGAATAAATCTCATAGGAGCTGGGATGAAGAAGTTATCCCACTTTCAAATCAGGTGATTCCAGTTTCGCAGTTTGGGAATAGGGCAACTTCTGTGTCGTTCCAATCAAACCAGGATGAATCACTTTGTAAGAAGCTTGATTTGGATACATAAAGTGGTGGAGAATCACCAGGAAGTTGAATAAATCCCATAGGAGCTGGGATGAAGAAGTTATCCCACTTTCAAATCAGGTGATTCCAGTTTCGCAGTTTGGGATTAGGACAGCTTTTGTGTTGTTCCAATCAAACCAGGATGAATCACTTTGTAGGAAGCTTGATTTGGATACATAAAGTGGTGGAGAATAACCAGGAAGTTGAATAAATCTCATAGGAGCTGGGATGAAGAAGTTCTACCACTTTCAGATCAGGTGATTCCAGTTTCGCAGTTTGGGAATAGGACAGCTTCTGTGTCGTTCCAATTAAACCAGGATGAATCACTTTGTAAGAAGCTTGATTTGGATACATAAAATGGTGGAGAATCACCAGGAAGTTGAATAAATCTCATAGGAGCTGGGATGAAGAAGTTATCCCACTTTCAAATCAGGTGATTCCAGTTTCGCAGTTTGGGAATAGGACAGCTTCTGTGTCGTTCCAATCAAACCAGGATGAATCACTTTGTAGGAGCTGGGATGAAGAAGTTATCCCACTTTCAAATCAGGAGATTCCAGTTTTGCAGTTTGGGAATAGGACAGCTTCTGTGTCGTTCCAATCAAACCAGGATGAATCACTTTGTAAGAATCTTGATTTGGATACATAAAGTGGTGGAGAATCACCAGGAAGTTGAATAAATCCCATAGGAGCTGGGATGAAGAAGTTATCCCACTTTCAAATCAGGTGATTCCAGTTTCGCAGTTTGGGATTAGGACAGCTTTTGTGTCGTTCCAATCATACCAGGATGAATCACTTTGTAAGAAGCTTGATTTGGATACATAAAGTGGTGGAGAATAACCAGGGAGTTGAATAAATCTCATAGGAGGTGGGATGAAGAAGTTCTCCCACTTTCAAATCAGGTGATTCCAGTTTTGCAGTTTGGGAATAGGACAGCTTCTGTGTCCTTCCAATCAAACCAGGATGAATCACTTTGTAAGAAGCTTGATTTGGATACAAAAGTGGTGGAGAATCACCAGGAAGTTGAATAAATCTCATAGGACCCAAGATGAAGAAGTTATCCCACTTTTAAATCAGGTGATTCCAGTTTCCCAGTTTGGGAATAGGACAGCTTCTGCGTCGTTCCAATCAAACCAGGACCTTTGTAAGAAGCTTGATTTGGATACATAAAATGGTGGAGAATCACCAGGAAGTTGAATAAATCTCATAGGAGCTGGGATGAAGAAGTTATCCCACTTTCAAATCAGGTGATTCCAGTTTCGCAGTTTGGGAATAGGACAGCTTATGTGTCGTTCCAATCAAACCAGGATGAATCACTTTGTAAGAAGCTTGATTTGGATACATAAAGTGGTGTAGAATTACCAGGAAGTTGATTAAATCTCATAGGAGCTGGGATGAAGAAGTTATCCCACTTTCAAATCAGGTGATTCCAGTTTCGCAGTTTGGGATTAGGACAGCTTTTGTGTCGTTCCAATCAAACCAGGATGAATCACTTTGTAAGAAGCTTGATTTGGATACATAAAGTGGTGGAGAATAACCAGGAAGTTGAATAAATCTCATAGGAGCTGGGATGAAGAAGTTCTCCCACTTTCAAATCAGGTGATTCCAGTTTCGCAGTTTGGGGATTAGGACAGCTTTGTGTCGTTTCCAATCAAACCAGGATGAATCACTTTGTAAGAATCTTGATTTGGATACATAAAGTGGTGGAGAATCACCAGGAAGTTGAACAAATCTCATAGGAGCTGGGATGAAGAAGTTCTCCCACTTTCAAATCAGGTGATTCCAGTTTCGCAGTTTGGGAATAGGACAGCTTCTGTGTCGTTCCAATCAAACCAGGATGAATCACTTTGTAAGAAGCTTGATTTGGGTACATAAAGTGGTGGAGAATCACCAGGAAGTTGAACAAATCTCATAGGAGCTGGGATGAAGAAGTTATCCCACTTTCAAATCCATTGATTCCAGTTTTCCAGTTTGGGAATATGACAGCTTCTGCGTCGTTCTAATCAAACCAGGATGAATCACTTTGTAAGACGCTTGATTTGGATACATAAAGTGGTGGAGAATCACCAGGAAGTTGAATAAATCTCATAGGACCCAAGATGAAGAAGTTATCCCACTTTTAAATCAGGTGATTCCAGTTTCCCAGTTTGGGAATAGGACAGCTTCTGCGTCGTTCCAATCAAACCAGGATGAATCACTTTGTAAGAAGCTTGATTTGGATACATAAAGTGGTGGAGAATCACCAGGAAGTTGAATAAATCTCATAGGAGCTGGGATGAAGAAGTTATCCCACTTTCAAATCAGGTGATTCCAGTTTTCCAATTTGGGAATATGACAGCTTCTGCGTCGTTCCAATAAAACCAGGATGAATCACTTTGTAAGAATGCTTGATTTGGATACATAAAGTGGTGGAGAATCACCAGGAAGTTGAATAAATCTCATAGGAGCCTAGGATGAAGAAGTTATCCCACTTTTCAAATCAGGTGATTCCAGTTTCCCAGTTTGGGAATAGGACAGCTTCTGCGTCGTTCCAATCAAACCAGGATGAATCACTTTGTAAGAAGCTTGATTTGGATACATAAAATGGTGGAGAATCACCAGGAAGTTGAATAAATCTCATAGGAGCTGGGATGAAGAAGTTATCCCACTTTCAAATCAGGTGATTCCAGTTTCGCAGTTTGGGAATAGGGACAGCTTCTGTGTCGTTCCAATCAAACCAGGATGAATCACTTTGTAAGAAGCTTGATTTGGATACATAAAGTGGTGGAGAATCACCAGGAAGTTGAATAAATCTCATAGGAGCTGGGATGAAGAAGTTATCCCACTTTCAAATCAGGTGATTCCAGTTTCGCAGTTTGGGAATAGGACAGCTTTTGTGTCGTTCCAATCAAACCAGGATGAATCACTTTGTAGGAAGCTTGATTTGGATACATAAAGTGGTGGAGAATAACCAGGAAGTTGAATAAATCTCATAGGAGCTGGGATGAAGAAGTTCTACCACTTTCAGATCAGGTGATTCCAGTTTCGCAGTTTGGGAATAGGACAGCTTCTGTGTCGTTCCAATTAAACCAGGATGAATCACTTTGTAAGAAGCTTGATTTGGATACATAAAATGGTGGAGAATCACCAGGAAGTTGAATAAATCTCATAGGAGCTGGGATGAAGAAGTTATCCCACTTTCAAATCAGGTGATTCCAGTTTCGCAGTTTGGGAATAGGACAGCTTCTGTGTCGTTCCAATCAAACCAGGATGAATCACTTTGTAGGAGCTGGGATGAAGAAGTTATCCCACTTTCAAATCAGGAGATTCCAGTTTTGCAGTTTGGGAATAGGACAGCTTCTGTGTCGTTCCAATCAAACCAGGATGAATCACTTTGTAAGAATCTTGATTTGGATACATAAAGTGGTGGAGAATCACCAGGAAGTTGAATAAATCCCATAGGAGCTGGGATGAAGAAGTTATCCCACTTTCAAATCAGGTGATTCCAGTTTCGCAGTTTGGGATTAGGACAGCTTTGTGTCGTTCCAATCATACCAGGATGAATCACTTTGTAAGAAGCTTGATTTGGATACATAAAGTGGTGGAGAATAACCAGGAAGTTGAATAAATCTCATAGGAGGTGGGATGAAGAAGTTCTCCCACTTTCAAATCAGGTGATTCCAGTTTTGCAGTTTGGGAATAGGACAGCTTCTGTGTCCTTCCAATCAAACCAGGATGAATCACTTTGTAAGAAGCTTGATTTGGATACAAAAAGTGGTGGAGAATCACCAGGAAGTTGAATAAATCTCATAGGACCCAAGATGAAGAAGTTATCCCACTTTTAAATCAGGTGATTCCAGTTTCCCAGTTTGGGAATAGGACAGCTTCTGCGTCGTTCCAATCAAACCAGGATGAATCACTTTGTAAGAAGCTTGATTTGGATACATAAAGTGGTGGAGAATCACCAGGAAGTTGAATAAATCTCATAGGAGCTGGGATGAAGAAGTTATCCCACTTTCAAATCAGGTGATTCCAGTTTCGCAGTTTGGGAATAGGACAGCTTCTGTGTCGTTCCAATCAAACCAGGATGAATCACTTTGTAAGAAGCTTGATTTGGATACATAAAGTGGTGGAGAATCACCAGGAAGTTGAATTAAATCTCATAGGAGCTGGGATGAAGAAGTTATCCCACTTTCAAATCAGGTGATTCCAGTTTTGCAGTTTGGGATTAGGACAGCTTTTGTGTCGTTCCAATCAAACCAGGATGAATTCACTTTGTAAGAAGCTTGATTTGGATACATAAAGTGGTGGAGAATAACCAGGAAGTTGAATAAATCTCATAGGAGCTGGGATGAAGAAGTTCTCCCACTTTCAAATCAGGTGATTCCAGTTTCGCAGTTTGGGGATTAGGACAGCTTTTGTGTCGTTCCAATCAAACCAGGATGAATCACTTTGTAAGAATCTTGATTTGGATACATAAATTGGTGGAGAATCACCAGGAAGTTGAACTAAATCTCATAGGAGCTGGGATGAAGAAGTTCTCCCACTTTCAAATCAGGTGATTCCAGTTTCGCAGTTTGGGAATAGGACAGCTTCTGTGTCGTTCCAATCAAACCAGGATGAATCACTTTGTAAGAAGCTTGATTTGGATACATAAAGTGGTGGAGAATCACCAGGAAGTTGAACTAAATCTCATAGGAGCTGGGATGAAGAAGTTATCCCACTTTCAAATCAGGTGATTCCAGTTTCCAGTTTGGGAATATGACAGCTTCTGCGTCGTTCCAATCAAACCAGGATGAATCACTTTGTAAGAAGCTTGATTTGGATACATAAAGTGGTGGAGAATCACCAGGAAGTTGAATAAATCTCATAGGAGCCAGGATGAAGAAGTTATCCCACTTTCAAATCAGGTGATTCCAGTTTCCCAGTTTGGGAATAGGACAGCTTCTGCGTCGTTCCAATCAAACCATGATGAATCACTTTGTAAGAAGCTTGATTTGGATACATAAAATGGTGGAGAATCACCAGGAAGTTGAATAAATTCATAGGAGCTGGGATGAAGAAGTTCTCCCACTTTCAAATCAGGTGATTCCAGTTTCGCAGTTTGGGAATAGGACATCTTATGTGTCGTTCCAATCAAACCAGGATGAATCACTTTGTAAGAAGCTTGATTTGGATACATAAAATGGTGGAGAATCACCATGAAGTTGAATAAATCTCATAGGAGCTGGGATGAAGAAGTTATCCCACTTTCAAATCATGTGATTCCAGTTTTCCAGTTTGGGAATATGACAGCTTCTGCGTCGTTCCAATCAAACCAGGATGAATCACTTTGTAAGAAGCTTGATTTGGATATATAAAGTGGTGTAGATTCACCAGGGAGTTTAATTAAATCTCATAGGAGCTGGGATGAAGAAGTTATCCCACTTTCAAATCAGGTGATTCCAGTTTTCCAAGTTTGGGAATATGACAGCTTCTGCGTCGTTCCAATCAAACCAGGATGAATCACTTTGTAAGAAGCTTGATTTGGATACATAAAGTGGTGGAGAATCACCAGGAAGTTGAATAAATCTCATAGGACCCAAGATGAAGAAGTTATCCCACTTTTAAATCAGGTGATTCCAGTTTCCCAGTTTGGGAATAGGACAGCTTCTGCGTCGTTCCAATCAAACCAGGATGAATCACTTTGTAAGAAGCTTGATTTGGATACATAAAATGGTGGAGAATCACCAGGAAGTTGAATAAATCTCATAGGAGCTGGGATGAAGAAGTTATCCCACTTTCAAATCAGGTGATTCCAGTTTCGCAGTTTGGGAATAGGGCAAGCTTCTGTGTCGTTCCAATCAAACCAGGATGAATCACTTTGTAAGAAGCTTGATTTGGATACATAAAGTGGTGGAGAATCACCAGGAAGTTGAATAAATCTCATAGGAGCTGGGATGAAGAAGTTATCCCACTTTCAAATCAGGTGATTCCAGTTTCGCAGTTTGGGATAGGACAGCTTTTGTGTCGTTCCAATCAAACCAGGATGAATCACTTTGTAAGAAGCTTGATTTGGATACATAAAGTGGTGGAGAATCACCAGGAAGTTGAATAAATCTCATAGGAGCTGGGATGAAGAAGTTATCCCACTTTCAAATCCAGTGATTCCAGTTTTCCAGTTTGGGAATATGACAGCTTCTGCGTCGTTCCAATCAAACCAGGATGAATCACTTTGTAAGAAGCTTGATTTGGATACATAAAGTGGTGGAGAATCACCAGGAAGTTGAATAAATCTCATAGGAGCCAGGGATGAAGAAGTTATCCCACTTTCAAATCAGGTGATTCCAGTTTCCAGTTTGGGAATAGGACAGCTTCTGCGTCGTTCCAATCAAACCATGATGAATCACTTTGTAAGAAGCTTGATTTGGATACATAAAAGTGGTGGAGAATCACCAGGAAGTTGAATAAATCTCATAGGAGCTGGGATGAAGAAGTTATCCCACTTTCAAATCAGGTGATTCCAGTTTCGCAGTATTGGAATAGGACAGCTTCTGTGTCGTTCCAATCAAACCAGGATGAATCACTTTGTAAGAAGCTTGATTTGGATACATAAAGTGGTGGAGAATCACCAGGAAGTTGAACAAATCTCATAGGAGCTGGGATGAAGAAGTTATCCCACTTTCAAATCAGGTGATTCCAGTTTCCAGTTTGGGAATAGGACAGCTTCTGCGTCGTTCCAATCAAACCAGGATGAATCACTTTGTAAGAAGCTTGATTTGGATACATAAAGTGGTGGAGAATCACCAGGAAGTTGAACAAATCTCATAGGAGCTGGGATGAAGAAGTTATCCCACTTTCAAATCAGGTGATTCCAGTTTTCCAGTTTGGGAATATGACAGCTTCTGCGTCGTTCTAATCAAACCAGGATGAATCACTTTGTAAGACGCTTGATTTGGATACATAAAGTGGTGGAGAATCACCAGGAAGTTGAATAAATCTCATAGGACCCAAGATGAAGAAGTTATCCCACTTTTAAATCAGGTGATTCCAGTTTCCCAGTTTGGGAATAGGACAGCTTCTGCGTCGTTCCAATCAAACCAGGATGAATCACTTTGTAAGAAGCTTGATTTGGATACATAAAGTGGTGGAGAATCACCAGGAAGTTGAATAAATCTCATAGGAGCTGGGATGAAGAAGTTATCCCACTTTCAAATCAGGTGATTCCAGTTTCCCAGTTTGGGAATAGGACAAGCTTCTGTGTCGTTCCAATCAAACCAGGATGAATCACTTTGTAAGAAGCTTGATTTGGATACATAAAGTGGTGGAGAATCACCAGGAAGTTGAATAAATCTCATAGGAGCTGGGATGAAGAAGTTATCCCACTTTCAAATCAGGTGATTCCAGTTTCGCAGTTTGGGATTAGGACAGCTTCTGTGTCGTTCCAATCAAACCAGGATGAATCACTTTGTAAGAAGCTTGATTTGGATACATAAAGTGGTGGAGAATCACCAGGAAGTTGAATAAATCTCATAGGAGCTGGGATGAAGAAGTTATCCCACTTTCAAATCAGGTGATTCCAGTTTCGCAGTTTGGGATTAGGACAGCTTTTGTGTCGTTCCAATCAAACCAGGATGAATCACTTTGTAAGAATCTTGATTTGGATACATAAAGTGGTGGAGAATCACCAGGAAGTTGAACAAATCTCATAGGAGCTGGGATGAAGAAGTTCTCCCACTTTCAAATCAGGTGATTCCAGTTTCGCAGTTTGGGAATAGGACAGCTTCTGTGTCGTTCCAATCAAACCAGGATGAATCACTTTGTAAGAAGCTTGATTTGGATACATAAAGTGGTGGAGAATCACCAGGAAGTTGAACAAATCTCATAGGAGCTGGGATGAAGAAGTTATCCCACTTTCAAATCCATTGATTCCAGTTTTCCAGTTTGGGAATATGACAGCTTCTGCGTCGTTCCAATCAAACCAGGATGAATCACTTTGTAAGAAGCTTGATTTGGATACATAAAGTGGTGGAGAATCACCAGGAAGTTGAATAAATCTCATAGGAGCTGGGATGAAGAAGTTATCCCACTTTCAAATCAGGTGATTCCAGTTTCCAGTTTGGGAATAGGACAGCTTCTGCGTCGTTCCAATCAAACCAGGATGAATCACTTTGTAAGAAGCTTGATTTGGATACATAAAATGGTGGAGAATCACCAGGAAGTTGAATAAATCTCATAGGAGCTGGGATGAAGAAGTTCTCCCACTTTCAAATCAGGTGATTCCAGTTTCGCAGTTTGGGAATAGGACAGCTTCTGTGTCGTTCCAATCAAACCAGGATGAATCACTTTGTAAGAAGCTTGATTTGGATACATAAAAGTGGTGGAGAATCACCAGGAAGTTGAATAAATCTCATAGGAGCTGGGATGAAGAAGTTATCCCACTTTCAAATCAGGTGATTCCAGTTTTCCAGTTTGGGAATAGGACAGCTTCTGCGTCGTTTCCAATCAAACCAGGATGAATCACTTTGTAAGAAGCTTGATTTGGATATATAAAGTGGTGGAGAATCACCAGGAAGTTGAATAAATCTCATAGGAGCTGGGATGAAGAAGTTATCCCACTTTCAAATCAGGTGATTCCAGTTTTCCAGTTTGGGAATATGACAGCTTCTGCGTCGTTCCAATCAAACCAGGATGAATCACTTTGTAAGAAGCTTGATTTGGATACATAAAGTGGTGGAGAATCACCAGGAAGTTGAATAAATCTCATAGGAGCCTAGGATGAAGAAGTTATCCCACTTTTCAAATCAGGTGATTCCAGTTTCCAGTTTGGGAATAGGACAGCTTCTGCGTCGTTCCAATCAAACCAGGATGAATCACTTTGTAAGAAGCTTGATTTGGATACATAAATGGTGGAGAATCACCAGGAAGTTGAATAAATCTCATAGGAGCTGGGATGAAGAAGTTATCCCACTTTCAAATCAGGTGATTCCAGTTTCGCAGTTTGGGAATAGGGACAGCTTCTGTGTCGTTCCAATCAAACCAGGATGAATCACTTTGTAAGAAGCTTGATTTGGATACATAAAGTGGTGGAGAATCACCAGGAAGTTGAATAAATCTCATAGGAGCTGGGATGAAGAAGTTATCCCACTTTCAAATCAGGTGATTCCAGTTTCGCAGTTTGGGAATAGGACAGCTTCTGTGTCGTTCCAATCAAACCAGGATGAATCACTTTGTAAGAAGCTTGATTTGGATACATAAAGTGGTGGAGAATCACCAGGAAGTTGAATAAATCTCATAGGAGCTGGGATGAAGAAGTTATCCCACTTTCAATCAGGTGATTCCAGTTTCGCAGTTTGGGAATAGGACAGCTTCTGTGTCGTTCCAATCAAACCAGGATGAATCACTTTGTAAGAAGCTTGATTTGGATACATAAAGTGGTGGAGAATCACCAGGAAGTTGAATAAATCTCATAGGAGCTGGGATGAAGAAGTTATCCCACTTTCAAATCAGGTGATTCCAGTTTCGCAGTTTGGGAATAGGACAGCTTCTGTGTCGTTCCAATCAAACCAGGATGAATCACTTGTAGAGCTGGGATGAAGAAGTTATCCACTTTCAATCAGGAGATTCCATTTTTTGCAGTTTGGAATAGGGACAACTTCTGTGTCGTTCCAATCAAACCAGGATGAATCACTTTGGTAAGAATCTTGATTTGGATACATAAAGTGGTGGAGAATCACCAGGAAGTTGAATAAATCCCATAGGACTGGATGAAGAAGTTATCCCACTTTCAATCAGGTGATTCCAGTTTCGCAGTTTGGGATTATGACAGCTTTTGCTGTCGTTCCAATCAAACCAGGATGAATCACTTTGTAAGAAGCTTGATTTGGATACATAAATGGTGGAGAATAACCAGGAAGTTGAATAAATTCTCATAGGAGGTGGGATGAAGAAGTTCTCCCACTTTCAATCAGGTGATTCCAGTTTCGCAGTTTGGGAATAGGACAGCTTCTGTGTCGTTCCAATCAAACCAGGATGAATCACTTT
The DNA here is from genome assembly GCA_018703725.1 of Brassica juncea. Taxonomy (NCBI): domain Eukaryota; kingdom Viridiplantae; phylum Streptophyta; class Magnoliopsida; order Brassicales; family Brassicaceae; genus Brassica; species Brassica juncea. The sequence goes on from CM031927.1 coordinate 12,539,515, forward strand.
GTAAGAAGCTTGATTTGGATACATAAAGTGGTGGAGAATCACCAGGAAGTTGAATAAATCTCATAGGAGCTGGGATGAAGAAGTTATCCCACTTTCAAATCAGGTGATTCCAGTTTTCCAGTTTGGGAATATGACAGCTTCTGCGTCGTTCCAATCAAACCAGGATGAATCACTTTGTAAGAAGCTTGATTTGGATACATAAAGTGGTGGAGAATCACCAGGAAGTTGAATAAATCTCATAGGAGCTGGGATGAAGAAGTTATCCCACTTTCAAATCAGGTGATTCCAGTTTCCAGTTTGGGAATAGGACAGCTTCTGCGTCGTTCCAATCAAACCAGGATGAATCACTTTGTAAGAAGCTTGATTTGGATACATAAAGTGGTGGAGAATCACCAGGAAGTTGAATAAATCTCATAGGAGCTGGGATGAAGAAGTTATCCCACTTTCAAATCAGGTGATTCCAGTTTTCGCAGTTTGGGAATAGGACAGCTTCTGTGTCGTTCCAATCAAACCAGGATGAATCACTTTGTAAGAAGCTTGATTTGGATACATAAAGTGGTGGAGAATCACCAGGAAGTTGAATAAATCTCATAGGAGCTGGGATGAAGAAGTTATCCCACTTTCAAATCAGGTGATTCCAGTTTTCGCAGTTTGGGAATAGGACAGCTTCTGCTGTCGTTCCAATCAAACCAGGATGAATCACTTTGTAAGAAGCTTGATTTGGATACATAAAGTGGTGGAGAATCACCAGGAAGTTGAATAAATCTCATAGGAGCTGGGATGAAGAAGTTATCCCACTTTCAAATCAGGTGATTCCAGTTTTCCAGTTTGGGAATAGGACAGCTTCTGCGTCGTTCCAATCAAACCAGGATGAATCACTTTGTAAGAAGATTGATTTGGATATATAAAGTGGTGGAGAATCACCAGGAAGTTGAATAAATCTCATAGGAGCTGGGATGAAGAAGTTATCCCACTTTCAAATCAGGTGATTCCAGTTTCCCAGTTTGGGAATAGGACAGCTTCTGCGTCGTTCCAATCAAACCAGGATGAATCACTTTGTAAGAAGCTTGATTTGGATACATAAAGTGGTGGAGAATCACCAGGAAGTTGAATAAATCTCATAGGAGCTGGGATGAAGAAGTTCTCCCACTTTCAAATCAGGTGATTCCAGTTTCGCAGTTTGGGAATAGGACAGCTTCTGTGTCGTTCCAATCAAACCAGGATGAATCACTTTGTAAGAAGCTTGATTTGGATACATAAAGTGGTGGAGAATCACCAGGAAGTTGAATAAATCTCATAGGAGCTGGGATGAAGAAGTTATCCCACTTTCAAATCAGGTGATTCCAGTTTCGCAGTTTGGGATTAGGACAGCTTTTGTGTCGTTCCAATCAAACCAGGATGAATCACTTTGTAAGAAGCTTGATTTGGATACATAAAGTGGTGGAGAATCACCAGGAAGTTGAATAAATCTCATAGGAGCTGGGATGAAGAAGTTCTCCCACTTTCAAATCAGGTGATTCCAGTTTCGCAGTTTGGGAATAGGACAGCTTCTGTGTCGTTCCAATCAAACCAGGATGAATCACTTTGTAAGAAGCTTGATTTGGATACATAAAGTGGTGGAGAATCACCAGGAAGTTGAACAAATCTCATAGGAGCTGGGATGAAGAAGTTATCCCACTTTCAAATCAGGTGATTCCAGTTTCGCAGTTTGGGAATAGGACAGCTTCTGTGTCGTTCCAATCAAACCAGGATGAATCACTTTGTAAGAAGCTTGATTTGGATACATAAAGTGGTGGAGAATCACCAGGAAGTTGAATAAATCTCATAGGAGCTGGGATGAAGAAGTTATCCCACTTTCAAATCAGGTGATTCCAGTTTTCCAGTTTGGGAATAGGACAGCTTCTGCGTCGTTCCAATCAAACCAGGATGAATCACTTTGTAAGAAGCTTGATTTGGATACATAAAGTGGTGGAGAATCACCAGGAAGTTGAATAAATCTCATAGGAGCCCAGATGAAGAAGTTATCCCACTTTTAAATCAGGTGATTCCAGTTTCCCAGTTTGGGAATAGGACAGCTTCTGCGTCGTTCCAATCAAACCAGGATGAATCACTTTGTAAGAAGCTTGATTTGGATACATAAAGTGGTGGAGAATCACCAGGAAGTTGAATAAATCTCATAGGAGCTGGGATGAAGAAGTTATCCCACTTTCAAATCAGGTGATTCCAGTTTCGCAGTTTGGGAATAGGACAGCTTCTGTGTCGTTCCAATCAAACCAGGATGAATCACTTTGTAAGAAGCTTGATTTGGATACATAAAGTGGTGGAGAATCACCAGGAAGTTGAATAAATCTCATAGGAGCTGGGATGAAGAAGTTATCCCACTTTCAAATCAGGTGATTCCAGTTTTCCAGTTTGGGAATAGGACAGCTTCTGTGTCGTTCCAATCAAACCAGGATGAATCACTTTGTAAGAAGCTTGATTTGGATACATAAAGTGGTGGAGAATCACCAGGAAGTTGAATAAATCTCATAGGAGCTGGGATGAAGAAGTTCTACCACTTTCAGATCAGGTGATTCCAGTTTCGCAGTTTGGGAATAGGACAGCTTCTGTGTCGTTCCAATTAAACCAGGATGAATCACTTTGTAAGAAGCTTGATTTGGATACATAAATGGTGGAGAATCACCAGGAAGTTGAATAAATCTCATAGGAGCTGGGATGAAGAAGTTATCCCACTTTCAAATCAGGTGATTCCAGTTTCGCAGTTTGGGAATAGGACAGCTTCTGTGTCGTTCCAATCAAACCAGGATGAATCACTTTGTAGGAGCTGGGATGAAGAAGTTATCCCACTTTCAAATCAGGAGATTCCAGTTTTGCAGTTTGGGAATAGGACAGCTTCTGTGTCGTTCCAATCAAACCAGGATGAATCACTTTGTAAGAATCTTGATTTGGATACATAAAGTGGTGGAGAATCACCAGGAAGTTGAATAAATCCCATAGGAGCTGGGATGAAGAAGTTATCCCACTTTCAAATCAGGTGATTCCAGTTTCGCAGTTTGGGAATTAGGACAGCTTTGTGTCGTTCCAATCAACCAGGATGAATCACTTTGTAAGAAGCTTGATTTGGATACATAAAGTGGTGGAGAATCACCAGGAAGTTGAATAAATCTCATAGGAGCGTGGATGAAGAAGTTCTCCCACTTTCAAATCAGGTGATTCCAGTTTCGCAGTTTGGGAATAGGACAGCTTCTTGCTGTCGTTCCAATCAAAACCAGGATGAATCACTTTGTAAGAAGCTTGATTTGGATACATAAAGTGGTGGAGAATCACCAGGAAGTTGAATAAATCTCATAGGAGCCTAGGATGAAGAAGTTATCCCACTTTCAAATCAGGTGATTCCAGTTTTCCAGTTTGGGAATATGACAGCTTCTGCGTCGTTCCAATCAAACCAGGATGAATCACTTTGTAAGAAGCTTGATTTGGATACATAAAGTGTGGAGAATCACCAGGAAGTTGAATAAATCTCATAGGAGCTGGGATGAAGAAGTTATCCCACTTTCAAATCAGGTGATTCCAGTTTCGCAGTTTGGGAATAGGACAGCTTATGTGTCGTTCCAATCAAACCAGGATGAATCACTTTGTAAGAAGCTTGATTTGGATACATAAAGTGGTGGAGAATCACCAGGAAGTTGAATAAATCTCATAGGAGCTGGGATGAAGAAGTTATCCCACTTTCAAATCAGGTGATTCCAGTTTTGCAGTTTGGGATTAGGACAGCTTTTGTGTCGTTCCAATCAAACCAGGATGAATCACTTTGTAAGAAGCTTGATTTGGATACATAAAGTGGTGGAGAATCACCAGGAAGTTGAATAAATCTCATAGGAGCTGGGATGAAGAAGTTCTCCCACTTTCAAATCAGGTGATTCCAGTTTCGCAGTTTGGGATTAGGACAGCTTTCTGTGTCGTTCCAATCAAACCAGGATGAATCACTTTGTAAGAATCTTGATTTGGATACATAAAGTGGTGGAGAATCACCAGGAAGTTGAACAAATCTCATAGGAGCTGGGATGAAGAAGTTATCCCACTTTCAAATCAGGTGATTCCAGTTTCGCAGTATTGGAATAGGACAGCTTCTGTGTCGTTCCAATCAAACCAGGATGAATCACTTTGTAAGAAGCTTGATTTGGATACATAAAGTGGTGGAGAATCACCAGGAAGTTGAACAAATCTCATAGGAGCTGGGATGAAGAAGTTATCCCACTTTCAAATCCATTGATTCCAGTTTTCCAGTTTGGGAATATGACAGCTTCTGCGTCGTTCTAATCAAACCAGGATGAATCACTTTGTAAGACGCTTGATTTGGATACATAAAGTGGTGGAGAATCACCAGGAAGTTGAATAAATCTCATAGGACCAAGATGAAGAAGTTATCCCACTTTCAAATCAGGTGATTCCAGTTTCCCAGTTTGGGAATAGGACAGCTTCTGCGTCGTTCCAATCAAACCAGGATGAATCACTTTGTAAGAAGCTTGATTTGGATACATAAAATGGTGGAGAATCACCAGGAAGTTGAATAAATCTCATAGGAGCTGGGATGAAGAAGTTATCCCACTTTCAAATCAGGTGATTCCAGTTTCCAGTTTGGGAATATGACAGCTTCTGCGTCGTTCCAATCAAACCAGGATGAATCACTTTGTAAGAAGCTTGATTTGGATACATAAAGTGGTGGAGAATCACCAGGAAGTTGAATAAATCTCATAGGAGCCTAGGGATGAAGAAGTTATCCCACTTTCAAATCAGGTGATTCCAGTTTCCCAGTTTGGGAATAGGACAGCTTCTGCGTCGTTCCAATCAAACCAGGATGAATCACTTTGTAAGAAGCTTGATTTGGATACATAAATGGTGGAGAATCACCAGGAAGTTGAATAAATCTCATAGGAGCTGGGATGAAGAAGTTATCCCACTTTCAAATCAGGTGATTCCAGTTTCGCAGTTTGGGAATAGGACAGCTTCTGTGTCGTTCCAATCAAACCAGGATGAATCACTTTGTAAGAAGCTTGATTTGGATACATAAAGTGGTGGAGAATCACCAGGAAGTTGAATAAATCTCATAGGAGCTGGGATGAAGAAGTTATCCCACTTTCAAATCAGGTGATTCCAGTTTCGCAGTTTGGGAATTAGGACAGCTTTCTGTGTCGTTCCAATCAAACCAGGATGAATCACTTTGTAGGAAGCTTGATTTGGATACATAAAGTGGTGGAGAATAACCAGGAAGTTGAATAAATCTCATAGGAGCTGGGATGAAGAAGTTCTACCACTTTCAGATCAGGTGATTCCAGTTTCGCAGTTTGGGAATAGGACAGCTTCTGTGTCGTTCCAATTAAACCAGGATGAATCACTTGTAAGAAGCTTGATTTGGATACATAAAATGGTGGAGAATTCACCAGGAAGTTGATTAAATCTCATAGGAGCTGGGATGAAGAAGTTATCCCACTTTCAAATCAGGTGATTCCAGTTTCGCAGTTTGGGGAATAGGACAGCTTCTGTGTCGTTCCAATCAAACCAGGATGAATCACTTTGTAGGAGCTGGGATGAAGAAGTTATCCCACTTTCAAATCAGGTGATTCCAGTTTTGCAGTTTGGGAATAGGACAGCTTCTGGTCGTTCCAATCAAACCAGGATGAATCACTTTGTAAGAATCTTGATTTGGATACATAAAGTGGTGGAGAATCACCAGGAAGTTGAATAAATCTCATAGGAGCTGGGATGAAGAAGTTATCCCACTTTCAAATCAGGTGATTCCAGTTTCGCAGTTTGGGAATAGGACAGCTTCTGTGTCGTTCCAATCAAACCAGGATGAATCACTTTGTAAGAAGCTTGATTTGGATACATAAAGTGGTGGAGAAACCAGGAAGTTGAATAAATCTCATAGGAGCTGGGATGAAGAAGTTATCCCACTTTCAAATCAGGTGATTCCAGTTTTGCAGTTTGGGAATAGGACAGCTTCTGTGTCGTTCCAATCAAACCAGGATGAATCACTTTGTAAGAAGCTTGATTTGGATACAAAAGTGGTGGAGAATCACCAGGAAGTTGAATAAATCTCATAGGAGCTGGGATGAAGAAGTTATCCCACTTTCAAATCAGGTGATTCCAGTTTCGCAGTTTGGGAATAGGACAGCTTCTGTGTCGTTCCAATCAAACCAGGATGAATCACTTTGTAAGAAGCTTGATTTGGATACATAAAGTGGTGGAGAATCACCAGGAAGTTGAATAAATCTCATAGGAGCTGGGATGAAGAAGTTATCCCACTTTCAAATCAGGTGATTCCAGTTTCGCAGTTTGGGAATAGGACAGCTTCTGTGTCGTTCCAATCAAACCAGGATGAATCACTTTGTAAGAAGCTTGATTTGGATACATAAAGTGGTGGAGAATCACCAGGAAGTTGAATAAATCTCATAGGAGCTGGGATGAAGAAGTTATCCCACTTTCAAATCAGGTGATTCCAGTTTCGCAGTTTGGGAATAGGACAGCTTCTGTGTCGTTCCAATCAAACCAGGATGAATCACTTTGTAAGAAGCTTGATTTGGATACATAAAGTGGTGGAGAATCACCAGGAAGTTGAATAAATCTCATAGGAGCTGGGATGAAGAAGTTATCCCACTTTCAAATCAGGTGATTCCAGTTTCGCAGTTTGGGAATAGGACAGCTTCTGTGTCGTTCCAATCAAACCAGGATGAATCACTTTGTAAGAAGCTTGATTTGGATACATAAAGTGGTGGAGAATCACCAGGAAGTTGAATAAATCTCATAGGAGCTGGGATGAAGAAGTTATCCCACTTTCAAATCAGGTGATTCCAGTTTCCAGTTTGGGAATAGGACAGCTTCTGTGTCGTTCCAATCAAACCAGGATGAATCACTTTGTAAGAAGCTTGATTTGGATACATAAAGTGGTGGAGAATCACCAGGAAGTTGAATAAATCTCATAGGAGCTGGGATGAAGAAGTTATCCCACTTTCAAATCAGGTGATTCCAGTTTCGCAGTTTGGGAATAGGACAGCTTCTGTGTCGTTCCAATCAAACCAGGATGAATCACTTTGTAAGAAGCTTGATTTGGATACATAAAAGTGGTGGAGAATCACCAGGAAGTTGAATAAATCTCATAGGAGCCTAGGGATGAAGAAGTTATCCCACTTTCAAATCAGGTGATTCCAGTTTCGCAGTTTGGGAATAGGACAGCTTCTGTGTCGTTCCAATCAAACCAGGATGAATCACTTTGTAAGAAGCTTGATTTGGATACATAAAAGTGGTGGAGAATCACCAGGAAGTTGAATAAATCTCATAGGAGCTGGGATGAAGAAGTTATCCCACTTTCAAATCAGGTGATTCCAGTTTCCCAGTTTGGGAATAGGACAGCTTCTGCGTCGTTCCAATCAAACAGGATGAATCACTTTGTAAGAAGCTTGATTTGGATACATAAAATGGTGGAGAATCACCAGGAAGTTGAATAAATCTCATAGGAGCTGGGATGAAGAAGTTATCCCACTTTCAAATCAGGTGATTCCAGTTTCGCAGTTTGGGATAGGACAGCTTCTTGTGTCGTTCCAATCAAACCAGGATGAATCACTTTGTAAGAAGCTTGATTTGGATACATAAAGTGGTGGAGAATCACCAGGAAGTTGAATAAATCTCATAGGAGCTGGGATGAAGAAGTTATCCCACTTTCAAATCAGGTGATTCCAGTTTCGCAGTTTGGGAATAGGACAGCTTCTGCGTCGTTCCAATCAAACCAGGATGAATCACTTTGTAAGAAGCTTGATTTGGATACATAAAGTGGTGGAGAATCACCAGGAAGTTGAATAAATCTCATAGGAGCTGGGATGAAGAAGTTATCCCACTTTCAAATCAGGTGATTCCAGTTTCGCAGTTTGGGAATAGGACAGCTTCTGTGTCGTTCCAATCAAACCAGGATGAATCACTTTGTAAGAAGCTTGATTTGGATACATAAAGTGGTGGAGAATCACCAGGAAGTTGAATAAATCTCATAGGAGCTGGGATGAAGAAGTTATCCCACTTTCAAATCAGGTGATTCCAGTTTCCAGTTTGGGAATAGGACAGCTTCTGCGTCGTTCCAATCAAACCAGGATGAATCACTTTGTAAGAAGCTTGATTTGGATACATAAAGTGGTGGAGAATCACCAGGAAGTTGAATAAATCTCATAGGAGCTGGGATGAAGAAGTTATCCCACTTTCAAATCAGGTGATTCCAGTTTCCAGTTTGGGAATAGGACAGCTTCTGCGTCGTTCCAATCAAACCAGGATGAATCACTTTGTAAGAAGCTTGATTTGGATACATAAAGTGGTGGAGAATCACCAGGAAGTTGAATAAATCTCATAGGAGCTGGGATGAAGAAGTTATCCCACTTTCAAATCAGGTGATTCCAGTTTCCAGTTTGGGAATAGGACAGCTTCTGTGTCGTTCCAATCAAACCAGGATGAATCACTTTGTAAGAAGCTTGATTTGGATACATAAAGTGGTGGAGAATCACCAGGAAGTTGAATAAATCTCATAGGAGCTGGGATGAAGAAGTTATCCCACTTTCAAATCAGGTGATTCCAGTTTCGCAGTTTGGGAATAGGACAGCTTCTTGCGTCGTTCCAATCAAACCAGGATGAATCACTTTGTAAGAAGCTTGATTTGGATACATAAAGTGGTGGAGAATCACCAGGAAGTTGAATAAATCTCATAGGAGCTGGGATGAAGAAGTTATCCCACTTTCAAATCAGGTGATTCCAGTTTCGCAGTTTGGGAATAGGACAGCTTCTGTGTCGTTCCAATCAAACCAGGATGAATCACTTTGTAAGAAGCTTGATTTGGATACATAAAGTGGTGGAGAATCACCAGGAAGTTGAATAAATCTCATAGGAGCTGGGATGAAGAAGTTATCCCACTTTCAAATCAGGTGATTCCAGTTTTCCAGTTTGGGAATAGGACAGCTTCTGCGTCGTTCCAATCAAACCAGGATGAATCACTTTGTAAGAAGCTTGATTTGGATACATAAAGTGGTGGAGAATCACCAGGAAGTTGAATAAATCTCATAGGAGCTGGGATGAAGAAGTTATCCCACTTTCAAATCAGGTGATTCCAGTTTCCAGTTTGGGAATAGGACAGCTTCTGTGTCGTTCCAATCAAACCAGGATGAATCACTTTGTAAGAAGCTTGATTTGGATACATAAAGTGGTGGAGAATCACCAGGAAGTTGAATAAATCTCATAGGAGCTGGGATGAAGAAGTTATCCCACTTTCAAATCAGGTGATTCCAGTTTCCAGTTTGGGAATAGGACAGCTTCTGTGTCGTTCCAATCAAACCAGGATGAATCACTTTGTAAGAAGCTTGATTTGGATACATAAAGTGGTGGAGAATCACCAGGAAGTTGAATAAATCTCATAGGAGCTGGGATGAAGAAGTTATCCCACTTTCAAATCAGGTGATTCCAGTTTCGCAGTTTGGGAATAGGACAGCTTCTGTGTCGTTCCAATCAAACCAGGATGAATCACTTTGTAAGAAGCTTGATTTGGATACATAAAGTGGTGGAGAATCACCAGGAAGTTGAATAAATCTCATAGGAGCTGGGATGAAGAAGTTATCCCACTTTCAAATCAGGTGATTCCAGTTTTCCAGTTTGGGAATAGGACAGCTTCTGTGTCCGTTCCAATCAAACCAGGATGAATCACTTTGTAAGAAGCTTGATTTGGATACATAAAGTGGTGGAGAATCACCAGGAAGTTGAATAAATCTCATAGGAGCTGGGATGAAGAAGTTATCCCACTTTCAAATCAGGTGATTCCAGTTTTCCAGTTTGGGAATAGGACAGCTTCTGCGTCGTTCCAATCAAACCAGGATGAATCACTTTGTAAGAAGCTTGATTTGGATACATAAAATGGTGGAGAATCACCAGGAAGTTGAATAAATCTCATAGGAGCTGGGATGAAGAAGTTATCCCACTTTCAAATCAGGTGATTCCAGTTTCGCAGTTTGGGAATAGGACAGCTTCTGCGTCGTTCCAATCAAACCAGGATGAATCACTTTGTAAGAAGCTTGATTTGGATACATAAAGTGGTGGAGAATCACCAGGAAGTTGAATAAATCTCATAGGAGCTGGGATGAAGAAGTTATCCCACTTTCAAATCAGGTGATTCCAGTTTCGCAGTTTGGGAATTAGGACAGCTTCTGTGTCGTTCCAATCAAAACCAGGATGAATCACTTTGTAAGAAGCTTGATTTGGATACATAAAGTGGTGGAGAATCACCAGGAAGTTGAATAAATCTCATAGGAGCTGGGATGAAGAAGTTATCCCACTTTCAAATCAGGTGATTCCAGTTTCGCAGTTTTGGGAATAGGACAGCTTCTTGTGTCGTTCCAATCAAACCAGGATGAATCACTTTGTAAGAAGCTTGATTTGGATACATAAAGTGGTGGAGAATCACCAGGAAGTTGAATAAATCTCATAGGAGCCTGGGATGAAGAAGTTATCCCACTTTCAAATCAGGTGATTCCAGTTTCCAGTTTGGGAATAGGACAGCTTTCTGCGTCGTTCCAATCAAACCAGGATGAATCACTTTGTAAGAAGCTTGATTTGGATACATAAAATGGTGGAGAATCACCAGGAAGTTGAATAAATCTCATAGGAGCTGGGATGAAGAAGTTATCCCACTTTCAAATCAGGTGATTCCAGTTTCGCAGTTTGGGAATAGGACAGCTTCTGTGTCGTTCCAATCAAACCAGGATGAATCACTTGTAAGAAGCTTGATTTGGATACATAAAGTGGTGAGAATCACCAGGAAGTTGAATAAATCTCATAGGAGCTGGGATGAAGAAGTTATCCCACTTTCAAATCAGGTGATTCCAGTTTTCCAGTTTGGGAATAGGACAGCTTCTGCTGTCGTTCCAATCAAACCAGGATGAATCACTTTGTAAGAAGCTTGATTTGGATACATAAAGTGGTGGAGAATCACCAGGAAGTTGAATAAATCTCATAGGAGCTGGGATGAAGAAGTTATCCCACTTTCAAATCAGGTGATTCCAGTTTCCAGTTTGGGAATAGGACAGCTTCTGCGTCGTTCCAATCAAACCAGGATGAATCACTTTGTAAGAAGCTTGATTTGGATACATAAAGTGGTGGAGAATCACCAGGAAGTTGAATAAATCTCATAGGAGCTGGGATGAAGAAGTTATCCCACTTTCAAATCAGGTGATTCCAGTTTCGCAGTTTGGGAATAGGACAGCTTCTGTGTCGTTCCAATCAAACCAGGATGAATCACTTTGTAAGAAGCTTGATTTGGATACATAAAGTGGTGGAGAATCACCAGGAAGTTGAATAAATCTCATAGGAGCTGGGATGAAGAAGTTATCCCACTTTCAAATCAGGTGATTCCAGTTTCGCAGTTTGGGAATAGGACAGCTTCTGTGTCGTTCCAATCAAACCAGGATGAATCACTTTGTAAGAAGCTTGATTTGGATACATAAAGTGGTGGAGAATCACCAGGAAGTTGAATAAATCTCATAGGAGCTGGGATGAAGAAGTTATCCCACTTTCAAATCAGGTGATTCCAGTTTCCAGTTTGGGAATAGGACAGCTTCTGCGTCGTTCCAATCAAACCAGGATGAATCACTTTGTAAGAAGCTTGATTTGGATACATAAAGTGGTGGAGAATCACCAGGAAGTTGAATAAATCTCATAGGAGCTGGGATGAAGAAGTTATCCCACTTTCAAATCAGGTGATTCCAGTTTTCGCAGTTTGGGAATAGGACAGCTTCTGTGTCGTTCCAATCAAACCAGGATGAATCACTTTGTAAGAAGCTTGATTTGGATACATAAATGGTGGAGAATCACAAGGAAGTTGAATAAATCTCATAGGAGCTGGGATGAAGAAGTTATCCCACTTTCAAATCAGGTGATTCCAGTTTCGCAGTTTGGGAATTAGGACAGCTTTTGTGTCGTTCCAATCAAACCAGGATGAATCACTTTGTAAGAAGCTTGATTTGGATACATAAAGTGGTGGAGAATCACCAGGAAGTTGAATAAATCTCATAGGAGCTGGGATGAAGAAGTTCTCCCACTTTCAAATCAGGTGATTCCAGTTTCGCAGTTTGGGAATAGGACAGCTTCTGTGTCGTTCCAATCAAACCAGGATGAATCACTTTGTAAGAAGCTTGATTTGGATACATAAAGTGGTGGAGAATCACCAGGAAGTTGAATAAATCTCATAGGAGCTGGGATGAAGAAGTTATCCCACTTTCAAATCAGGTGATTCCAGTTTCGCAGTTTGGGAATAGGACAGCTTCTGTGTCGTTCCAATCAAACCAGGATGAATCACTTTGTAAGAAGCTTGATTTGGATACATAAAGTGGTGGAGAATCACCAGGAAGTTGAATAAATCTCATAGGAGCTGGGATGAAGAAGTTATCCCACTTTCAAATCAGGTGATTCCAGTTTTCCAGTTTGGGAATAGGACAGCTTCTGCGTCGTTCCAATCAAACCAGGATGAATCACTTTGTAAGAAGCTTGATTTGGATACATAAAGTGGTGGAGAATCACCAGGAAGTTGAATAAATCTCATAGGAGCTGGGATGAAGAAGTTATCCCACTTTCAAATCAGGTGATTCCAGTTTCCCAGTTTGGGAATAGGACAGCTTCTGCGTCGTTCCAATCAAACCAGGATGAATCACTTTGTAAGAAGCTTGATTTGGATACATAAAGTGGTGGAGAATCACCAGGAAGTTGAATAAATCTCATAGGAGCTGGGATGAAGAAGTTATCCCACTTTCAAATCAGGTGATTCCAGTTTCGCAGTTTGGGAATAGGACAGCTTTCTGTGTCGTTCCAATCAAACCAGGATGAATCACTTTGTAAGAAGCTTGATTTGGATACATAAAGTGGTGGAGAATCACCAGGAAGTTGAATAAATCTCATAGGAGCTGGGATGAAGAAGTTATCCCACTTTCAAATCAGGTGATTCCAGTTTCGCAGTTTGGGAATAGGACAGCTTCTGTGTCGTTCCAATCAAACCAGGATGAATCACTTTGTAAGAAGCTTGATTTGGATACATAAAGTGGTGGAGAATCACCAGGAAGTTGAATAAATCTCATAGGAGCTGGGATGAAGAAGTTATCCCACTTTCAAATCAGGTGATTCCAGTTTTCCAGTTTGGGAATAGGACAGCTTCTGTGTCGTTCCAATCAAACCAGGATGAATCACTTTGTAAGAAGCTTGATTTGGATACATAAAGTGGTGGAGAATCACCAGGAAGTTGAATAAATCTCATAGGAGCTGGGATGAAGAAGTTATCCCACTTTCAAATCAGGTGATTCCAGTTTCCCAGTTTGGGAATAGGACAGCTTCTGCTGTCGTTCCAATCAAACCAGGATGAATCACTTTGTAAGAAGCTTGATTTGGATACATAAAGTGGTGGAGAATCACCAGGAAGTTGAATAAATCTCATAGGAGCTGGGATGAAGAAGTTATCCCACTTTCAAATCAGGTGATTCCAGTTTCGCAGTTTGGGAATAGGACAGCTTCTGCGTCGTTCCAATCAAACCAGGATGAATCACTTTGTAAGAAGCTTGATTTGGATACATAAAGTGGTGGAGAATCACCAGGAAGTTGAATAAATCTCATAGGAGCTGGGATGAAGAAGTTATCCCACTTTCAAATCAGGTGATTCCAGTTTCGCAGTTTGGGAATAGGACAGCTTCTGCGTCGTTCCAATCAAACCAGGATGAATCACTTTGTAAGAAGCTTGATTTGGATACATAAAGTGGTGGAGAATCACCAGGAAGTTGAATAAATCTCATAGGAGCTGGGATGAAGAAGTTATCCCACTTTCAAATCAGGTGATTCCAGTTTTCCAGTTTGGGAATAGGACAGCTTCTGCGTCGTTCCAATCAAACCAGGATGAATCACTTTGTAAGAAGCTTGATTTGGATACATAAAGTGGTGGAGAATCACCAGGAAGTTGAATAAATCTCATAGGAGCTGGGATGAAGAAGTTATCCCACTTTCAAATCAGGTGATTCCAGTTTCCCAGTTTGGGAATAGGACAGCTTCTGCGTCGTTCCAATCAAACCAGGATGAATCACTTTGTAAGAAGCTTGATTTGGATACATAAAATGGTGGAGAATCACCAGGAAGTTGAATAAATCTCATAGGAGCTGGGATGAAGAAGTTATCCCACTTTCAAATCAGGTGATTCCAGTTTCGCAGTTTGGGAATAGGACAGCTTCTGCTGTCGTTCCAATCAAACCAGGATGAATCACTTTGTAAGAAGCTTGATTTGGATACATAAAGTGGTGGAGAATCACCAGGAAGTTGAATAAATCTCATAGGAGCTGGGATGAAGAAGTTATCCCACTTTCAAATCAGGTGATTCCAGTTTCGCAGTTTGGGAATAGGACAGCTTCTGTGTCGTTCCAATCAAACCAGGATGAATCACTTTGTAAGAAGCTTGATTTGGATACATAAAGTGGTGGAGAATCACCAGGAAGTTGAATAAATCTCATAGGAGCTGGGATGAAGAAGTTATCCCACTTTCAAATCAGGTGATTCCAGTTTTCGCAGTTTGGGAATAGGACAGCTTCTGTGTCGTTCCAATCAAACCAGGATGAATCACTTTGTAAGAAGCTTGATTTGGATACATAAAGTGGTGGAGAATCACCAGGAAGTTGAATAAATCTCATAGGAGCTGGGATGAAGAAGTTATCCCACTTTCAAATCAGGTGATTCCAGTTTTCCAGTTGGGAATAGGACAGCTTCTGCGTCGTTCCAATCAAACCAGGATGAATCACTTTGTAAGAAGCTTGATTTGGATACATAAAGTGGTGGAGAATCACCAGGAAGTTGAATAAATCTCATAGGAGCTGGGATGAAGAAGTTATCCCACTTTCAAATCAGGTGATTCCAGTTTCCAGTTTGGGAATAGGACAGCTTCTGCGTCGTTCCAATCAAACCAGGATGAATCACTTTGTAAGAAGCTTGATTGGATACATAAAGTGGTGGAGAATCACCAGGAAGTTGAATAAATCTCATAGGAGCTGGGATGAAGAAGTTATCCCACTTTCAAATCAGGTGATTCCAGTTTCCAGTTTGGGAATAGGACAGCTTCTGCGTCGTTCCAATCAAACCAGGATGAATCACTTTGTAAGAAGCTTGATTTGGATACATAAAGTGGTGGAGAATCACCAGGAAGTTGAATAAATCTCATAGGAGCTGGGATGAAGAAGTTATCCCACTTTCAAATCAGGTGATTCCAGTTTCGCAGTTTGGGAATAGGACAGCTTCTGTGTCGTTCCAATCAAACCAGGATGAATCACTTTGTAAGAAGCTTGATTTGGATACATAAAGTGGTGGAGAATCACCAGGAAGTTGAATAAATCTCATAGGAGCTGGGATGAAGAAGTTATCCCACTTTCAAATCAGGTGATTCCAGTTTCCAGTTTGGGAATAGGACAGCTTCTGCGTCGTTCCAATCAAACCAGGATGAATCACTTTGTAAGAAGCTTGATTTGGATACATAAAGTGGTGGAGAATCACCAGGAAGTTGAATAAATCTCATAGGAGCTGGGATGAAGAAGTTATCCCACTTTCAAATCAGGTGATTCCAGTTTCGCAGTTTGGGAATAGGACAGCTTCTGTGTCGTTCCAATCAAACCAGGATGAATCACTTTGTAAGAAGCTTGATTTGGATACATAAAGTGGTGGAGAATCACCAGGAAGTTGAATAAATCTCATAGGAGCTGGGATGAAGAAGTTATCCCACTTTCAAATCAGGTGATTCCAGTTTTGCAGTTTGGGAATAGGACAGCTTCTGTCGTCGTTCCAATCAAACCAGGATGAATCACTTTGTAAGAAGCTTGATTTGGATACATAAAGTGGTGGAGAATCACCAGGAAGTTGAATAAATCTCATAGGAGCTGGGATGAAGAAGTTCTCCCACTTTCAAATCAGGTGATTCCAGTTTCGCAGTTTGGGAATAGGACAGCTTCTGTGTCGTTCCAATCAAACCAGGATGAATCACTTTGTAAGAAGCTTGATTTGGATACATAAAGTGGTGGAGAATCACCAGGAAGTTGAATAAATCTCATAGGAGCTGGGATGAAGAAGTTATCCCACTTTCAAATCAGGTGATTCCAGTTTCGCAGTTTGGGAATAGGACAGCTTCTGTGTCGTTCCAATCAAACCAGGATGAATCACTTTGTAAGAAGCTTGATTTGGATACATAAAGTGGTGGAGAATCACCAGGAAGTTGAATAAATCTCATAGGAGCTGGGATGAAGAAGTTATCCCACTTTCAAATCATTGATTCCAGTTTCCAGTTTGGGAATATGACAGCTTCTGCGTCGTTCCAATCAAACCAGGATGAATCACTTTGTAAGAAGCTTGATTTGGATACATAAAGTGGTGGAGAATCACCAGGAAGTTGAATAAATCTCATAGGAGCCTAGGATGAAGAAGTTATCCCACTTTCAAATCAGGTGATTCCAGTTTCCAGTTTGGGAATAGGACAGCTTCTGCGTCGTTCCAATCAAACCAGGATGAATCACTTTGTAAGAAGCTTGATTTGGATACATAAAATGGTGGAGAATCACCAGGAAGTTGAATAAATCTCATAGGAGCTGGGATGAAGAAGTTATCCCACTTTCAAATCAGGTGATTCCAGTTTCGCAGTTTGGGAATAGGACAGCTTCTGTGTCGTTCCAATCAAACCAGGATGAATCACTTTGTAAGAAGCTTGATTTGGATACATAAAATGGTGGAGAATCACAATGAAGTTGAATAAATCTCATAGGAGCTGGGATGAAGAAGTTATCCCACTTTCAAATCAGGTGATTCCAGTTTCGCAGTTTGGGAATAGGACAGCTTCTTGTGTCGTTCCAATCAAACCAGGATGAATCACTTTGTAAGAAGCTTGATTTGGATACATAAAGTGGTGGAGAATAACCAGGAAGTTGAATAAATCTCATAGGAGCTGGGATGAAGAAGTTCTCCCACTTTCAAATCAGGTGATTCCAGTTTCGCAGTTTGGGAATAGGACAGCTTCTGTGTCGTTCCAATCAAACCAGGATGAATCACTTGTAAGAAGCTTGATTTGGATACATAAAAGTGGTGGAGAATCACCAGGAAGTTGAATAAATCTCATAGGAGCTGGGATGAAGAAGTTATCCCACTTTCAAATCCAGTTATTCCAGTTTTCCAGTTTGGGAATAGGACAGCTTCTGCGTCGTTCCAATCAAACCAGGATGAATCACTTTGTAAGAAGCTTGATTTGGATACATAAAGTGGTGTAGAATTCACCAGGAAGTTGATAAATCTCATAGGAGCTGGGATGAAGAAGTTATCCCACTTTCAAATCAGGTGATTCCAGTTTCCAGTTTGGGAATAGGACAGCTTCTGCGTCGTTCCAATCAAACCAGGATGAATCACTTTGTAAGAAGCTTGATTTGGATACATAAAGTGGTGAGAATCACCAGGAAGTTGAATAAATCTCATAGGAGCTGGGATGAAGAAGTTATCCCACTTTCAAATCAGGTGATTCCAGTTTCCAGTTTGGGAATAGGACAGCTTCTGCGTCGTTCCAATCAAACCAGGATGAATCACTTTGTAAGAAGCTTGATTTGGATACATAAAGTGGTGGAGAATCACCAGGAAGTTGAATAAATCTCATAGGAGCTGGGATGAAGAAGTTATCCCACTTTCAAATCAGGTGATTCCAGTTTTTCAGTTTGGGAATAGGACAGCTTCTGTGTCGTTCCAATCAAACCAGGATGAATCACTTTGTAAGAAGCTTGATTTGGATACATAAAGTGGTGGAGAATCACCAGGAAGTTGAATAAATCTCATAGGAGCTGGGATGAAGAAGTTATCCCACTTTCAAATCAGGTGATTCCAGTTTCGCAGTTTGGGATTAGGACAGCTTTTGTGTCGTTCCAATCAAACCAGGATGAATCACTTTGTAAGAAGCTTGATTTGGATACATAAAGTGGTGGAGAATCACCAGGAAGTTGAATAAATCTCATAGGAGCTGGGATGAAGAAGTTCTCCCACTTTCAAATCAGGTGATTCCAGTTTCGCAGTTTGGGAATAGGACAGCTTCTGTGTCGTTCCAATCAAACCAGGATGAATCACTTTGTAAGAAGCTTGATTTGGATACATAAAATGGTGGAGAATCACCAGGAAGTTGAATAAATCTCATAGGAGCTGGGATGAAGAAGTTATCCCACTTTCAAATCAGGTGATTCCAGTTTCGCAGTTTGGGAATAGGACAGCTTCTTGCGTCGTTCCAATCAAACCAGGATGAATCACTTTGTAAGAAGCTTGATTTGGATACATAAAGTGTGGAGAATCACCAGGAAGTTGAATAAATCTCATAGGAGCTGGGATGAAGAAGTTATCCCACTTTCAAATCAGGTGATTCCAGTTTCCAGTTTGGGAATAGGACAGCTTCTGCGTCGTTCCAATCAAACCAGGATGAATCACTTTGTAAGAAGCTTGATTTGGATACATAAAGTGGTGGAGAATCACCAGGAAGTTGAATAATCTCATAGGAGCTGGGATGAAGAAGTTATCCCACTTTCAAATCAGGTGATTCCAGTTTTCCAGTTTGGGAATAGGACAGCTTCTTGCGTCGTTCCAATCAAACCAGGATGAATCACTTTGTAAGAAGCTTGATTTGGATACATAAAGTGGTGGAGAATCACCAGGAAGTTGAATAAATCTCATAGGAGCTTGGGATGAAGAAGTTATCCCACTTTCAAATCAGGTGATTCCAGTTTCCAGTTTGGGAATAGGACAGCTTCTGCGTCGTTCCAATCAAACCAGGATGAATCACTTTGTAAGAAGCTTGATTTGGATACATAAAGTGGTGGAGAATCACCAGGAAGTTGAATAAATCTCATAGGAGCTGGGATGAAGAAGTTATCCCACTTTTCAAATCCAGGTGATTCCAGTTTTCCAGTTTGGGAATAGGACAGCTTCTGCGTCGTTCCAATCAAACCAGGATGAATCACTTTGTAAGAAGCTTGATTTGGATACATAAAGTGGTGGAGAATCACCAGGAAGTTGAATAAATCTCATAGGAGCTGGGATGAAGAAGTTATCCCACTTTCAAATCAGGTGATTCCAGTTTCCCAGTTTGGGAATAGGACAGCTTCTGTCGTCGTTCCAATCAAACCAGGATGAATCACTTTGTAAGAAGCTTGATTTGGATACATAAAGTGGTGGAGAATCACCAGGAAGTTGAATAAATCTCATAGGAGCTGGGATGAAGAAGTTATCCCACTTTCAAATCAGGTGATTCCAGTTTCGCAGTTTGGGAATAGGACAGCTTCTGTCGTCGTTCCAATCAAACCAGGATGAATCACTTTGTAAGAAGCTTGATTTGGATACATAAAGTGGTGTAGAATCACCAGGAAGTTGAACTAAATCTCATAGGAGCTGGGATGAAGAAGTTATCCCACTTTCAAATCCAGGTGATTCCAGTTTCGCAGTTTGGGAATAGGACAGCTTCTGTGTCGTTCCAATCAAACCAGGATGAATCACTTTGTAAGAAGCTTGATTTGGATACATAAAGTGGTGGAGAATCACCAGGAAGTTGAATAAATCTATAGGAGCCTAGGATGAAGAAGTTATCCCACTTTCAAATCAGGTGATTCCAGTTTCCCAGTTTGGGAATAGGACAGCTTCTGCGTCGTTCCAATCAAACCAGGATGAATCACTTTGTAAGAAGCTTGATTTGGATACATAAAATGGTGGAGAATCACCAGGAAGTTGAATAAATCTCATAGGAGCTGGGATGAAGAAGTTATCCCACTTTCAAATCAGGTGATTCCAGTTTCGCAGTTTGGGAATAGGACAGCTTCTGTGTCGTTCCAATCAAACCAGGATGAATCACTTTGTAAGAAGCTTGATTTGGATACATAAAGTGGTGGAGAATCACCAGGAAGTTGAATAAATCTCATAGGAGCTGGGATGAAGAAGTTATCCCACTTTCAAATCAGGTGATTCCAGTTTCGCAGTTTGGGATTAGGACAGCTTTGTGTCGTTCCAATCAAACCAGGATGAATCACTTTGTAAGAAGCTTGATTTGGATACATAAAGTGGTGGAGAATAACCAGGAAGTTGAATAAATCTCATAGGAGCTGGGATGAAGAAGTTCTACCACTTTCAAATCAGGTGATTCCAGTTTCGCAGTTTGGGAATAGGACAGCTTCTGTGTCGTTCCAATCAAACCAGGATGAATCACTTTGTAAGAAGCTTGATTTGGATACATAAAATGGTGGAGAATCACCAGGAAGTTGAATAAATCTCATAGGAGCTGGGATGAAGAAGTTATCCCACTTTCAAATCAGGTGATTCCAGTTCGCAGGTTGGGAATAGGACAGCTTCTGTGTCGTTCCAATCAACCAGGATGAATCACTTTGTAAGAAGCTTGATTTGGATACATAAAATGGCTGGAGAATCACAATGAAGTTGAATAAATCTCATAGGAGCTGGGATCGAAGAAGTTTATTCCACTTTCAAATCAGGTGATTCCAGTTTCGCAGTTTGGATTCGGACAGCTTTGTGTCGTTCCAATCAAACCAGGATGAATCACTTTGTAAGAAGCTTGATTTGGATACATAAAGTGGTGGAGAATCACCAGGAAGTTGAATAAATCTCATAGGAGCCTGGATGAAGAAGTTCTCCCCCTTTCACAATCAGGTGATTCCAGTTTCGCAGTTTGGGAATAGGACAGCTTCTTTGTCGTTCCAATCAAACCAGGATGAATCACTTCGTAGAAGCTTGAATTGATACATAAGTGTGGAGATATCACCAGGAAGTTGATAAAATCTCATAGGAGCTGGGATGAAGAAGTTATCCCACTTTCAAATCCATTTATTCCAGTTTTCCAGTTTGGGAATATGACAGCTTCTGCGTCGTTCCAATAAAACCAGGATGAATCACTTTGTAAGAAGCTTGATTTGGATACATAAAGTGGTGGAGAATCACCAGGAAGTTGAATAAATCTCATAGGAGCTGGGATGAAGAAGTTATCCCACTTTCAAATCAGGTGATTCCAGTTTCGCAGTTTGGGAATTAGGACAGCTTCTGTGTCGTTCCAATCAAACCAGGATGAATCACTTTGTAAGAAGCTTGATTTGGATACATAAAGTGGTGGAGAATCACCAGGAAGTTGAATAAATCTCATAGGAGCTGGGATGAAGAAGTTATCCCACTTTCAAATCAGGTGATTCCAGTTTCGCAGTTTGGGAATAGGACAGCTTCTGTGTCGTTCCAATCAAACCAGGATGAATCACTTTGTAAGAAGCTTGATTTGGATACATAAAGTGGTGGAGAATCACTAGGAAGTTGAATAAATCTCATAGGAGCTGGGATGAAGAAGTTATCCCACTTTCAAATCAGGTGATTCCAGTTTCGCAGTTTGGGAATAGGACAGCTTCTGTGTCGTTCCAATCAAACCAGGATGAATCACTTTGTAAGAAGCTTGATTTGGATACATAAAGTGGTGGAGAATAACCAGGAAGTTGAATAAATCTCATAGGAGCTGGATGAAGAAGTTATCCCACTTTTAAATCAGGTGATTCCAGTTTCGCAGTTTGGGAATAGGACAGCTTCTGCTGTCGTTCCAATCAAACCAGGATGAATCACTTTGTAAGAAGCTTGATTTGGATACATAAAGTGGTGGAGAATCACCAGGAAGTTGAATAAATCTCATAGGAGCTGGGATGAAGAAGTTATCCCACTTTCAAATCAGGTGATTCCAGTTTCGCAGTTTGGGAATAGGACAGCTTCTGTGTCGTTCCAATCAAACCAGGATGAATCACTTTGTAAGAAGCTTGATTTGGATACATTAAGTGGTGGAGAATCACCAGGAAGTTGAATAAATCTCATAGGAGCTGGGATGAAGAAGTTATCCCACTTTCAAATCAGGTGATTCCAGTTTCGCAGTTTGGGATTATGACAGCTTTTGTGTCGTTCCAATCAAACCAGGATGAATCACTTTGTAAGAAGCTTGATTTGGATACATAAAGTGGTGGAGAATCACCAGGAAGTTGAATAAATCTCATAGGAGCTGGGATGAAGAAGTTCTCCCACTTTCAAATCAGGTGATTCCAGTTTCGCAGTTTGGGAATAGGACAGCTTCTGTGTCGTTCCAATCAAACCAGGATGAATCACTTTGTAAGAAGCTTGATTTGGATACATAAAGTGGTGGAGAATCACCAGGAAGTTGAACAAATCTCATAGGAGCTGGGATGAAGAAGTTATCCCACTTTCAAATCCAGGTGATTCCAGTTTCGCAGTTTGGGAATAGGACAGCTTCTGTGTCGTTCCAATCAAACCAGGATGAATCACTTTGTAAGAAGCTTGATTTGGATACATAAAGTGGTGGAGAATCACCAGGAAGTTGAATAAATCTCATAGGAGCTGGGATGAAGAAGTTATCCCACTTTCAAATCAGGTGATTCCAGTTTCGCAGTTTGGGAATAGGACAGCTTCTGTGTCGTTCCAATCAAACCAGGATGAATCACTTTGTAAGAAGCTTGATTTGGATACATAAAGTGGTGGAGAATCACCAGGAAGTTGAATAAATCTTCATAGGAGCTGGGATGAAGAAGTTATCCCACTTTCAAATCAGGTGATTCCAGTTTCCAGTTTGGGAATAGGACAGCTTCTGCGTCGTTCCAATCAAACCAGGATGAATCACTTTGTAAGAAGCTTGATTTGGATACATAAAGTGGTGGAGAATCACCAGGAAGTTGAATAAATCTCATAGGAGCTGGGATGAAGAAGTTATCCCACTTTCAAATCAGGTGATTCCAGTTTCGCAGTTTGGGAATAGGACAGCTTCTGTGTCGTTCCAATCAAACCAGGATGAATCCACTTTGTAAGAAGCTTGATTTGGATACATAAAGTGGTGGAGAATCACCAGGAAGTTGAATAAATCTCATAGGAGCTGGGATGAAGAAGTTATCCCACTTTCAAATCAGGTGATTCCAGTTTCGCAGTTTGGGAATAGGACAGCTTCTGTGTCGTTCCAATCAAACCAGGATGAATCACTTTGTAAGAAGCTTGATTTGGATACATAAAGTGGTGGAGAATAACCAGGAAGTTGAATAAATCTCATAGGAGCTGGGATGAAGAAGTTATCCCACTTTCAAATCAGGTGATTCCAGTTTCTCAGTTTGGGAATAGGACAGCTTCTGTCGTCGTTCCAATCAAACCAGGATGAATCACTTTGTAAAAAGCTTGATTTGGATACATAAAGTGGTGGAGAATCACCAGGAAGTTGAATAAATCTCATAGGAGCTGGGATGAAGAAGTTATCCCACTTTCAAATCAGGTGATTCCAGTTTTCGCAGTTTGGGAATAGGACAGCTTCTGTGTCGTTCCAATCAAACCAGGATGAATCACTTTGTAAGAAGCTTGATTTGGATACATAAAGTGGTGGAGAATCACCAGGAAGTTGAATAAATCTCATAGGAGCTGGGATGAAGAAGTTATCCCACTTTCAAATCAGGTGATTCCAGTTTCGCAGTTTGGGAATAGGACAGCTTCTGTGTCGTTCCAATCAAACCAGGATGAATCACTTTGTAAGAAGCTTGATTTGGATACATAAAGTGGTGGAGAATCACCAGGAAGTTGAATAAATCTCATAGGAGCTGGGATGAAGAAGTTATCCCACTTTCAAATCAGGTGATTCCAGTTTCGCAGTTTGGGAATAGGACAGCTTCTGTGTCGTTCCAATCAAACCAGGATGAATCACTTTGTAAGAAGCTTGATTTGGATACATAAAGTGGTGGAGAATCACCAGGAAGTTGAATAAATCTCATAGGAGCTGGGATGAAGAAGTTATCCCACTTTCAAATCAGGTGATTCCAGTTTCGCAGTTTGGGAATAGGACAGCTTCTGTCGTCGTTCCAATCAAACCAGGATGAATCACTTTGTAAGAAGCTTGATTTGGATACATAAAGTGGTGGAGAATCACCAGGAAGTTGAATAAATCTCATAGGAGCTGGGATGAAGAAGTTATCCCACTTTCAAATCAGGTGATTCCAGTTTCGCAGTTTGGGAATAGGACAGCTTCTTCGTGTCGTTCCAATCAAACCAGGATGAATCACTTGTAAGAAGCTTGATT
The DNA here is from genome assembly GCA_018703725.1 of Brassica juncea. Taxonomy (NCBI): domain Eukaryota; kingdom Viridiplantae; phylum Streptophyta; class Magnoliopsida; order Brassicales; family Brassicaceae; genus Brassica; species Brassica juncea. The sequence goes on from CM031927.1 coordinate 12,563,702, forward strand.
TGGATACATAAGTGGTGGAGAATCACCAGGAAGTTGAATAAATCTCATAGGAGCTGGGATGAAGAAGTTATCCCACTTTCAAATCAGGTTGATTCCAGTTTCGCAGTTTTGGGAATAGGACAGCTTCTGTCGTCGTTCCAATCAAACCAGGATGAATCACTTTGTAAGAAGCTTGATTTGGATACATAAAGTGGTGGAGAATCACCAGGAAGTTGAATAAATCTCATAGGAGCTGGGATGAAGAAGTTTCTCCCACTTTCAAATCAGGTGATTCCAGTTTCGCAGTTTGGGAATAGGACAGCTTCTGTGTCGTTCCAATCAAACCAGATGAATCACTTTGTAAGAAGCTTGATTTGGATACATAAAGTGTGGAGAATCACCAGGAAGTTGAATAAATCTCATAGGAGCTGGGATGAAGAAGTTATCCCACTTTCAAATCAGGTGATTCCAGTTTCGCAGTTTGGGAATAGGACAGCTTCTGTGTCGTTCCAATCAAACCAGGATGAATCACTTTGTAAGAAGCTTGATTTGGATACATAAAGTGGTGGAGAATCACCAGGAAGTTGAATAAATCTCATAGGAGCTGGAGATGAAGAAGTTATCCCACTTTCAAATCATGTGATTCCAGTTTCGCAGTTTGGGAATAGGACAGCTTCTGCGTCGTTCCAATCAAACCAGGATGAATCACTTTGTAAGAAGCTTGATTTGGATACATAAAGTGGTGGAGAATCACCAGGAAGTTGAATAAATCTCATAGGAGCTGGGATGAAGAAGTTATCCCACTTTCAAATCAGGTGATTCCAGTTTCCCAGTTTGGGAATAGGACAGCTTCTGCGTCGTTCCAATCAAACCAGGATGAATCACTTTGTAAGAAGCTTGATTTGGATACATAAAGTGGTGGAGAATCACCAGGAAGTTGAATAAATCTCATAGGAGCTGGGATGAAGAATGTTATCCCACTTTCAAATCATGTGATTCCAGTTTCGCAGTTTGGGAATAGGACAGCTTCTGTAGTCGTTGCCAATCAAACCAGGATGAATCACTTTGTAAGAAGCCTTGATTTGGATACATAAAATGCGTAGGAGAATCACCAGGAAGTTGAATAAATCTCATAGGAGCTGGGATGAAGAAGTTATCCCACTTTCAAATCAGGTGATTCCAGTTTCGCAGTTTGGGAATAGGACAGCTTCTAGCTGTCGTTCCAATCAAACCAGGATGAATCACTTTGTAAGAAGCTTGATTTGGATACATAAAGTGTTGGAGAATCACCAGGAAGTTGAATAAATCTCATAGGAGCTGGGATGAAGAAGTTATCCCACTTTCAAATCAGGTGATTCCAGTTTCGCAGTTTAGGAATAGGACAGCTTCTGTCGTCGTTCCAATCAAACCAGGATGAATCACTTTGTAAGAAGCTTGATTTGGATACATTAAGTGGTGGAGAATCACCAGGAAGTTGAAATAAATCTCATAGGAGCTGGGATGAAGAAGTTATCCCACTTTCAAATCATGTTATTCCAGTTTCGCAGTTTGGGAATAGGACAGCTTCTGCAGTCGTTCCAATCAAACCAGGATGAATCACTTGTAAGAAGCTTGATTTGGATACATAAAGTGGTGGAGAATCACCAGGAAGTTGAATAAATCTCATAGGAGCTGGGATGAAGAAGTTATCCCACTTTCAAATCAGGTGATTCCAGTTTTCCAGTTTGGGAATATGACAGCTTCTGCGTCGTTCCAATCAAACCAGGATGAATCACTTTGTAAGAAGCTTGATTTGGATACATAAAGTGGTGGAGAATCACCAGGAAGTTGAATAAATCTCATAGGAGCTGGGATGAAGAAGTTATCCCACTTTTCAAATCAGGTGATTCCAGTTTCCCAGTTTGGGAATAGGACAGCTTCTGCGTCGTTCCAATCAAACCAGGATGAATCACTTTGTAAGAAGCTTGATTTGGATACATTAAAGTGGTGGAGAATCACCAGGAAGTTGAATAAATCTCATAGGAGCTGGAGATGAAGAAGTTATCCCACTTTCAAATCAGGTGATTCCAGTTTCGCAGTTTGGGAATAGGACAGCTTCTGCGTCGTTCCAATCAAACCAGGATGAATCACTTTGTAGAAGCTTGATTTGGATACATAAAGTGGTGGAGAATCACCAGGAAGTTGAATAAATCTCATAGGAGCTGGGATGAAGAAGTTATCCCACTTTCAAATCAGGTGATTCCAGTTTCGCAGTTTGGGAATAGGACAGCTTCTGTGTCGTTCCAATCAAACCAGGATGAATCACTTTGTAAGAAGCTTGATTTGGATACATAAAGTGGTGGAGAATCACCAGGAAGTTGAATAAATCTCATAGGAGCTGGGATGAAGAAGTTATCCCACTTTCAAATCAGGTGATTCCAGTTTCGCAGTTTGGGAATAGGACAGCTTCTGTGTCGTTCCAATCAAACCAGGATGAATCACTTTGTAAGAAGCTTGATTTGGATACATAAAGCGGAGGAGATTCACCAGGAAGTTGAATAAATCTCATAGGAGCTGGGATGAAGAAGTTATCCCACTTTCAAATCAGGTGATTCCAGTTTCGCAGTTGGGAATAGGACAGCTTCATGCGTCGTTCCAATCAAACCAGGATGAATCACTTTGTAAGAAGCTTGATTTGGATACATAAAGTGGTGGAGAATCACCAGGAAGTTGAATAAATCTCATAGGAGCGTGGGATGAAGAAGTTATCCCACTTTCAAATCAGGTGATTCCAGTTTCCCAGTTTAGGAATAGGACAGCTTCTTCGTCGTTCCAATCAAACCAGGATGAATCACTTTGTAAGAAGCTTGATTTGGATACTATAAGTGGGAGGAGAATCACCAGGAAGTTGAATAAATCTCATAGGAGCTGAGGATGAAAAGTTATCCCACTTTCAAATCATGTGATTCCAGTTTCGCAGTTTGGGAATAGGACAGCTTCTGTCGTCGTTCCAATCAAACCAGGATGAATCACTTTGTAAGAAGCTTGATTTGGATACATAAAGTGGTGGAGAATAACCAGGAAGTTGAATAAATCTCATAGGAGCTGGGATGAAGAAGTTATCCCACTTTCAAATCAAGGTGATTCCAGTTTCGCAGTTGGGAATAGGACAGCTTCTTAGTCGTTCCAATCAACCAGGATGAATCACTTTGTAAGAAGCTTGATTTGGATACATAAAGTGGTGGAGAATCACCCGGAAGTTGAATAAATCTCATAGGAGCTGGGATGAAGAAGTTATCCCACTTTCAAATCCATTGATTCTAGTTTCGCAGTTTGGGAATAGGACAGCTTCTTAGTCGTTCCAATCAAACCAGGATGAATCACTTTGTAAGAAGCTTGATTTGGATACATAAAGTGGTGGAGAATCACCAGGAAGTTGAATAAATCTCATAGGAGTTGGGATGAAGAAGTTATCCCACTTTCAAATCAGGTGATTCCAGTTTCGCAGTTTGGGAATAGGACAAGCTTCTTAGTCGTTGCAATCAAACCAGGATGAATCACTTTGTAAGAAGCTTGATTTGGATACATAAAGCTGGAGGAGAATCACCAGGAAGTTGAATAAATCTCATAGGAGCTGGGATGAAGAAGTTATCCCACTTTCAAATCAGGTGATTCCAGTTTCGCAGTTTGGGAATAGGACAGCTTCAGCGTCGTTTCCAATCAAACCAGGATGAATCACTTTGTTAAGAAGCTTGATTTGGATACATAAAGTGGTGGAGAATCACCAGGAAGTTGAATAAATCTCATAGGAGCTGGGATGAAGAAGTTATCCCACTTTCAAATCCATTGATTCCAGTTTCGCAAGTTTGGAATAGGACAGCTTCTTAGTCGTTCCAATCAAACCAGGATGAATCACTTTGTAAGAAGCTTGATTTGGTTACATAAAGTGGTGGAGAATCACCAGGAAGTTGAATAAATCTCATAGGAGCTGGGATGAAGAAGTTATCCCACTTTCAAATCATGTGATTCCAGTTTCGCAGTTTGGGAATAGGACAGCTTCTTAGTCGTTCCAATCAAACCAGGATGAATCACTTTGTAAGAAGCTTGATTTGGATACATAAAGCGGAGGAGAATCACCAGGAAGTTGAATAAATCTCATAGGAGCTGGGATGAAGAAGTTATCCCACTTTCAAATCAGGTGATTCCAGTTTCGCAGTTTGGGAATAGGACAGCTTCAGCTGTCGTTCCAATCAAACCAGGATGAATCACTTTGTAAGAAGCTTGATTTGGATACATAAAGTGGTGGAGAATCACCAGGAAGTTGAATAAATCTCATAGGAGCTGGGATGAAGAAGTTATCCCACTTTCAAATCAGGTGATTCCAGTTTCGCAGTTTAGGAATAGGACATCTTCTTCGTCGTTCCAATCAAACCAGGATGAATCACTTTGTAAGAAGCTTGATTTGGATACATTAAGTGGAGGAGAATCACCAGGAAGTTGAATAAATCTCATAGGAGCTTGGGATGAAGAATGTTATCCACTTTCAAATCATGTGATTCCAGTTTCTGCAGTTTGGGAATAGGACAGCTTCTGTAGTCGTTCCAATCAAACCAGGATGAATCACTTTGTAAGAAGCTGATTTGGATACATAAAGCGGATGTAGAATCACCAGGAAGTTGAATAAATCTCATAGGAGCTGGGATGAAGAAGTTATCCCACTTTCAAATCAGGTGATTCCAGTTTCGCAGTTTGGGAATAGGACAGCTTCTAGCTGTCGTTCCAATCAAACCAGGATGAATCACTTTGTAAGAAGCTTGATTTGGATACATAAAGCGGTGGAGAATCACCAGGAAGTTGAACAAATCTCATAGGAGCTGGGATGAAGAAGTTATCCCACTTTCAAATCCATTGATTCCATTTTTCCAGTTTGGGAATATGACAGCTTCTGCGTCGTTCCAATCAAACCAGGATGAATCACTTTGTAAGAAGCTTGATTTGGATACATAAAGTGGTGGAGAATCACCAGGAAGTTGAATAAATCTCATAGGAGCTGGGATGAAGAAGTTCTCCCACTTTCAAATCAGGTGATTCCAGTTTCACAGTTTGGGAATAGGACAGCTTCTGTGTCGTTCCAATCAAACCAGGATGAATCACTTTGTAGGAGCTGGGATGAAGAAGTTATCCCACTTTCAAATAAGGAGATTCCAGTTTTGCAGTTTGGGAATAGGACAGCTTCTGTGTCGTTCCAATCAAACCAGGATGAATCACTTTGTAAGAAGCTTGATTTGGATACATAAAGTGGTGGAGAATCACCAGGAAGTTGAATAAATCCCATAGGAGCTGGGATGAAGAAGTTATCCCACTTTCAAATCAGGTGATTCCAGTTTCGCAGTTTGGGATTAGGACAGCTTTTGTGTCGTTCCAATCAAACCAGGATGAATCACTTTGTAAGAAGCTTGATTTCGATACATAAAGTGGTGGAGAATAACCAGGAAGTTGAATAAATCTCATAGGAGGTGGGATGAAGAAGTTCTCCCACTTTCAAATCAGGTGATTCCAGTTTCGCAGTTTGGGAATAGGACAGCTTCTGTGTCGTTCCAATCAAACCAGGATGAATCACTTTGTAAGAAGCTTGATTTAGATACATAAAGTGGTGGAGAATCACTAGGAAGTTGAACAAATCTCATAGGAGCTGGGATGAAGAAGTTATCCCACTTTCAAATCCATTGATTCCAGTTTCGCAGTTTGGGAATAGGACAGCTTCTGTGTCGTTCCAATCAAACCAGGATGAATCACTTTGTAAGAAGCTTGATTTGGATACATAAAGTGGTGGAGAATAACCAGGAAGTTTAATAAATCTTATAGGACCCAAGATGAAGAAGTTATCCCATTTTTAAATTAGGTGATTCCAGTTTCCCAGTTTGGGAATAGGACAGCTTCTGCGTCGTTCCAATCAAACCAGGATGAATCACTTTGTAAGAAGCTTGATTTGGATACATAAAATGGTGGAGAATCACCAGGAAGTTGAATAAATCTCATAGGAGCTGGGATGAAGAAGTTATCCCACTTTCAAATCAGGTGATTCCAGTTTCGCAGTTTGGGAATAGGACAACTTCTGTGTCGTTCCAATCAAACCAGGATGAACCACTTTGTAAGAAGATTTATTTGGATACATTAAGTGGTGGAGAATCACCAGGAAGTTGAATAAATCCCATAGGAGCTGGGATGAAGAAGTTATCCCACTTTCAAATCAGGTGATTCCAGTTTCACAGTTTGGGATTATGACAGCTTTTGTGTCGTTCCAATCAAACCAGGATGAATCACTTTGTAAGAGGCTTGATTTCGATACATAAAGTGGTGGAGAATAACCAGGAAGTTGAATAAATCTCATAGGAGGTGGGATGAAGAAGTTCTCCCACTTTCAAATCAGGTGATTCCAGTTTCGCAGTTTGGGAATAGGACAGCTTCTGTGTCGTTCCAATCAAACCAGGATGAATCACTTTGTAAGAAGCTTGATTTGGATACATAAAGTGGTGGAGAATCACCAGGAAGTTGAACAAATCTCATAGGAGCTGGGATGAAGAAGTTATCCCACTTTCAAATCCATTGATTCCAGTTTCGCAGTTTGGGAATAGGACAGCTTCTGTGTCGTTCCAATCAAACCAGGATGAATCACTTTGTAAGAAGCTTGATTTGGATACATAAAGTGGTGGAGAATCACCAGGAAGTTGAATAAATCTCATAGGAGCTGGGATGAAGAAGTTATCCCACTTTCAAATCAGGTGATTCCAGTTTCGCAGTTTGGGATTAGGACAGCTTTTGTGTCGTTCCAATCAAACCAGGATGAATCACTTTGTAAGAAGCTTGATTTGGATACATAAAGTGGTGGAGAATAACAGGAAGTTTAATAAATTTTATAGGACCCAAGATGAAGAAGTTATCCCATTTTTAAATCAGGTGATTCCAGTTTCCCAGTTTGGGAATAGGACAGCTTCTGCGTCGTTCCAATCAAACCAGGATGAATCACTTTGTAAGAAGCTTGATTTGGATACATAAAATGGTGGAGAATCACCAGGAAGTTGAATAAATCTCATAGGAGCTGGGATGAAGAAGTTATCCCACTTTCAAATCAGGTGATTCCAGTTTCGCAGTTTGGGAATAGGACATCTTCTGTGTCGTTCCAATCAAACCAGGATGAACCACTTTGTAAGAAGCTTGATTTGGATACATTAAGTGGTGGAGAATCACCAGGAAGTTGAATAAATCCCATAGGAGCTGGGATGAAGAAGTTATCCCACTTTCAAATCAGGTGATTCCAGTTTCGCAGTTTGGGATTAGGACATCTTTTGTGTCGTTCCAATCAAACCAGGATGAATCACTTTGTAAGAAGCTTGATTTGGATACATAAAGTGGTGGAGAATAACCAGGAAGTTGAATAAATCTCATAGGAGCTGGGATGAAGAAGTTCTACCACTTTCAGATCAGGTGATTCCAGTTTCTCAGTTTGGGAATAGGACAGCTTCTGTGTCGCCCAATCAAACCAGGATGAATCACTTTGTAAGAAGCTTGATTTGGATACATAAAATGGTGGAGAATCACCAGGAAGTTGAATAAATCTCATAGGAGCTGGGATGAAGAAGTTATCCCACTTTCAAATCAGGTGATTCCAGTTTTGCAGTTTGGGAATAGGACAGCTTCTGTGTCGTTCCAATCAAACCAGGATGAATGACTTTGTAAGAAGCTTGATTTGGATACATAAAGTGGTGGAGAATCACCAGGAAGTTGAATAAATCCCATAGGAGCTGGGATGAAGAAGTTATCCCACTTTCAAATCATGTGATTCCAGTTTCGCAGTTTGGGATTAGGACAGCTTTTGTGTCGTTCCAATCAAACCAGGATGAATCACTTTGTAAGAAGCTTGATTTCGATACATAAAGTGGTGGAGAATAACCAGGAAGTTGAATAAATCTCATAGGAGCTGGGATGAAGAAGTTCTCCCACTTTCAAATTAGGTGATTCCAGTTTCGCAGTTTGGGAATAGGACAGCTTCTGTGTCGTTCCAATCAAACCAGGATGAATCACTTTGTAAGAAGCTTGATTTGGATACATAAAGTCGTGGAGAATCACCAGGAAGTTGAACAAATCTCATAGGAGCTGGGATGAAGAAGTTATCCCACTTTCAAATCCATTGATTCCAGTTTTCCAGTTTGGGAATATGACAGCTTCTGCGTCGTTCCAATCAAACCAGGATGAATCACTTTGTAAGAAGCTTGATTCGAAACATAAAGTGGTGTAGATTCACCAGGAAGTTGATTATCCACTTTCAAATCATGTGATTCCAGTTTTGCAGTTTGGGAATACAACAGCTTCTTCGTCGTTCCAATCAAAACCAGGATGAATCACTTTGTAAGAAGCTTGATTTGGATACATAAAGTGTAGGAGAATCACCAGGATGTTGAATAAATCTCATAGGAGCTGGGATGAAGAAGTTATCCCACTTTCAAATCAGGTGATTCCAGTTTCGCAGTTTTGGGAATAGGACAGCTTCAGCGTCGTTCCAATCAAACCAGGATGAATCACTATGTAAGAAGCTTGATTTGGATACATAAAGTGGTGGAGAATCACCCGGAAGTTGAATAAATCTCATAGGAGCTGGGATGAAGAAGTTATCCCACTTTCAAATCAGGTGATTCCAGTTTCGCAGTTTGGGAATACAACAGCTTCTTCGTCGTTCCAATCAAACCAGGATGAATCACTTTGTAAGAAGCTTGATTTGGATACATAAAGTGTACGAGAATCACCAGGAAGTTGAATAAATCTCATAGGAGCTGGGATGAGGACGTTATCCACTTTCAAATCATGTTATTCCACTTTTGCAGTTTGGGAATAGGACAGCTTCTACGTCGTTCCAATCAAACCAGGATGAATCACTTTGTAAGAAGCTTGATTTGGATACATTAAGCGGAGGAGAATCACCAGGAAGTTGAATAAATCTCATAGGAGCTGAGATGATGAAGTTATCCCACTTTCAAATCATGTGATTCCAGTTTCGCAGTTTGGGAATAGGACAGCTTCAGCGTCGTTCCAATCAAACCAGGATGAATCACTATGTAAGAAGCTTGATTTGGATACATAAAGTGGTGGAGAATCACCCGGAAGTTGAATAAATCTCATAGGAGCTGGGATGAAGAAGTTATCCCACTTTCAAATCAATTGATTCCAGTTTCGCAAATTGGGAATAGGACAGCTTCTTAGTCGTTCCAATCAAACCAGGATGAATCACTTTGTAAGAAGCTTCATTTGGATACATAAAGTGTTGTAGAATCACCAGGAAGTTGAATAAATCTCATAGGAGTTGGGATGAAGATGTTATCCACTTTCAAATCATGTGATTCCAGTTTCGCAGTTTGGGAATAGGACAACTTCTTAGTCGTTGCAATCAAACCAGGATGAATCACTTTGTAAGAAGCCTGATTTGGATACATAAAGCGGAGGAGAATCACCAGGAAGTTGAATAAATCTCAAAGGAGCTGGGATGAAGAAGTTATCCCACTTTCAAATCAGGTGATTCCAGTTTCGCAGTTTGGGAATAGGACAGCTTCAGCTTCGTTCCAATCAAACCAGGATGAATCACTTTGTAAGAAGCTTGCTTTGGATACATAAAGTGTTGGAGAATCACCAGGAAGTTGAATAAATCTCATAGGAGCTGGGATGAAGAAGTTATCCCACTTTCAAACCAGGTGATTCCAGTTTCCCAGTTTAAGAATAGGACATCTTCTTCGTCGTTCCAATCAAACCAGGATGAATCACTTTGTAAGAAGCTTGATTTGGATACATTAAGCGGAGGAGAATCACCAGGAAGTTGAATAAATCTCATAGGAGCTGAGATGATGAAGTTATCCCACTTTCAAATCATGTGATTCCAGTTTCGCTGTTTGGGAATAGGACAGCTTCAGCATCGTTCCAATCAAACCAGGATGAATCACTATGTAAGAAGCTTGATTTGGATACATAAAGTGGTGGAGAATCACCCGGAAGTTGAATAAATCTCATAGGAGCTGGGATGAAGAAGTTATCCCACTTTCAAATCAGGTGATTCCAGTTTTGCAGTTTGGGAATACAACAGCTTCTTCGTCGTTCCAATCAAACCAGGATGAATCACTTTGAAAGAAGCTTGATTTGGATACATAAAGTGTACGAGAATCACCAGGAAGTTGAATAAATCTCATAGGAGCTGGGATGAGGACGTTATCCACTTTCAAATCATGTTATTCCACTTTCGCAGTTTGGGAATAGGACAGCTTCTGCGTCGTTCCAATCAAACCAGGATGAATCACTTTGTAAGAAGCTTGATTTGGATACATTAAGCGGAGGAGAATCACCAGGAAGTTGAATAAATCTCATAGGAGCTGAGATGATGAAGTTATCCCACATTCAAATCATGTGATTCCAGTTTCGCAGTTTGGGAATAGGACAGCTTCAGCGTCGTTCCAATCAAACCAGGATGAATCATTATGTAAGAAGCTTGATTTGGATACATAAAGTGGTGTAGAATCACCCGGAAGTTGAATAAATCTCATAGGAGCTGGGATGAAGAAGTTAACCCAATTTCAAATCAATTGATTCCAGTTTCGCAAATTGGGAATAGGACAGCTTCTTAGTCGTTCCAATCAAACCAGGATGAATCACTTTGTAAGAAGTTTCATTTGGATACATGTTGGAGAATCACCAGGAAGTTGAATAAATCTCATTGGAGTTGGGATGAAGATGTTATCCACTTTCAAATCATGTGATTCCAGTTTCGCAGTTTGGGAATAGGACAACTTCTTAGTCGTTGCAATCAAACCAGGATGAATCACTTTGTAAGAAGCCTGATTTGGATACATAAAGCGGAGGAGATTCACCAGGAAGTTGAATAAATCTCATAGGAGCTGGGATGAAGAAGTTATCCCACTTTCAAATCAGGTGATTCCAGTTTCGCAGTTTGGGAATAGGACAGCTTCAGCTTCGTTCCAATCAAACCAGGATTAATCACTTTGTAAGAAGCTTGATTTGGATACATAAAGTGTTGGAGAATCACCAGGAAGTTGAATAAATCTCATAGGAGCTGGGATGAAGAAGTTATCCCACTTTCAAACCAGGTGATTCCAGTTTCCCAGTTTAAGAATAGGACATCTTCTTCGTCGTTCCAATCAAACCAGGATGAATCACTTTGTAAGAAGCTTGATTTGGATACATTAAGCGGAGGAGAATCACCAGGAAGTTGAATAAATCTCATAGGAGCTGAGATGATAAAGTTATCCCACTTTCAAATCATGTGATTCCAGTTTCGCAGTTTGGGAATAGGACAGCTTCAGCGTCGTTCCAATCAAACCAGGATGAATCACTATGTAAGAAGCTTGATTTGGATACATAAAGTGGTGGAGAATAACCCAGAAGTTGAATAAATCTCATAGGAGCTGGGATGAAGAAGTTATCCCACTTTCAAATCAATTGATTCTAGTTTCGCAAATTGGGAATAGGACAGCTTCTTAGTCGTTCCAATCAAACCAGGATGAATCACTTTGTAAGAAGGTAGATTTGGATACATAAAGTGTTGGAGAATCACCCGGAAGTTGAATAAATCTCATAGGAGCTGGGATGAAGAAGTTATCCCACTTTCAAATCAATTGATTCTAGTTTCGCAAATTGGGAATAGGACAGCTTCTTATTCGTTCCAATCAAACCAGGATGAATCACTTTGTAAGAAGCTTGATTTGGATAAATAAAGTGTTGGAGAATCACCAGGAAGTTGAATAAATCTCATAGGAGTTGGGATGAAGATGTTATCCACTTTCAAATCATGTGATTCCAGTTTCGCAGTTTGGGAATAGGACAACTTCTTAGTCGTTGCAATCAAACCAGGATGAATCACTTTGTAAGAAGCTTGATTTGGATACATAAAGCGGAGGAGAATCACCAGGAAGTTGAATAAATCTCATAGGAGCTGGGATGAAGAAGTTATCCCACTTTCAAATCAGGTGATTCCAGTTTTGCAGTTTGGGAATAGGACAGCTTCAGCGTCGTTTCAATCAAACCACGATGAATCACTTTGTAAGAAGCTTGATTTGGATACATTAAGTGGTGGAGAATCACCCGGAAGTTGAATAAATCTCATAGGAGCTGGGATGAAGAAGTTATCCCACTTTCAAATCAATTGATTCCAGTTTCGCAAATTGGGAATATGACAGCTTCTTAGTCGTTCCAATCATACCAGGATGAATCACTTTGTAAGAAGCTTGATTTGGTTACATAAAGTGTTGGAGAATCACCAGGAAGTTGAATAAATCTCATAGGAGTTGGGATGAAAATGTTATCCACTTTCAAATCATGTGATTCCAGTTTCGCAGTTTGGGAATAGGACAACTTCTTAGTCATTGCAATCAAACCAGGATGAATCACTTGGTAAGAAGCCTGATTTGGATACATAAAGCGGAGGAGAATCACCAGGAAGTTGAAAAAATCTCATAGGAGCTGGGATGAAGAAGTTATCCCACTTTCAAATCAGGTGATTCCAGTTTTGCAGTTTGGGAATAGGACAGCTTCAGCTTCGTTCCAATCAAACCAGGATGAATCACTTTGTAAGAAGCTTGATTTGGATACATAAAGTGTTGGAGAATCACCAGGAAGTTGAATAAATCTCATAGGAGCTGGGATGAAGAAGTTATCCCACTTTCAAACCAGGTGATTCCAGTTTCCCAGTTTAAGAATAGGACATCTTCTTCGTCGTTCCAATCAAACCAGGATGAATCACTTTGTAAGAAGCTTGATTTGGATACATTAAGCGGAGGAGAATCACCAGGAAGTTGAATAAATCTCATAGGAGTTGGGATGAAGATGTTATCCACTTTCAAATCATGTGATTCCAGTTTTGCAGTTTGGGAATAGGACAACTTCTTAGTCGTTGCAATCAAACCAGAATGAATCACTTTGTAAGAAGCCTGATTTGGATACATAAAGCGGAGGAGAATAACCAGGAAGTTGAATAAATCTCATAGGAGCTGGGATGAAGAAGTTATCCCACTTTCAAATCAGGTGATTCCAGTTTCGCAGTTTGGGAATAGGACAGCTTCAGCTTCGTTCCAATCAAACCAGGATGAATCACTTTGTAAGAAGCTTGATTTGGATACATAAAGTGTTGGAGAATCACCAGGAAGTTGAACAAATCTCATAGGAGCTGGGATGAAGAAGTTATCCCACTTTCAAATCCATTGATTCCATTTTTCCAGTTTGGGAATATGACAGCTTCTGCGTCGTTCCAATCAAACCAGGATGAATCACTTTGTAAGAAGCTTGATTTGGATACATAAAGTGGTGGAGAATCACCAGGAAGTTGAATAAATCTCATAGGAGCTGGGATGAAGAAGTTCTCCCACTTTCAAATCAGGTGATTCCAGTTTCACAGTTTGGGAATAGGACAGCTTCTGTGTCGTTCCAATCAAACCATGATGAATCACTTTGTAGGAGCTGGGATGAAGAAGTTATCCCACTTTCAAATAAGGAGATTCCAGTTTTGCAGTTTGGGAATAGGACAGCTTCTGTGTCGTTCCAATCAAACCAGGATGAATCACTTTGTAAGAAGCTTGATTTGGATACATAAAGTGGTGGAGAATCACCAGGAAGTTGAATAAATCCCATAGGAGCTGGGATGAAGAAGTTATCCCACTTTCAAATCAGGTGATTCCAGTTTCGCAGTTTGGGATTAGGACAGCTTTTGTGTCGTTCCAATCAAACCAGGATGAATCACTTTGTAAGAAGCTTGATTTCGATACATAAAGTGGTGGAGAATAACCAGGAAGTTGAATAAATCTCATAGGAGGTGGGATGAAGAAGTTCTCCCACTTTCAAATCAGGTGATTCCAATTTCGCAGTTTGGGAATAGGACAGCTTCTGTGTCGTTCCAATCAAACCAGGATGAATCACTTTGTAAGAAGCTTGATTTGGATACATAAAGTGGTGGAGAATCACTAGGAAGTTGAACAAATCTCATAGGAGCTGGGATGAAGAAGTTATCCCACTTTCAAATCCATTGATTCCAGTTTCGCAGTTTGGGAATAGGACAGCTTCTGTGTCGTTCCAATCAAACCAGGATGAATCACTTTGTAAGAAGCTTGATTTGGATACATAAAGTGGTGGAGAATAACCAGGAAGTTTAATAAATCTTATAGGAACCAAGATGAAGAAGTTATCCCATTTTTAAATTAGGTGATTCCAGTTTCCCAGTTTGGGAATAGGACAGCTTCTGCGTCGTTCCAATCAAACCAGGATGAATCACTTTGTAAGAAGCTTGATTTGGATACATAAAATGGTGGAGAATCACCAGGAAGTTGAATAAATCTCATAGGAGCTGGGATGAAGAAGTTATCCCACTTTCAAATCAGGTGATTCCAGTTTCGCAGTTTGGGAATAGGACAACTTCTGTGTCGTTCCAATCAAACCAGGATGAACCACTTTGTAAGAAGATTTATTTGGATACATTAAGTGGTGGAGAATCACCAGGAAGTTGAATAAATCCCATAGGAGCTGGGATGAAGAAGTTATCCCACTTTCAAATCAGGTGATTCCAGTTTCACAGTTTGGGATTATGACAGCTTTTGTGTCGTTCCAATCAAACCAGGATGAATCACTTTGTAAGAGGCTTGATTTCGATACATAAAGTGGTGGAGAATAACCAGGAAGTTGAATAAATCTCATAGGAGGTGGGATGAAGAAGTTCTCCCACTTTCAAATCAGGTGATTCCAGTTTCGCAGTTTGGGAATAGGACAGCTTCTGTGTCGTTCCAATCAAACCAGGATGAATCACTTTGTAAGAAGCTTGATTTGGATACATAAAGTGGTGGAGAATCACCAGGAAGTTGAACAAATCTCATAGGAGCTGGGATGAAGAAGTTATCCCACTTTCAAATCCATTGATTCCAGTTTCGCAGTTTGGGAATAGGATAGCTTCTGTGTCGTTCCAATCAAACCAGGATGAATCACTTTGTAAGAAGCTTGATTTGGATACATAAAGTGGTGGAGAATCACCAGGAAGTTGAATAAATCTCATAGGAGCTGGGATGAAGAAGTTATCCCACTTTCAAATCAGGTGATTCCAGTTTCGCAGTTTGGGATTAGGACAGCTTTTGTGTCGTTCCAATCAAACCAGGATGAATCACTTTGTAAGAAGCTTGATTTGGATACATAAAGTGGTGGAGAATAACCAGGAAGTTTAATAAATCTTATAGGACCCAAGATGAAGAAGTTATCCCATTTTTAAATCAGGTGATTCCAGTTTCCCAGTTTGGGAATAGGACAGCTTCTGCGTCGTTCCAATCAAACCAGGATGAATCACTTTGTAAGAAGCTTGATTTGGATACATAAAATGGTGGAGAATCACCAGGAAGTTGAATAAATCTCATAGGAGCTGGGATGAAGAAGTTATCCCACTTTCAAATCAGGTGATTCCAGTTTCGCAGTTTGGGAATAGGACATCTTCTGTGTCGTTCCAATCAAACCAGGATGAACCACTTTGTAAGAAGCTTGATTTGGATACATTAAGTGGTGGAGAATCACCAGGAAGTTGAATAAATCCCATAGGAGCTGGGATGAAGAAGTTATCCCACTTTCAAATCAGGTGATTCCAGTTTCGCAGTTTGGGATTAGGACATCTTTTGTGTCGTTCCAATCAAACCAGGATGAATCACTTTGTAAGAAGCTTGATTTGGATACATAAAGTGGTGGAGAATAACCAGGAAGTTGAATAAATCTCATAGGAGCTGGGATGAAGAAGTTCTACCACTTTCAGATCAGGTGATTCCAGTTTCTCAGTTTGGGAATATGACAGCTTCTGTGTCGCCCAATCAAACCAGGATGAATCACTTTGTAAGAAGCTTGATTTGGATACATAAAATGGTGGAGAATCACCAGGAAGTTGAATAAATCTCATAGGAGCTGGGATGAAGAAGTTATCCCACTTTCAAATCAGGTGATTCCAGTTTTGCAGTTTGGGAATAGGACAGCTTCTGTGTCGTTCCAATCAAACCAGGATGAATGACTTTGTAAGAAGCTTGATTTGGATACATAAAGTGGTGGAGAATCACCAGGAAGTTGAATAAATCCCATAGGAGCTGGGATGAAGAAGTTATCCCACTTTCAAATCATGTGATTCCAGTTTCGCAGTTTGGGATTAGGACAGCTTTTGTGTCGTTCCAATCAAACCAGGATGAATCACTTTGTAAGAAGCTTGATTTCGATACATAAAGTGGTGGAGAATAACCAGGAAGTTGAATAAATCTCATAGGAGCTGGGATGAAGAAGTTCTCCCACTTTCAAATTAGGTGATTCCAGTTTCGCAGTTTGGGAATAGGACAGCTTCTGTGTCGTTCCAATCAAACCAGGATGAATCACTTTGTAAGAAGCTTGATTTGGATACATAAAGTCGTGGAGAATCACCAGGAAGTTGAACAAATCTCATAGGAGCTGGGATGAAGAAGTTATCCCACTTTCAAATCCATTGATTCCAGTTTTCCAGTTTGGGAATATGACAGCTTCTGCGTCGTTCCAATCAAACCAGGATGAATCACTTTGTAAGAAGCTTGATTTGAAACATAAAGTGGTGTAGATTCACCAGGAAGTTGATTATCCACTTTCAAATCATGTGATTCCAGTTTTGCAGTTTGGGAATACAACAGCTTCTTCGTCGTTCCAATCAAAACCAGGATGAATCACTTTGTAAGAAGCTTGATTTGGATACATAAAGTGTAGGAGAATCACCAGGAAGTTGAATACATCTCATAGGAGCTGGGATGAAGAAGTTATCCCACTTTCAAATCAGGTGATTCCAGTTTCGCAGTTTTGGGAATAGGACAGCTTCAGCGTCGTTCCAATCAAACCAGGATGAATCACTATGTAAGAAGCTTGATTTGGATACATAAAGTGGTGGAGAATCACCCGGAAGTTGAATAAATCTCATAGGAGCTGGGATGAAGAAGTTATCCCACTTTCAAATCAGGTGATTCCAGTTTCGCAGTTTGGGAATACAACAGCTTCTTCGTCGTTCCAATCAAACCAGGATGAATCACTTTGTAAGAAGCTTGATTTGGATACATAAAGTGTACGAGAATCACCAGGAAGTTGAATAAATCTCATAGGAGCTGGGATGAGGACGTTATCCACTTTCAAATCATGTTATTCCACTTTTGCAGTTTGGGAATAGGACAGCTTCTGCGTCGTTCCAATCAAACCAGGATGAATCACTTTGTAAGAAGCTTGATTTGGATACATTAAGCGGAGGAGAATCACCAGGAAGTTGAATAAATCTCATAGGAGCTGAGATGATGAAGTTATCCCACTTTCAAATCATGTGATTCCAGTTTCGCAGTTAGGGAATAGGACAGCTTCAGCGTCGTTCCAATCAAACCAGGATGAATCACTATGTAAGAAGCTTGATTTGGATACATAAAGTGGTGGAGAATCACCCGGAAGTTGAATAAATCTCATAGGAGCTGGGATGAAGAAGTTATCCCACTTTCAAATCAATTGATTCCAGTTTCGCAAATTGGGAATAGGACAGCTTCTTAGTCGTTCCAATCAAACCAGGATGAATCACTTTGTAAGAAGCTTCATTTGGATACATAAAGTGTTGTAGAATCACCAGGAAGTTGAATAAATCTCATAGGAGTTGGGATGAAGATGTTATCCACTTTCAAATCATGTGATTCCAGTTTCGCAGTTTGGGAATAGGACAACTTCTTAGTCGTTGCAATCAAACCAGGATGAATCACTTTGTAAGAAGCCTGATTTGGATACATAAAGCGGAGGAGAATCACCAGGAAGTTGAATAAATCTCAAAGGAGCTGGGATGAAGAAGTTATCCCACTTTCAAATCAGGTGATTCCAGTTTCGCAGTTTGGGAATAGGACAGCTTCAGCTTCGTTCCAATCAAACCAGGATGAATCACTTTGTAAGAAGCTTGCTTTGGATACATAAAGTGTTGGAGAATCACCAGGAAGTTGAATAAATCTCATAGGAGCTGGGATGAAGAAGTTATCCCACTTTCAAACCAGGTGATTCCAGTTTCCCAGTTTAAGAATAGGACATCTTCTTCGTCGTTCCAATCAAACCAGGATGAATCACTTTGTAAGAAGCTTGATTTGGATACATTAAGCGGAGGAGAATCACCAGGAAGTTGAATAAATCTCATAGGAGCTGAGATGATGAAGTTATCCCACTTTCAAATCATGTGATTCCAGTTTCGCTGTTTGGGAATAGGACAGCTTCAGCATCGTTCCAATCAAACCAGGATGAATCACTATGTAAGAAGCTTGATTTGGATACATAAAGTGGTGGAGAATCACCCGGAAGTTGAATAAATCTCATAGGAGCTGGGATGAAGAAGTTATCCCACTTTCAAATCAGGTGATTCCAGTTTCGCAGTTTGGGAATACAACAGCTTCTTCGTCGTTCCAATCAAACCAGGATGAATCACTTTGAAAGAAGCTTGATTTGGATACATAAAGTGTACGAGAATCACCAGGAAGTTGAATAAATCTCATAGGAGCTGGGATGAGGACGTTATCCACTTTCAAATCATGTTATTCCACTTTCGCAGTTTGGGAATAGGACAGCTTCTGCGTCGTTCCAATCAAACCAGGATGAATCACTTTGTAAGAAGCTTGATTTGGATACATTAAGCGGAGGAGAATCACCAGGAAGTTGAATAAATCTCATAGGAGCTGAGATGATGAAGTTATCCCACATTCAAATCATGTGATTCCAGTTTCGCAGTTTGGGAATAGGACAGCTTCAGCGTCGTTCCAATCAAACCAGGATGAATCATTATGTAAGAAGCTTGATTTGGATACATAAAGTGGTGTAGAATCACCCGGAAGTTGAATAAATCTCATAGGAGCTGGGATGAAGAAGTTAACCCAATTTCAAATCAATTGATTCCAGTTTCGCAAATTGGGAATAGGACAGCTTCTTAGTCGTTCCAATCAAACCAGGATGAATCACTTTGTAAGAAGTTTCATTTGGATACATGTTGGAGAATCACCAGGAAGTTGAATAAATCTCATTGGAGTTGGGATGAAGATGTTATCCACTTTCAAATCATGTGATTACCAGTTTCGCAGTTTGGGAATAGGACAACTTCTTAGTCGTTGCAATCAAACCAGGATGAATCACTTTGTAAGAAGCCTGATTTGGATACATAAAGCGGAGGAGATTCACCAGGAAGTTGAATAAATCTCATAGGAGCTGGGATGAAGAAGTTATCCCACTTTCAAATCAGGTGATTCCAGTTTCGCAGTTTGGGAATAGGACAGCTTCAGCTTCGTTCCAATCAAACCAGGATTAATCACTTTGTAAGAAGCTTGATTTGGATACATAAAGTGTTGGAGAATCACCAGGAAGTTGAATAAATCTCATAGGAGCTGGGATGAAGAAGTTATCCCACTTTCAAACCAGGTGATTCCAGTTTCCCAGTTTAAGAATAGGACATCTTCTTCGTCGTTCCAATCAAACCAGGATGAATCACTTTGTAAGAAGCTTGATTTGGATACATTAAGCGGAGGAGAATCACCAGGAAGTTGAATAAATCTCATAGGAGCTGAGATGATAAAGTTATCCCACTTTCAAATCATGTGATTCCAGTTTCGCAGTTTGGGAATAGGACAGCTTCAGCGTCGTTCCAATCAAACCAGGATGAATCACTATGTAAGAAGCTTGATTTGGATACATAAAGTGGTGGAGAATAACCCAGAAGTTGAATAAATCTCATAGGAGCTGGGATGAAGAAGTTATCCCACTTTCAAATCAATTGATTCTAGTTTCGCAATTGGGAATAGGACAGCTTCTTAGTCGTTCCAATCAAACCAGGATGAATCACTTGTAAGAAGCTAGATTGGATACATAAAGTGTGGAGAATCACCCGGAAGTTGAATAAATCTCATAGGAGCTGGGATGAAGAAGTTATCCCACTTTCAAATCAATTGATTCTAGTTTCGCAAATTGGGAATAGGACAGCTTCTATTCGTTCCAATCAAAACCAGGATGAATCACTTTGTAAGAAGCTTGATTTGGATAAATAAAGTGTTGGAGAATCACCAGGAAGTTGAATAAATCTCATAGGAGTTGGGATGAAGATGTTATCCACTTTCAAATCATGTGATTCCAGTTTCGCAGTTTGGGAATAGGACAACTTCTTAGTCGTTGCAATCAAACCAGGATGAATCACTTTGTAAGAAGCTTGATTTGGATACATAAAGCGGAGGAGAATCACCAGGAAGTTGAATAAATCTCATAGGAGCTGGGATGAAGAAGTTATCCCACTTTCAAATCAGGTGATTCCAGTTTTGCAGTTTGGGAATAGGACAGCTTCAGCGTCGTTTCAATCAAACCACGATGAATCACTTTGTAAGAAGCTTGATTTGGATACATTAAGTGGTGGAGAATCACCCGGAAGTTGAATAAATCTCATAGGAGCTGGGATGAAGAAGTTATCCCACTTTCAAATCAATTGATTCCAGTTTTGCAAATTGGGAATATGACAGCTTCTTAGTCGTTCCAATCATACCAGGATGAATCACTTTGTAAGAAGCTTGATTTGGTTACATAAAGTGTTGGAGAATCACCAGGAAGTTGAATAAATCTCATAGGAGTTGGGATGAAAATGTTATCCACTTTCAAATCATGTGATTCCAGTTTCGCAGTTTGGGAATAGGACAACTTCTTAGTCATTGCAATCAAACCAGGATGAATCACTTGGTAAGAAGCCTGATTTGGATACATAAAGCGGAGGAGAATCACCAGGAAGTTGAATAAATCTCATAGGAGCTGGGATGAAGAAGTTATCCCACTTTCAAATCAGGTGATTCCAGTTTTGCAGTTTGGGAATAGGACAGCTTCAGCTTCGTTCCAATCAAACCAGGATGAATCACTTTGTAAGAAGCTTGATTTGGATACATAAAGTGTTGGAGAATCACCAGGAAGTTGAATAAATCTCATAGGAGCTGGGATGAAGAAGTTATCCCACTTTCAAACCAGGTGATTCCAGTTTCCCAGTTTAAGAATAGGACATCTTCTTCGTCGTTCCAATCAAACCAGGATGAATCACTTTGTAAGAAGCTTGATTTGGATACATTAAGCGGAGGAGAATCACCAGGAAGTTGAATAAATCTCATAGGAGTTGGGATGAAGATGTTATCCACTTTCAAATCATGTGATTCCAGTTTTGCAGTTTGGGAATAGGACAACTTCTTAGTCGTTGCAATCAAACCAGAATGAATCACTTTGTAAGAAGCCTGATTTGGATACATAAAGCGGAGGAGAATAACCAGGAAGTTGAATAAATCTCATAGGAGCTGGGATGAAGAAGTTATCCCACTTTCAAATCAGGTGATTCCAGTTTCGCAGTTTGGGAATAGGACAGCTTCAGCTTCGTTCCAATCAAACCAGGATGAATCACTTTGTAAGAAGCTTGATTTGGATACATAAAGTGTTGGAGAATCACCAGGAAGTTGAATAAATCTCATAGGAGCTGGGATGAAGAAGTTATCCCACTTTCAAACCAGGTGATTCGAGTTTCCCAGTTTAAGAATAGGACATCTTCTTCGTCGTTCCAATCAAACCAGGATGAATCACTTTGTAAGAAGCTTGATTTGGATACATTAAGCGGAGGAGAATCACCAGGAAGTTGAATAAATCTCATAGGAGCTGAGATGATAAAGTTATCCCACTTTCAAATCATGTGATTCCAGTTTCGCAGTTTGGGAATAGGACAGCTTCAGCGTCGTTCCAATCAAACCAGGATGAATCACTATGTAAGAAGCTTGATTTGGATACATAAAGTGGTGGAGAATCACCCGGAAGTTGAATAAATCTCATAGGAGCTGGGATGAAGAAGTTATCCCACTTTCAAATCAATTGATTCTAGTTTCGCAAATTGGGAATAGGACAGCTTCTTAGTCGTTCCAATCAAACCAGGATGAATCACTTTGTAAGAAGCTTGATTTGGATACATAAAGTGTTGGAGAATCACCAGGAAGTTGAATAAATCTCATAGGAGTTGGTATGAAGATGTTATCCACTTTCAAATCATGTGATTCCAGTTTCGCAGTTTGGGAATAGGACAACTTCTTAGTCGTTGCAATCAAACCAGGATGAATCACTTTGTAAGAAGCTTGATTTGGATACATAAAGCGGAGGAGAATCACCAGGAAGTTGAATAAATCTCATAGGAGCTAGGATGAAGAAGTTATCCTACTTTCAAATCAGGTGATTCCAGTTTCGAAGTTTGGGAATAGGACAGCTTCAGCGTCGTTCCAATCAAACTAGGATGAATCACTTTGTAAGAAGCTTGATTTGGATACATTAAGTGGCGGAGAATCACCCGGAAGTTGAATAAATCTCATAGGAGCTGGGATGAAGAAGTTAACCCAATTTCAAATCAATTGATTCCAGTTTCGCAAATTGGGAATAGGACAGCTTCTTAGTCGTTCCAATCAAACCAGGATGAATCACTTTGTAAGAAGCTTCATTTGGATACATTAAGCGGAGGAGAATCACCAGGAAGTTGAATAAATCTCATTGGAGTTGGGATGAAGATGTTATCCACTTTCAAATCATGTGATTCCAGTTTCGCAGTTTGGGAATAGGACAACTTCTTAGTCGTTGCAATCAAACCAGGATGAATCACTTTGTAAGAAGCCTGATTTGGATACATAAAGCGGAGGAGATTCACCAGGAAGTTGAATAAATCTCATAGGAGCTGGGATGAAGAAGTTATCCCACTTTCAAATCAGGTGATTCCAGTTTCGCAGTTTGGGAATACGACAGCTTCAGCTTCGTTCCAATCAAACCAGGATTAATCAATTTGTAAGAAGCTTGATATGGATACATAAAGTGTTGGAGAATCACCAGGAAGTTGAATAAATCTCATAGGAGCTGGGATGAAGAAGTTATCCCACTTTCAAACCAGGTGATTCCAGTTTCCCAGTTTAAGAATAGGACATCTTCTTCGTCGTTCCAATCAAACCAGGATGAATCACTTTGTAAGAAGCTTGATTTGGATACATTAAGCGGAGGAGAATCACCAGGAAGTTGAATAAATCTCATAGGAGCTGAGATGATAAAGTTATCCCACTTTCAAATCATGTGATTCCAGTTTTGCAGTTTGGGAATAGGACAGCTTCAGCGTCGTTCAAATCAAACCAGGATGAATCACTATGTAAGAAGCTTGATTTGGATACATAAAGTGGTGGAGAATCACCCGGAAGTTGAATAAATCTCATAGGAGCTGGGATGAAGAAGTTATCCCACTTTCAAATCAATTGATTCTAGTTTCGCAAATTGGGAATAGGACAGCTTCTTAGTCGTTCCAATCAAACCAGGATGAATCACTTTGTAAGAAGCTTGATTTGGATACATAAAGTGTTGGAGAATCACCCGGAAGTTGAATCAATCTCATAGGAGCTGGGATGAAGAAGTTATCCCACTTTCAAATCAATTGATTCTAGTTTTGCAAATTGGGAATCGGACACGTTCCAATCAAACCAGGATGAATCACTTTGTAAGAAGCTTGATTTGGATAAATAAAGTGTTGGAGAATCAACAGGAAGTTGAATAAATCTCATAGGAGCTGGGATGAAGAAGTTATCCCACTTTCAAACCAGGTGATTCCAGTTTCCCAGTTTAAGGAATAGGACATCTTCTTCGTCGTTCCAATCAAACCAGGATGAATCACTTTGTAAGAAGCTTGATTTGGATACATTAAGCAGAGGAGAATCACCAGGAAGTTGAATAAATCACATAGGAGCTGAGATGATAAAGTTATCCCACTTTCAAATCATGTGATTCCAGTTTCGCAGTTTGGGAATAGGACAGCTTCAGCGTCGTTCAAATCAAACCAGGATGAATCACTATGTAAGAAGCTTGAGTTGGATACATAAAGTGGTGGAGATTCACCCGGAAGTTGAATAAATCTCATAGGAGCTGGGATGAAGAAGTTTATCCCACTTTCCAAATCAATTGATTCTAGTTTCGCAAATTGGGAATAGGACAGCTTCTTAGTCGTTCCAATCAAACCAGGATGAATCACTTTGTAAGAAGCTTGATTTGGATACATAAAGTGTTGGAGAATCACCAGGAAGTTGAATAAATCTCATAGGAGTTG